>RXID01019394.1:365000-392500 GCA_005019695.1 Trichopus zeylanicus subsp. travancoricus | reverse complement strand
GGATGTAAAAATGCATCGGTAGGGGAGCATTCCACCTTAGAGGGAAGCACCCGTGCAAGTAGGTGTGGATGAAGCAAAAGCCAAAATGTTAGCTTGAGTAATGCAAACATTAGTGAGAATCCGTAAGGTTCATCCACGGAGGGTGAGTTAGGGCCTAAGATTAGGCCGAAAGGCGTAGTCAATGGACAATAGGTGAATATTCTTGTACTGCCCCTTGTTGGTCATGAGGGATGGAGGAGGGTAGGTTACCCGAAAGATGGTTATCGGTTCAAGGATGCAAGGTGACCTTGCTTTTCTAGGGTAAGAAGGGGTAGAGGAAATGCCTCGAGCCAATGTCCGAGTACCAGGTCCTACGGCACTGAAGTAACCCATGCCATACTCCCAGGAAAAACTCAAACGACCTTCAACAAAAGGGTACCTATACCCAAAACTGACACAGGTGGGTAGGTAGAGAATACCTAGGGGTGTGAGATAACTCTCTCTAAGGAGCTTGGCAAAATAGCCCCGTAACTTTGAGGGAAGGGGTGCCTCTTCACAAAGGGGGTCACAGTGACCAGGCCCGGATGACTATTTCCAAAAACACAGGTCTCCACAAAGTCGTAAGACCATGTATGGGGGTTGATACCTGTCTAGTGCCAGAAGGTCAAGGAAGTTGGTGACCTGATGACAGGGTAGCCGGTGACCAAAGCCCCAGTGAATGGCGGTCGTAACTATAACGGTCCTAAGGTAGCAAAATTCCTTGTCAAGTAAGTTCCGACCCACACGAAAAGTGTAACGATCTGGGCATTATCTCAAAGAGAGGCTCGGTGAAATAGACATGTCTTTGAAGATGCGGACTACCTGCACTTGGACAAAAAGACCCTATGAAGTTTTATGATTCACTGGGATTGGCTTTGGGCCTTTCCTGTGCAACTTAGGTGGAGGGCAAAGAAGGCCGCCTTCCATGGGGGTTCGAGCCATCAGTAAGATACCACTCTAGAAGAGCTAGAATTCTAACATTGTGTCAGGACCTACGGGCTGAGGGACAGTCTTAGGTAGATAGTTTCCATGGGGTGTAAGCCTCCCAAAATGTAACAAAGGCATGCAAAGGTTTCCTCTGGCTGGATGGATATTGGCCCTTGAGTGCAAAGGTAGAAGGGAGATTGATTGCAAGATGCACCCGTCGAGCAGGGATGAAAGTCAGACTTAGTGATCCGATGGTGCCGAGTGGAAGGGCCATCGCTCAATGGATAAAAGTTACTCTAGGGATAACAAGCTGATCTTCCCCAAGAGTTTACATTGATGGGAAGGTTTGGCACCTTGATGTCGGCTCTTTGCCACCGGGGGCTGTAGTATGTTCCAAGGGTTGGGTAGTTCACCCATTAAAGTGGTACGTGAGCTGGGTTCTAAACATCATGAGACAGTTCAGTCCATATCTAGTGCGGGTGTTAGAGCATTGAGAGGACCTTTCCCTAGTATGAGAGGACTGGGAAGGACACACCTCTGGTGTACCAATTATCATGCCCACGGTAAACGCTTGGTAACCAAGTGCGGAGCGGATAACTACTGAAAGCATCTAAGTTGTAAGCCCACCCCAAGATGAGTGCTTTCCTATTCTGACTTCCCTAGAGCCTTCGGTAGCACCGCTGAGACAGTGAAGGGTTCTCTGCCCCTACGGGGATGGAGCAACAGAAGTATTGAGAATCCAAGATAAGGTCATGACGAGACGAGCTGTTTATCATTACGATAGGTGTCAAGTGGAAGTGCAGTGATGTATGCAGCTGAGGCATCCTAATAGATCGAGAGATTTGAACCTTATTCCTACACAACCTGATCAATTCAATTAGGCACTCGCCATCCATTTTCATTGCTCAACTTTTTGACAACATGAAAAAACCAAAAAAAGGCTTTGCCCTCTTCTATCTATCCAAGGGATGGAAGGGCAAAGGCCTTTGGTGTCCCTTCCAGTCAAGAAGTCAAGAATTGGGGCCTCACAATCACTAGCCAATATGCTTTTCTCTCATCCTTTCTTCATTCATGATTCGATATTCTGGTGTCCTAGGCGTAGAGGAACCACACCAATCCATCCCGAACTTGGTGGTCAAACTCTACTGTGGTGACGATACTATGGGGGAGGTCCTATGGAAAAATTGCTCAATGCCAGAATGATAATGATAAAAAGCTTAACACCTCTTATTTTACTTTTTAAAGGAAAAAGATCAAAATCAGAATTGCAATGGTCGTCTTATTCAAGACCCCAATTATGACATCTATTCTCTCCCACTTCACACCTCGAAACACACTGTTCTTATAGTCTTTTATAGAGAGAAAGGTGCTTTCACATCTTCTTAACTTGAAATAGTTGAGGAGAGGAAAGGTTCCTTTTTTGAGGGTACACCTGGGAATAGATCTAGTGGAGAAAGGTGGGGCCTATAGCTCAGAAGATTAGAGCACATGGCTACGAGCCATGGTGTTGGGAGTTTGAATCCCTCCTCGCCCATAACTGACCCAAAAGGGAAGGACCTTTCCTTCACCTCTAGGGGTAGGAAAATTATGATTGGGATAGCAAACGCAAAGCTATTGAACTATGGGTCTTTTGTCAAAATGGGTAGAGCAAGTACAAGTATACAAGTATTAGTAGCATAGCTAAAATGCGTTCCTCGTCATTGTCATTAATATGTTTGCTCATGGTAATTGTGGCCTATTGGGAGAATTGATGACTGCATCTTTGATGCACTACTAGAACATCATCTGAGAATTCTTAATTGGCTATTTTACAAGGGATTATCCTAGATCTACACCGAGGATGGTGATTCTCAAATATTGTAAGAATGGGATACGATGAGATAGAATGTAATAGAAACAAAGACAGGGAATTGGTTACCTACTCCTAATGGTCAAAACAAGCCCTTTATTTATTTATTTCATTCAATTCTTCATTATTGAATTAGGAATTAATCAAATCTCCCCAAGTAGGATTCGAACCTACAACCAGTCAGTTAACAACCAACCGCTCTACCAGTGAGCTACTGAGGAACAATGAGAGATTCGACCTCATAGAGTTCAACTCCCATTCTCAACCCATGAACAATATGAGTCTAAAGCTTCCTTCGTAACTCCCGAAACTTCTTCGTAGTGGCTCCGTTCCATGCCTCGTTTCATAGGGAACCTCAAAGTTGCTCTATTTCATTATATTACATCTATATCCCAATTCCATTCATTTAATATCCCTTTGGTGTTAGTGACATAAGAGATGAGATAGTTATTCAATCGAAGAAGATGGTATCATTGACATAAGAGATATCATTTATAGTCCCTGTATATGGAAAGTTAAGAAATCATCATATAATAATCAAGAAATTGCAATAGAAAAGAAAAGGGGAGGTTTGTGATGATTTTGAAATCTTTTCCACTAGGTAATCTATTATCCTTATGCATGAAGATAATAAATTCGATCATTGTGGTTGGACTCTATTATGGATTTCTGACCACATTCTCCATAGGGCCCTCTTATCTCTTCCTTCTGTGAGCTCGGGTTATGGAAGAAGGAACCGAGAAGGAGGTATCAGCAATAATAGGTTTTATTACAGGACAGCTCATGATGTTCATATCGATCTATTATGTGCCTCTGCATCTAGCATTGGTTAGACCTCATACAATAACTATCCTAGTTCTACCATATCTTTTGTTTCATTTCTTCTGGAACAATCAAAAAAACTTTTTTGATTATGGATCTACTACCAGAAATTCAATACATAATCTTAGCATTCAATTTGTATTCCTGAATAATCTAATTTTTCAATTATTCATCCATTTCATTTTACCAAGTTCAACATTAGCCAGATTAGTCAACATTTATATGTTTCGATGCAACAAGAAGATGTTATTTGTAACAAGTAGTTTTCCTGGTTGGTTAATTGGTCACATTTTATTCTTGAAATGGGTTGGATTGGTATTATTTTGGATATGGCAAAATCATTCTATTCGACCTAATAAGTACCTTGTGCGAGAATTGAGTAATTCTATGGCTTGAATCTTTAGTATTCTCTTATTTATCACCTGTGTCAACTATTTTGGCAGAATGCCATCGCCTATTGTCACTAAGAAACTGAAAGAAATCGAAGAAGGGGGAGAAAGTGAGGAAGAAAGCGATGTAGAAACAACTTTCAAAATGAGGAAGACTAAACAGGAGCAAGAGGGATCCACCAAAGAAGTCCCTTCCTTTTCTTCGGAAGAAAAGAAGGATCCGGACAAAATAAATGAAATGAAAGAGATCCGAGCAAATGGAAAGGAAAAAACAAAGGATGAATTCTACTTTTACTTTAAAGAGACATGCTATAAAGATAGCCCAATTTACAAAGATTCTTATCTTGATACCCATCAAGATAATTGGCAATTAGGAAGACTTAAAGAAGATAAAATAGAAAAGACTCATTTAATATTAAAAAATCTCTTGTGAATTTTCTTTTCAATTATAAAGGATGGAATCATCCATTGCAATATATAAAAAATGATCGATTTGAAAATGCTGTACGAAATGAAATCTCACAATATTTTTTTTATACATGTCCAAGTGATGGAAAAAAATATCTTTACATACGTACCCAATTTATCAATTTTTTTGGAAAAGTTAAAATGGAGAATTTTTTTTATACACGATAGAAAAACTATCCCATGAAGACCTGTATAATCATTGGGTCTATACCAATGAAAAAAGTACAACTTGAGTAATGAATTACTATGTAGAATAAAAGTTCTAGAAAACTCTTTTCTAGATATGCTCAAAAAAAGAACTAGATTATACAATGATGAAAATGAACAAAAATGCTTACACAAAGCATATGATCCTCTTTTGAATGGACCATATCGCGGGACAATAAAAAAAAAATTACACTCACATGCAGTCAAAAATGATTTCCTATTTTCTACAAAAGAAAAATTTTCTATAGAAACTTGGAAAAATAAAATCAATAATATTAAAGATATAATTTTTAATTATATTAATGATTATAATGATTACCGAGAATTTGAACATCAAAAGAATACATTCATTGAGAAATTAGTAGTGACTTATATTGGTAACTACTTTAACTCAATAGGTAAATCTTCTTTTGAGCGTGCACATAGTTTGACCTTGATCAAATTTTCTTTATTATTTTCATTACCAGAACAAAAAACACTTAATTCAAAAAGTCAAGAAAAATCTTTTCAATTTGAAGGAATTTCAACTGATAGAAATGTAAATGACCAAATAACAATTCAAAATAAATCTATTGGAATAGAAGATGAAATAGAAGATGGAATAGAAGAAATTTGTAAAGATGTTCCTCGATGGTCATATAAATTGACCGATGATTTAGATTTGGAAGAAGAGCAAGAACAAACTAAAGAAGAATCACCGAAAGATCCTGGGATTCATTCAAGAAGAGCTAAATGCATGGTAATTTATACTGATGATATTCATAATGAAAATTCAACTACTATAGATAGCTCTACTAATACGATTAATATTAGTGATATCGGTAATAATGATAATAGTGATGAAGATGAAGAACTAGCTTTGATACATTACTAACAACAATCCAATTTTCGTTGAGATATAATCAAAGGATCCATGCGTACTCAAAGATGTAAAACCGTTACTTGGGAAATATTTCAAGCAAATATACATTCTCCGCTTTTTTTGGATCAAATAGACGAAACATTTCTTGTCTCTTCTTTTGATATATCAGAAATGAGAAACCTCATTTTCAGAAATTGGTTAAGAAGAGAACTAGAATTGCAAATTTTCGAGGAAGAAACAAAAGAAAAGGAAGAAAAAAAAGCAAAAAATGAGGAAATATGGATAGTAATATCCAAAATTTGGGATACCATTATATTTGCTCAAACAATAAGGGGTTTGATGTTAATAACCAAATCTTTTCTTAGAAAATATATTCTATTGCCTTCATTGATAATAGCTAAAAATATTGGGCGTATGTTATTATTTCAATTCCCGGAGTGGTGCGAGGATTTGAAAGACTGGAATAGAGAAATGCATATTAAATGTACCTATAATGGTGTTCAATTATCAGAAATAGAATTTCCCCAGAATTGGTTAATAGACGGTATTCAGATAAAGATTCTATTTCCTTTCTACCTAAAACCTTGGTGAAAGTCTAAGGTCCTATCTGACGATAGAAATCTAATTGAAAAAAAAAGAAAAAAAAAGGCAATTTTTGCTTTTAAACAATATGGGGAATGGAAGCCGAAGTTCCCTTCGGTTCTACCCAAAAATGACCTTCTTCTTTTGAACCAATTTATAAAGAACTCCAAAAAAAAATTTGAGATACAAATAAATTCACTAAATTTAAATTGTTTCTTTGGCCCAATTACCGATTAGCGGATTTAGCTTGTATGAATCGTTATTGGTTTGGTACCAACAATGGCAGTCGATTTAGTATGGCAAGGATACATATGTATCCATGATTTAGAATTATCTAATGGTATATTTCCTACCTATTCATATAAGAAATACACGACATATCTGGTAGGTAGATAAAAGCAAAAATATATATTGTGTTAGATTCTAGTACATGATACTGATTTAGTAGAATATCTGTATCCATTCAACTGGATCTAGGAAGAAATGTGCAGAATCTTTTTAGATACAAAAAAAATCATTCTCTTTCACGAATGCAGAAATTTCCTTTTCTATCAATATCCAAATTGAATTTAGATTTGCATAAGTAAAAAGGTAGTATATGAATAAATCCAAATTTTTGTCTCTACCAAATTAAATGACTGGCATAAGAATTTTTTTCTTATTTTTCCTGATTTATAAAATCCATGAAAAAGAAAGAAAAAGATTAAAAAAATTTATGATAAAAAATTCATCCATCTCAGTCATTCCACAAGAAGAAAAAGAGGAAAACAGGTGATCTATTGAATTTCAAGTATTCAGTTTCACCAATAAGATATGGAGACTTACCTCACATATAGAATTGCACAAAAAAGATTTTTTTGCTGCAAAGAGGCCTATGAAAAATTCTGGGAAAACATCAACGACTACTGACTTATTTGTCAAAGAAAAATAGAGTACATTATAAGAGATTAATTGGGTAGTTGGATATTCGGGAGCCTTAAACTCGTTAATTTCAAGATTCATTTGCATTTTTTATATTAGTTATTTGTTTTAATGAACCTTGATAAATTCAAGAAATAATGAATCAGGGAAGAAAAGATATGATTATACCAGATACAAGAAAGGGTCTCGTGATAGTTAATATGGGTCCTCACCATCCATCAATGCATGGTGTTCTTCAACTGATCCTTACTCTCGATGGTGAAGATGTTATTGACTGTGAACCCATATTGGGCTATTTACATAGAGGAATGGAAAAAATAGCAAAAAACTAAACAATTATACAATATCTAACTTATGTAACACATTGGGATTATTTAGCTACCGTGTTCACAGAGGCAATAATAGTAAATGCACCAGAACAATTGGGAAATGTTCAAGTACCCAAAAGGGCCAACCATATAAGAGTAATTATGCTAGAACTAAGTCGTATAGCTTCTCATTTACTATGGCTTGGACCTTTTATGGCGGATATCGATGCACAGACTCCCTTTTTCTATATTTTCAGAGAGAGGGAATTGCTATATGATTTATTCGAAGATGCTACGGGTATGCGAATGATGCATAATTATTTCTGTATCGGAGGAGTAACTTCTGATCTACCCCATGACTGGATAGATAAATGTTGGATTTCTATGATTATTTTCTAAGAGGAGTTGCTAAATATAAAAATCTTATTACGCAAAATCCCATTTTTTTTTAGAATGAGTTGAAGGGGTGGGCATTATTGGTGGGGAAGAAGCAATAAATTGGGGCTTATCAGGACCAATGGTAAGAGCTTCTGGAATCCCGTGGGATCTTCATAAAGTTGATCATTATGAGTGTTACAATGAATTTGATTGGGAAGTCCAATGGCAAAAAGAGGTAGATTCATTAGCTTATTATTTAGTATGAATAGGTGAAATGATAGAATCCATAAAAATCATTCAACAGGCTATAGAAGGGATTCCTGGGGGGCCCTATGAAAATTTGGAAGTTTGACGCTTTGATAGAACAACAAATTCTGAATGGAATCATTTTGGATATAGATTCCTTAGTAAAAAACCTTCACCCAATTTGGAATTGTCGAAACAAGAACTTTATATGAGAGTAGAATCCCAAAAAGGAGAATTAGGAATTTATCTGATAGGAGATAATAGTGTTTGTCCTGGAGATGGAAAATTCATCCACTCAGTTTCATCAATTTGCAAATTCTTACCCAACTAGTTAAAAGAATGAAATTGGTTGATATTATGATGATACTAGGTAGTATAGATATCATTATGGGAGAAGTTGATCGTTGAAATGATAATTGATTTGACAAAAGTCCAATCTATCAATTCTTTTTCTTTGGAATCCTTAAAAGAAGTCTATGGATTCATATGGCTATTTCTACCTAATTTGACCCTTATATTAGGAATCATAATAGGGATACTAGTAATTGTGTGATTAGAAAGAGAAATCTCCACAACCATACAACAACGTATTGGGCCGGAATATGCCGGTCCATTGGGAATTCTTCAAGCTCTAGCGGATGGGACCAAACCACTTTTTAAAGAGGACCTCTTACCATCTAGAGTGAATATTCATTTGTTTAGTATTGGGCAATCTATAGCAATCATATAAATTTTACTAAATTATTTAGTAATTCCTTTATCATCTTGTTTTAGCTGAACTCAGTATAGGTGTTTTTTTATGGATCGCTATTTCAAGTATTGCGCCTATTGGGCTTCTTATGTCAGGATATGGATCAAATAATAAATATTCCTTTTTAGGTGGTCTACGAGCTGCTGCTCAATCTATTAGTTATGAAATATCATTAACTCTATGTGTCTTATCAATATCTCTACGTGCGATTTGTTGAACATGAGCTTTTCCCTCTCTACTAGAAATAAGGAAAAAAAATGAAAGAAAAGACCTTAAATATATTGAATAGATATTCTCTTTTGATTTATCATTTGAGGCTATGAGTTAAAGCTGAAAGTTATATGAGTGAAACAGAACAGCCTAAAAATTCCCAATAAGAAGGAAAAATATCATTCCCTATGTACAAGAATAAAGTGAAAGTAAAGATAAACAGTTTACACCGTTTACCCCAAGATTGAGATTTTTTTATTAGATTAGTGTTATGAAATCTTGAAGCGGGTGCAAAAGGTCAATCGTATGAAGTTTCTACTACCGTCTTGTATGTATTACCATACCAGGGATCAATAAAAAATTAGTGGACGATTAGGAACACTAAAGTACACAAAAGATTAGTAATAGAGATAATCTCAAGTATCAAAAAGAGGTATTTCCACATAAAATGAATCATAACAAGGCTTTAAGTTGGTAGAAATGATCAAGCAGTACTCCCGCACGATTCCGATCTAGAGTATGCTCTTCACTGATTAAAGAAATAACCAGTCAAGAACGAATTAATCCTTTATTTTTTTTCAGAGTAGCTTCTTTTTATTTTGAGTTCTCAGAAAGAAGACAGGAACAAAAGAAATGGAACACATACAATAATACAATAAAAAAAATATAATAGATAGAATCAGAAAAAAATGAATAATAAGAAAAAGATCCTTATTTCTTTTTTCCTCTATCCATACATATACATATGGAATTCTTATCATGATTTATGAACTAGTATCTAATTCCTTAATTGATATAATGAGTATTTTATTAAAAGATTAAGTTATTACTGAACAAGAAAAAATTGGAATTCTAAGGGATGAGATCAATTCGGAAGTGTTTTTTTGTTATCCTAGCAAACAAAATTTTTTTGGTCTAATTTAGGACTATGTTATGTATCTTTATTCTTCTATTTCCCTACAAAGATGCTAATAATACTGGTCCTTAGATTTAGTTGTAACCATAGAGGAGCCGTATGAAGCTGAGGTCTTATGTACGATTTTGGAATAGCGATATGAATAGTGATGTTATTATTAACTATGATTATCTAATAGTTTAAGTACAATTGATATAGTTGAGGCACAGTCAAAATATGATTTTGGCGTGGTGGAATCTGTGGCATCAACCCATAGGGTTTATAGTTTTCCTAATTTCTTGTCTAGCAGAATGTGAGAGATTACCTTTTGATTTATCAGAAGCAGAAGAAGAATTAGTAGTAGGTTATCAAACCAAATATTCAGGTATCAAATATGGTGCAGTCCTTGGAATTCCACTTGCTAACTTTATGACATTAATTAAAGCTTATTTGTTTTTGTTCATTTCTATCACAACAAGATGAACTTTACCTAGGATGAGAATGGACCAACTATTAAATCTTGGATGGAAATTTCTTTTACCTATCCCTCTTGGTAATCTCTTATTGACAACTTCTTTTCAACTTGTTTCACTATAAGTAAAAAATAATGATATTCTACTAACCTCTCTCAAACAAGAAAAAGAAACATCAATTTATTCATGGATATACAATATGTTCCCTATGGTGACTGGGTTCATAGATTACGGTCAACAAATAGTACGAGCTGCAAGGTACATTGGTCAAAGTTTTATAATTACCTTATCCCACACAAATCGTTTACCTGTAACTATTCAATATCCTTATGAAAAATCAATCACATTAGAGCATTTTTGCAATGGAATTCACTTTGAATTTGATAAATGTATTGCTTGTGAAGTATGTGTTCGTGTATGTCCCATAGATCTACCTGTTGTTGATTGGAGATTAGAAAAAAATAGTAAAAAAAAACAATTGCTTAATTACAGTATTGATTTCGGGTTCTGTATATTTTGTGGTAACTGTGTCGAGTATTGTCCAACAAACTGTTTATCAATGACTGAAGAATATGAACTTTCTACTTATGATCGTCACGAGTTGAATTATAATCAAATTGCCTTGGGACGGTTACCGATGTCAGTAATTGGAGATTACACAATTCAAACAGTTCTGAATTCGACTCAAATCCAAATAGACAAGGATAAACCACTTGATTTGAGAACGATTACTAATTACTAAAATTTTGTTTTAATATAAAAAATCCAAGCTTCTTTTGTTTTGTTTGGTTAGTAACTACAAATACTAATTATAACCACTTGGTGTTGAGAATTATTCTTTAATTTAAACTCAAAATAGATTTTGGTGATGATTTTTAATATTTGAACTACTTTTTTCTTTTCGCCTAAAAAAAATAGGATAGGATTGGTCCAATAAGTTTATCTACATTAATCCATAATACATGAAGATAAAATTTAAATTAGGAAAGTATCATTTACAAGATACAAGAAAAAAATAGAGTAACCTTTTTCCTAGACCATTCAGTAAGGTCATGAAAGATCTTTATCTCCTATTTTATACATTATACATAATGGATTTACTTGGACCAATACATGGTGTTCTTGTAAAATTTCTAGGATCAGTTCTTATATTAGGGGGTTTGGGAGTTGTATTGGGATGCATTCAATTCTTACCAATCCCATTTTTTCTGCTTTTCATTGGGATGCGTTCTTTTTTGTATATCCTTATTCTATATTCCATCAAACTCCTATTTTGTAGCTATTGTGCAGCTCCTTATTTATGTGGGTGCCATAAATGTCTTAATCATATTTGCTATAATGTTCATGAAGAGTTCAAAATATTCCAATGATTTCCATCTGTGGACCATTGGAGATGGAGTTACTTCAGTGATTTCTACAAGTATTTTTTTTCACTAATTACTACTATCCCAAGCACATCATGCTGCGAAATTATTTGGACTACAAGATCAAACCAGATTATAGAACAGGACTTAATAAGTAATGTTCAACAAATTGGGATTTGTTTATCAACCAATTTTTATCTTCCGTTATGAACTTATTTTGATAATTCTTCTAATTTCTTTAATAGGTGCAATTACTATGGCTCGTCAATAAAAATATTTAGAATTAAAAGTAAAACAAAAGTTCTAAATCAAATAAAAAATAGAGAGATTTTTGGTTAAATCTATTGCCAGTACCTTCTTTTACTTTGTAATTATTCTATTCTAGTCGAGGAAATCCAGTTGAGCTTTTGTTCATATCAAAATTTGATGAGGAATTAGTCAATGATGTTCAAACATGTATTTTTTGTGAGTGTATATTTATTTTCAATTGGTATTTATGGATTGATCATAAGTCGAAACATGGTTAGAGAACTTATGTGTCTTAAACTTATATTAAATTCAGTTAATATTAATCTTGTAATATTTTCTGATTTATTTGATAATCGTCAATTAAAAGGAGACATTTTCTCAATCTTTGTTATAGATATTACAGCCGCTGAAGCAGCTATTGGGCTAGCTATTCTTTTGACAATCCATTGTAACAGAAAATCAACTCGTATTAATGAATCGAATCTGTTGAATAATTAATCACAATAAAAATAAATATAAAATAATCATATACATATAAATAAAGACATATATATAGTATAATTATAGTATAATTAATTAGAATTAATTATACTATAATAAATTCTATTAATTTCTAATCTAAATCCATTACAATTCATTTTTCTATTGATTTTTGACCAATTTGAATTGAAATTCACATGCACTATAACCGCGTTTGCGGAAACAGAAGTCAAAGTTTATTGGCCCTTTCTTATGAACAGAGTTAGAAATATTAATCTATCTTTAGTTTAGTTTTTAGTTTAGATATGGATTCAAAAATTTGATAAACCACCATTTTGTCTAGTATCAATAATCTATAATATAAATATATGATTCAGTTACTATGAACCAGATCAAAAATTCTTATGTTCAAAACTTGAATTTACAAATCCAATGTCGCATTCAGTAAAAATTTATGATACATGTTTAGGGTGTACTCAATGTGTACGAGCCTGCCCCATAGATGTATTGGAAATGATAGCTTGGGATGGATGTAAAGCTAAGAAAATTGCTTCCGCGCCAAGAACCGAGGACTATGTGGGTTGTAAGAGGTGTGAATCCGCTTGCCCAACCGATTTTTTGAGTGTCTGCATTTATTTATGGCATGAAACAACTCGCAGCATGTGCTATCTTATTGATACGCTACAAAAAACTCCACTTGAATCATTTGATTCCTTATTACCAACAATAACCCATACTCGATAAAATATATTATTCCAAGCACGGGTTTTTCTAGTCAAAGTGTTTTTGTCTTTATCATGAGTTCTTTTCCTTGGTTAACAATAATTGTTGTTTTGCCGATATTTGCAAGTTCTTCAATTTGTTTTCTCCCTTATAAAGGGAATAACGTGTTTCACTGGTATACCATATGTATTAGCTTACTGGAACTCCTCCTAACAAATTATGTATTCTGTTACCATTTCCAATTGAATGATCCATTAATCCAATTCAGGGAGGATTATAAATGTATAAATATTTTGGATTTTCACTGGAGACTGGGGATTGATGAACTTTCCATAGGACCTATTTTACTAACGGGATTTATCACTATGTTGGCTTCTTTAGCTGCTTGGCAAGTTACTCAAAATTTGTGATTATTCTATTTACTGATGTTAGTGATGTACAACAATCAAATAGGACTATTTTCTTCTCAAGACATTTTACGTTTTTTCATCATATGGGAATTAGAATTAATTCCTGTTTATTTTGTACAGCAGTCAAATAGGACTATTTTTTTCATCATTCGGCCACAAAGTTTATTTTGTACACAGCAGGGGGTTCTATTTTTCTCTTAATAGGAGTTCTAGGTATGGGTTTATATGGTTCTAATGAACCAACATTAGATTTTGAAAGATTGGCTAATCATTCATACCCTATGGCCTTGGAAATAATATTCTATTTTGGTTTCCTTATTGCTTATGCTATCAAATCACTGATTATACCCCTGCATACATGGTTACCAGATACCCATGGAGAAGCACATTACAGTACATGTATTCTTCTAGCTGGGATCTTATTAAAAAAGGGAGCATATGGATTGATTCAAATTAATACAGAATTATTATCCCATACTCATTCTATATTTTCTCCATGGTTGGTGATAGTCGGAACGATACAAATAATCTATGCAGCCTCAACATCTCTTGGTCAACACAATCTAAAAAACAGAATAGCCTACTTTTCCATATCTCACATGGGTTTCCTAACTATAGGAATTGGTTCTATAACTGACACGGGTCTCAATGGGGCTATTTTACAAATACTTTCTCATGGATTTATTGGTGCTGCACTTTTTCTCTTGTCAAGAGCGAGTTATGGTAGAATACGTCTTGTTTATCTGGATGAAATGGGTGGGATATCTCTTCCAATGCCAAAAATATTTACTATGTTTAGTAGTTTTTCGATGGCTTCTCTTGCATTGCCGAGAATGAGTGGCTTTGTTGCAGAATTAGTAGAATTTTGGGGAATAATTACCAGACAAAAATATCTTTTAATGCCAAAAATCCTAATTACTTTTGTAATGGCAATTGGAATGATATTAACTCCTAGTTATTTATTGTCTATGTTACGCCAGATGTTCTATGGATACAAGTTATTCAATGTCCCCAATTTTGCAGATTCTGGACCACGAGAACTATTTGTTTCTATTTGTATCTTTCTACCCATAATAGGGATTGGTATTTATCCGGATTGTGTTTTTTCATTATTAATTGATAAGATAGAAGCTATCTTATCTAATTATTTTCATAGATAATTTTTTTATTAATGAGATAGTTCTTTGATTTAAATTTTAAATTTTGTATCTCTTGTACAATGGAAAAAAAGATAAAGTGAATTAGAATTGTTATGGGATACATCTCGAGTTTTGGAGAACCACTCAAGTGGTTCTCCAAAATTCGCACAAACTTTCATTACATATGAGATAATATCCTCATGTATTCTTTTGTATTTATTGTTTATGTAATTTATTCAATTACATGTTAATGTGAATGAACCATAACTATGTAGACCTATTCCTAATATATTGATCCCAAAATAGCATATCCAAATTATAAGAAATCCTATAGAAGCCACAAATGCAGAATTCGTACCTTGCAAATTTTTATTTATTCTAGTATGCGAATAAATTGCGAATATAGTCCAAGTAATAAATGACCAAGTTTCTTTGGGGTCCCAATTCCAATAAGATCCCCATACCTCATTAGCCCACACTGCTCCAGAAAGTATGCCCATGGTTAAAAAGATGAACCCTAAACTAATGATGCGATAGGCCCAATAATCCAGACATTGAGTCAATTGATATTTGTAATAATTTCGAAATGAAAGAAAAGAAGTGTTTTTCAATCGAAAACACTTCTTTTTCTATTCAAATATTCGGTCTTACTAAAGAAAAATGATTTAATTAAGATTAAGAAAGTTTTTCTTTTACAAAAAATATCGATGTTTTTTCAAAATGTAATGACTAAAAGAGCGACTGATAATAATGATCCACATAAAAGAGTTGCATAGCTCAATAACATCATACTTACGTGCATCATTAACCATTGGGATTTTAGAACAGGCACTAATATTGCAGATTGATGCATTTCAGTTGAAAGATCCGATGTGGCGAATCCTTGAATAAAAATGGCACTTGGTGCAGTTATTGTGCTTAAATCATTTTTGTGATTCCTAAGATATGGAATCATATGAATAATGGAGAAACTCCACAAAAGGATGACTAATGACTCGTATAAATTCTTAACGGGAAAATGTTTGGAATAAATCC
The DNA here is from genome assembly GCA_005019695.1 of Trichopus zeylanicus subsp. travancoricus. Classification (NCBI taxonomy): domain Eukaryota; kingdom Viridiplantae; phylum Streptophyta; class Magnoliopsida; order Dioscoreales; family Dioscoreaceae; genus Trichopus; species Trichopus zeylanicus. The sequence goes on along the minus strand of RXID01019394.1, from coordinate 376,794 downwards.
ACCGAGTAATTAATAATCCTGTTATAGAAAAAAAAGTAGCTATTATCCCCTTTTCCAAGGAATCACGTAATCCTGGAATTTTGTGGATTAATAAGGTCATCAAATGAATCGTAATCACAATCAAAATGATCGAAAAAGAGATATGAGTTAATATATGTTCTAAAGTTACAAATATCATAAAAAGGGGGGTCCCATTGAAAAATGTAAATCGGGAATTGAATACATTCTATAATGTATCCATTATACCTTTTTTTTGGGGGGGGGGGGGGCCGCCACTCGGACTTGAACCGAGATGCTCTAGCACTGCTTCCTAAGAGCAGCGTGTCTACCGATTTCACCATGGCGGCTTACTTGAAATAATAATAGTAAATTCATGTCGAATCGTCGACATTCAGCAATTCAATCTAGTTTAGGAAACAAGAATTTTGTTTTCATATGAAATATAGAACTAAGAATAAGAATGGAATTCTCCCTTTTCTATCTTTTTTTGATGATTTATTCTTGGTTTCTTTCATCGATCCAAAAAAATGGATTTTAGCAACGAACAAAATCAAATAAAACTAGTTTAGTATTTCATATGTATCACAATTTCATCACTAAATCAAATTTTTTTCTAACAATTTCGATACCTTAATTTAATTAATTATTAATATTCCTTGCTATGTAAATAATTTACAATTTATGGTAAGATATTTACCTAATCAATTAGGTTTTGGGGCTAAGTATATAACAAAAGAATTTCAATCTCTACACAATTGTACTTTTCACAATAGAAGAATCAAATAAATTGTGAAAAGTACAATTGATAGGGAAAAACAACATCTCATCATGAGTTAAATCTATATATTGTAAAAATATTAATGACAATGATGAGGAATGCATTTTAGCTATGCTACTAATACTTGTATACTTGTACTTGCTCTACCCATTTCGACAAAAGACCCATAGTTCAATAGCTTTGTGTCTACTATCTTGATCATGATTTTCTTACCACTAGACGTAAAGGAAAGGTCCTTCCTTTCTGGGTCGGTTATGGGCGAGGATGGATTTGAACCCCTGACACTGTGGTTTAGAGCCACATGTTCTAATCCTCTGAGCCACAGGCCTGACCCGTCTCCACTGGATCTATTCCCAGGAGTACCCTCAAAAAGTAACCTTTCCTCCCTCAGCTATTTTGACTTAAGAAGATGTGAAAGCACCTCTCTCTATAAAAGACTATAAGAACAATGAGTTCCAAGGTGTGAAGTGGGAGAGAAGAGATGTCATAATTGGGGTTTTGAATAAGATGACCTTTGCATTTTTTATTTTGATCTTTTTCCTATTTAAAAAGTAAAATAAGAGGTGTTAAGCATTTTATCATTATCATTCTGGCATCGAGCTATTTTTTCGCAGGACCTCCCCCACAATATTGTCATCGTAGTAGAGTTTAATCACCAAGTTCGGGATGGATTGGTGTGGTTCCACTATGCCTAGGACACCAGAATATCGAATCATGAATGAAGAAAGGATGAGAGTAAAGCACATTGGCTAGTGATTGTGGCCCCAATTCTTGACTTCTTGACTGGAAGGGACACCAAAGGCCTCTGCCCTTCCATCCCTTGGATAGATAGAGAAGGGTGGAACTATTTTTTTATATTTTTTTATATTATCAAGTAGTTGAACAATGAAAATGGATGGCGAGTTCCTAATCAAATTGATCAGGTCATGTAGGAACAAGGTTCAAATCTCTCGGTCTGTTAGGATGCCTTAGCTGCATATATCACTGCACTTCCACTTGACACCTAATGTAATAATAAATGGCTCATCTCGCCATGACCTTATCTTGGATTCTCAATACTTTTGTTGCTCCATCTCTACAGGGGCAAAGAACCCGTCGCTATCTCAGTTGTGCTACCAAAGGCTCTGCGGAAGTTGGAATAGGAGAGCACTTATCTTGGGGTGGGATTACTACTTAGATGCTTTTGACAGTTATCTGCTCCGCACTTGGCGACCCAGCATTTACCGTGGGCATGATAACTGGTACACCAGAGGTGCATCCTTCCCGATCCTCTCATAGTAGGGAAAGGTCCTCTCAATGCTCTAACACCCACACTAGATATGGACCAAATTATCTCACGACGTTTTGAACCCAGCTCACGTACCACTTTAATGGGCGAACAGCCCAACCCTTGGAACATACTACAGCCCCAAGTGGCGAAGAGCCGACATCGAGGTGCCAAACCTTCCTGTCGATGTGAACTCTTGGGAAGATCAGCTTGTTATCCCTAGAGTAACTTTTATCCATTGAGCGACGGCCCTTCCACTCGACACTGTCGGATCACTAAGACCGACTTTTGTCCCTGATCGACGGGTGGGTCTTGTAGTCAAGCTCCCTTCTGCCTTTGCACTTGAGGGCCAATCTCTGTCCAGTGTGAGGAAACATTTGCACTCCTCCGTTACCCTTTGGGAGGCCTACTCCCCATAGAAACTATCTACCTGAGACTATATCTTGGCCCGTAGGTCCTGACGCAAGGTTAGAATTCTATCTCTTCCAGAGTGGTATCTCACTGATGGCTCGGGCGCCCCCGGAAGGAGGCCTTATTTTCCCTTCACCTAAGGTGCACAGGAAAGGCCCAAAGCTAATCCTAGGGAACAGTAAAGCTTCATAGGGTCATTCTGTCCAGGTGCAAGTAGTCCACATCTTCACAGACATGTCTATTTCATCGAGCCTCTCTTCGAGATAGTGCCCAGATCGTTACACCTTTTGTGCGGGTTGGAACTTACCCAACAAGGAATTTTTCTACCTTAGGACTCTTTCAGTGAGCTATTATGCACTCTTTCAAGGGTTGCTACTTCTAGGCAAACCTCCTGGCTATCTCTGCACCCCTACCTCCTTTATCACTGAGCGGTCATGTAGGGGCCTTAGCTGGTGATCTGGGCTATTTCCCTCTCGATAATGAAGCTTATCCCCCATCGTCTCAGTGGTCTACCTTGGCCCTTGTTATTCTAGGGTCATATCTAGTATTCAGAATTTGCCTCAATTTGGTACCGCTCTCGTGGCCCGCACCGAAATAGTGCTTTACCTCTACATGTCCAGTCAACTGCTGTGCCTCAACACATTTCAGGGAGAACCAGCTAGCTCTGGGTTCGAGTGGCATTTCACCCCTAACCATAACTCATCCAGTGATTCTTCAACATCAGTCAGTTTGGACCTCCACTTAGTTTCACCCAAGCTTCATCATGGTCATGGATAGATCACCAAGGTTCAGGTCCATAAGCAGTGACAATCACCCTATAAAGACTCGCTGTCGCTATGGCTCCAGTGGGTTCCCTTAACCAAGCCACTGCCTATGAGTCACTAGCTCATTCTTCAATAGGCACATGGTCAGAGATGGCATTCTCCTCCCACTGCTAGGGAGCTCATGGTTTCATGTTCTATTTCAGTCCCCAATGGGGGTTCTTTTCACCTTTCCCTCATGGTACTACTTCACTATCGGTCACCCAGGAGAATTTAGCCTTGCAAGGTGGTCCTCGCTAATTCACATGGGATTCCACGTGCCCCATGCTACTGGACTCTTGCCATCTAGGGTGCAGTACTCCACCTCTTTGCCTAGCAGCACGATGCTTGTATTGCTCTTCCACAACCCCATTTTCATAGTTTAGGCTGCTCCCATTTTGCTCACCGCTACTACAAGAATCACTTTTGCTTTCTTTTCTTCTAGCTACCTAGATGTTTCAGTTCACTAGGTTATCTCTTCCCTACCCATGGATTTGATAGCAATTTGAAAGGTTAACCTATTTAGGAATCTCTGGATCTATTTTTATTTTCAACTCCCCGAAGTATTTCATCTCTTGCCACACCCTTCCTCATCTTTGGGTGCCTAGGTATCCACCATAAGCCTTCCCTTGTTTGAACCTCACCATTAATGTTAAGTCTATGCCATCCTAAGGTGTTGCTAATGCTAAATGAAAGGATCTTATCAATATCCATGAATGAGAAATCATAGATCAAACTACTAGATCAAAAAAATTGGTTGCTATCATAGTATCAACTAAGTTCATGGGCTGGAGATAAGCGGACTCAAATCACTGACATCCACCATAGGGTAAACCACCACCTCTCAAGCCTCCCCAACTAATTCGACCATAGAGGCCAATGATAGACAATAACTCCCCCTTGAACCCAGCTTACAACTTTCATTGTACTGTGCTCTCCAAAGAGAAACTCTTCTTAAAAGGTGCTGAGTTGGAATCCCATTCTAAGGATTCTTGTGGTTCAGGAGAATCCAGCTATAGGAGAACAGGAATGAAGAGCTCTCCCCCTTTTTCCGCCCGACTCTTTGGTCTTAAGAATGCTGGTTTTAAGAACGAGTGATTGCCCTTCTCCAACCCTTACTGTCCAACTGGAGAGTGGATAGCTAATGCATTCCACTTATTGAATAGGGTCTATGGTCTGTCCGTGACCCCTGGATGCGGAGGCATCCTTGGGGTGATCTTGTAGTTCCTACGGGGTGGAGACGATAGGGTCGGTCCATGGATTTTCCTTCCTTTTGCCACATTTCGCTCAAAGGGTTGAAGGGAGATAGTGCATCAAGCTATTCACAAGGGCCAACATGATCCTCTTCCCCAGGGATCCCAGATGAGGGAACACTAGGAGAGCTGCCGACTCCAACTCTCATCCATGTACGATCCATACTAGATCTAACCAACTTCCCATCCTACCTCCTCTATATTCTTGACAGCCCATCTTTTTGTCTTAGTAGAGTCTTTCAGTGGCATGTTTCGGTCCTCTTCCCCATTACTTAGAAAAAGTGAGCCATTGGTTCAGGTACAAGATACAATCATTACTACCTGGATAATTAGACATCCAACCCATAATCGCAATGACCCAATTGCAAGAGTGGAGCTCTACCAACTAAGCTATATCGCCTCGAGCCAAGTGGAGTACACATGAAATAGTCAAATGCCTCTTCTATCCTTTTCCCTAGCACAGCTGGGCCATCCTAGACTTGAACTAGAGACCTTGCCCATGAAGTAAATCATCGCACCTATGATCCAACCAATTGGGAGAGAATCAATAATTCTTTGTTGGGAGCAATTCATCCTTCTCGAATGCAGCATACAACTCTCCATTGTACTATGCTCTTCAAGTGTGCTTACCTTCTCCCTTACCATGGCAAGTCTTTCTGAAATAACTCTGATGGGAAGAAAAAAGAAGGCGTTAAGAGACCCTCCTGGTCCAACCCTAGACACTCTAAGATCCTTTCTCAAACCTGCTCCCATTTTGAGTCAAGAGATAGATAAATAGAAACATCCCATTGCACTGATTGAGGGGCACTCATAGTGACTGAGGGGCTCGAAGACCTAGAAGTGAGATATTTATACCAAGCTTTCTTATTATGGCTAGATCCAATCTCTTGGTCCCTATGAAAAGGAAAAAGAATTTCACATTCTTTTCATCCTTTCAGGAAGGGAGGATTAGGGAAATCCTATTTATTGCTACTTTCTCCAGACCTCTAGGAAAGCATGAAAAAAGGCTCGAATGGTACGATCCCTCCGACACCCCAAAATGAAAGGGGTGATCTCGTAGTTCTTGGTCTGTGAAAATGCATTGTTAGGTGCTCCATTTTCCCATCGAGGCCAAACCTAAACTTGTGCTCGAGAGATAGCTGTCCATACACTGATAAGGAATGTATGGATTCTCGAGAAGAGAGGAGCCGTGGTGGTCTCCCCAGACCACTCGGATCCCATGAGTGAATAGAAAGTTAGCTCTACATTGGATCTCACCTGAATTGCCCCATCTATCCTCCTGAGGAGAAGTTTGGTTTCAAACTCTAATTCGAATGGGAGGAGTACACCATGCAAATGTACCTTGGATGATCCACATCTTCAGGTCAAGCGCTGATGAGAACATTGAACTATCCATGTGGCTAAGAGCCCTCACAGCCCAGGCACAATGACACAATTATCAAGGGCATGCTCTACCACTGAGCTAATAGCCCATCATGTGGGCCTCCCACTGGGAGGCCTGCTATGCCAAAAGTGAGAGAAACCCCATTTCTCTCTTTCCTTTTCATGTCCCTGTGTTGTCACCACACGAGATGGACATGGGGACATAAAAAGGGTGATCCTATCAACTTGTTCCAACCTAGGATAATAAGTTCATGAGCTTGGTCTTACTTCACCTTCGAGAAATGAAAGAAGACTTCTACATCCAAGCTTAGCTTAGACGTAGCTCTCTTCTTTTTGGATGTGAAGTAGTTTCAAACCAAAATACCCAACAAGCATTAGCTCTCCCTGAAAAGGAGGTGATCCAGCCGCACTTTCTAGTATGGCTACCTTATTACGACTTCACTCTAGTCACTAGCCCCACCTTTGGCATCCCCCTCCTTGTGGTTAAGGTAATGATTTCGGGCATGGCCAACTCCCATAGTGTGACTAGCGGTGTGTACAAGGCCCGAGAATGAATTCACTATCGTATGGCTGATCGGTGATTACTAGCAATTTCGGCTTCATGGAGGCAAGTTGCAAACTGCAATCAAAACTAAGGATGGGTTTTTGGAGTTAGCTCACCCTCACAGGATTGCAACCCTTTGTCCTGCCAATTGTAGCATGTGTGTCGCCCAAGGCATAGGGGGCATGATGACTTGAGATCATCCTCACCTTCCTCTGGCTTATCACCGACAGTCTGTTCAAGGTTCCAAACTTAATGATGGTAACTAAACACGAGGATTGCGCTCATTGCGGGACTTAACCCAACACCTTATGACACAAGCTGATGACAGCCATGCACCACCTGTGTTCACATTCCCGAGGGCACCCCTCTCTTTCAAGAGGATTCACAATATGTCAAGCCTTGGTAAGGTTCTTTGCTTTACATCGAATTAAACCACATGCTCCACCGCTTGTGCGGGACCCCATCAATTCCTTTGAGTTTCATTCTTGCAAATGTACTCCCCGGATGGGATGTTTAATGCGTTAGCTATAGCACTGCATGGGTCGATACGCATAGCGCTTAGTATCCATCATTTACGGCTAGGACTACTGGGGTATCTAATCCCATTTGCTCCCCTAGCTTTCATCTCTCAGTGTTAGTGTTGGCCTAGCAAAGTGCTTTTGCCATTGGTGTTCTTTCCGATCTCTACGCATTTCACTGCTCCATCGGAAATTCCCTCTGCCCCTACTATACTCCAGCTTGGTAGTTTCCACCGCTTGTCTAGGGTTGAGCCCTGGGATTTGATGGCAGACTTGAAAAGCCACCTACAGATGCTTTACGCCCAATCATTCTAAATAATGCTTGCATCCTCTGTCTTATGTGGCTACTGGCATAGAGTTATCTGATTCTTATTCCTCAGATACCGTCATTGCTTCTTCTCTAAGAAAAGAAGTTCATGACCCATGGGCCTTCTACCTCCACACAACATTTCTCCATTAGGCTTTCCCCCATTGCAGAAAATTCACGACTGCTGCCTCCCATAAGAGTCTGGGCTGTGTCTCAGTCCCAGTGTGTCTGATCATCCTCTCGGACCAGCTACTGATCATCACCTTCGTAAGCTATTGCCTCACCAACTAGCTAATCAGATGCGAGCCCCTCCTCAGGTGGATTCCTCCTTTTGCTCCTCAGCCTATGGGGTATTAGCAACCATTTCTAGTTAATGTTCCACTCACAAGGGCAGGTTCTTATGCGTTACTCACTCATCTGCCACTGGAAACACCACTTCCCGTCCGACTTGCATGTGTTAAGCATGCCGCCAGCATTCATCCTGAGCCAGGATCGAACTCTCCATGAGATTCATAGTTGCATTACTTATAGCTTCCTTGTTTATGGACAAAGAAGATTTGGAACTGTCTTTCAGTTCAAGGCATAACTTGTACCCATGTGCTTCATATTAGCCTGGAGTTCGCTCCCAGCAATATAGCCATCCCTACCCTATCATGTCAATCCCATGAGCCTCTTATCCATTCTCGTTCGATCACGGTGGGGGGGCAAGTCAAAATAGAAAAACTCCCATTGGGTTTAGGGATAATCAGGCTCGAACTGATGACTTCCACCACATCAAGGTGACACTCTACCACTAAGTTATATCCCTTCCTGGCCCCATCGAGAAATAGAACTAACTAATCCTAAGGCAAAGGGTAAAGAAACTCAATGCCACTATTCCTGAACAACTAGGAGCTGGGCCTTCTTTTTGCATTATTCCTATTATGGAATGGATAGAGTAGAATAATGAGAAAAATGGGATTCCATTGTCAACTTCTTCTATTGAAAATAGGATTGACTACATATTCGAATCATAGCACATGGTTTCATAAAATCTGTACGATTTTCCCAATCTAAATCGAGTAGGTTTTGTTTTACATGAAGAAGATTTTGTTCAGCATGTTCTATTTGATACTAGTAGGAAAAGAACCTAACTCAGTATTGTTAAAAAAAGAGGGGAGGTAGAACCAAGTCAAGATGATACGGATCACCCATTCTTCTTGTGCCAAAGATCTTACCATTTTCGAAGGAATTTGAGCTACATTTCTTTTCAATTTCCATTCAAGAGTTCCTATGCATTTCCATGCCCTTTTTCCTTTTTTTTTTGAGACCTTGAAAAATGAAATGGATAAATTCCTTTCCTTAGGAACACATACAAGATTCTTCACTACAAAAAGGATAATGGTAACCTCACCATTAACTACTTAACTTCATTTTCATTTATGAATTTATTTCATTTATGAATTTCATAATAATGCATGTCCTACTGAGACAAAATTTGTAACTTGCTATCCTCTCTTGCCTAGCAGACAAAGATTGACCTTTGTTGAAAGATTGATTCATTTGGATGAACATTAGGGTCCAACTCCATTGCCAGAATCTATATTGTATATTTGAAGCAGGTTGACCCCCTTGCTTCTCTCAAGGTACAACCCTCTTCCCACTGAGCCCCCTTTCACCTTGGTCCACAGAGACAAAATAAAATGTAGGATTGGTACCAACAGTTCATCATGGAAGAAAGGACTCACTGAGCCGAGATCACTAACTAATACTAATATAATAGAAAAGAACTGGCTTTTCTGTATACTTCCCCCGGTTTGTTGTTATCGCGGGTCTTATGCAATCGATTGGATCATATAGATATCCCTTCAACACAACATAGGTCATCAAAAGGATCTTGGATGACTCACCAAAGCACAAAAGCCAAGATCTTTCAAAAATGGATTCCTATTTGAAGAATGCATAACTGCATGGATAAGCTCACACCAACCTGTCAATTTTGGATCCAATTCGGGATTTTCCTTGGGAGGTATCAGGAAGGAATTGGAATGTAATAATATCGATTCATACAGAAGAAAAGGTTCTCTATTGATTCAAATGCCGTACCTATGGAATAGGGATAGAGGAAGAGGAAAAAAATTCGAAGGTTTCACATAGTACTTTTGATTGAAAAATCAATCTGATTTATTTCGTACCCTTCGCTAGATGAGAAAATGGGTCAGATTCTACAGGATTAACAAACCTATAGAACTTAAGAAATGATGGAAGGGAATAAAAATAGAGCGAAAGAAAATCAAAATGAAATAAAGAATAAAACAAAAAATAAAAGTAAATATAAATCAATTAAATAGAAGATAGAAGAGCCCAGATTCCAAATGAACAGATTCAAACTCGAAAAGGATCTTGCTGATTCTTGAAGAATGAGGGGCAAAGGGATTGATCGAGAAAGATCTCTTGTTCTTATTACTTGTTCTTATTATCTTATTATAATTTATAAGATCATGATTTGATCCACATATGTTATGTTCGGTAAAAAAAATAATCTTTTCCTTTTATTATAATTGGAAAGTGTTCAATTGGAACATGAAAACCTAACTAAATTGGTCTTAGTTACTCTTCGGGACAAAATGGGAGAAGGGAGGAGATTCTCACAAACAAGGAAAAGGATCCAATTACTTTGAAAGAATTGAATGAGGAGCCGTATGAGGCTAAAATCTCATGTACGGTTCTGTAGAGTGACAGTAAGAGTGACTTATCTGTCAACTTTTCTACTATCACCCACAAAAAACCAAACTTTGCCTTATGTAAAGTTTCCAGAGTATGATTAACCTCTAGATTTGAAATCACTACTTATATACCAGGTATTGGCCATAATTTACAAGAACATTTTGTAGTATTAGTAAGAGGAGGGAGGGTTAAAGATTTACCGGGTGTCAGATATCACATTGTTCGGGGAACCCTAGATGCTGTCAGAGTAAAGGATCATCAACAAGGGCATTCTAGTGCATTGTAGATTATTATCCAAGACTTGTATCATTTGTTGATGCGATGTGAATCGCTAGAAACATGTGAAGTGTATGGCTAACCCAATAACGAAAGTTTCATAAGGGGACTAGAGTAGGCTACCATGAGACAAAAGAAAGATCTTCTTTCTAAAGAGATTCGATTCAGAATTATTATTATTCTATTTATATGTCCAAGGTCCAATATTGAAATCATTTCAGAGGTTTTCCCTTACTTTGTTCGTGTCAACAAACAATTTGAAATACCTCGACTTTTTTGGAACAGGTCCAAGTCAAATAGCAATGATTCGAAGCACTTATTTTTACATTACAATATTTTGGAAATCCAAGGACTTGATCATATGGATATGTAAAATACAGGATTTCCAATCCTAGTAGGAAAAGGAGGGAAACAAATACTCAATTTAAAGTGAGTAAATAGAATTCCATACTCGATCTTATTGATAAGATACATATAGAATTCTGTGGAAAGTTGTATTCAATGAAAGTTGTATGTACGGCTTGGTGGGAGATCTTTCATATCTTTCGAGATCCACCCTACAATATGGGGTAAAAAAGCCAAAATAAGTGATTCATTTTTAGCCCTTATAAAAAGAAAAATTGATTCTTGAACCTCTTTCATGCTCATGTCACATCGAGGTACCGCAGAAGAAAAAAATACAAAATCCAATCTAATTTATCGTAATCAATTAGTTAACATGTTGGTTAACTATATTCTGAAACACAAAAAAAAAAATCATTGGCTTATCAAAATATCTATCAAACCGTGAAAAAGATTCAACAAAAGACAAACAAATCCACTATCTATTTTACATCAAGCAATATGTGGAGTAACTCCTGATATAGCAGTAAAAGCAAGACGTGTAGGTGGATCGACCCATCAAGTTCCTATTGAAATAAGATCTACACAAGGAAAAGCACTTGCCATTCGTTGGTTATTAGGGGCATCCCAAAAATGTTTGGGTCAAAATATGGCTTTCAAATTAAGTTCCAAATTAGTAGATGCTGCCAAAAGGAGTGGCAATGCCATACGCAAAAAGGAAGAGACTCATAGAATGACAAAGGCAAATAGAGTGTTTGCACATTTTCGTTAATCCATGAATAGGAATAGTCCATGGATCCATACATCTCGATAAGAAAAAAATCAATAGAAAAAGAAAGAATTAGAATTGATCAATATCTTTCAAGAAACAAACAAAAAGGAAAAGAAAGATGAAAATAAATCATGGATCAACTAAGCCCTCTCGGGGGCTTGCTTAAGAATAAGAAAGAGGAATCTTATGGAAATATCATGGAATAAGGTTTGATCCTATTTATTCATGGGGATTCCATAAATATCCCATTCCAAAAATAGAAAGTTTGAAACAATTGGGACTTTTTTGGAGATTGGATGTAGTTACTAATTCATGATCTAGCATGTACAAAATGGAAACTTCATTCTCGATTCTACGAGAATTTTTATGAAAGCCTTTCATTTGCTTCTCTTCCATGGAAGTTTTATTTTCCTAGAATGTATCCTACTTTTTGGCCT
>RXID01019394.1:272500-362500 GCA_005019695.1 Trichopus zeylanicus subsp. travancoricus | reverse complement strand
GATATGCTCCCGATAATGCAAATCAAAGCAATTTGATGTCTGACTCGGGCCTATATGACCAATCGATAGAAATTCTCCAACACTCCACCTTTGTCATTTTGTCATATATGGAATATATGACACTAGATAGATATCATATTCATGGAAAACAATTCACTTTCAAGATGCCTTGATGGTGAAATGGTAGACACGCGAGATTCAAAATCTCATGCTAAAGAGCGTGGAGGTTCGAATCCTCTTCAAGGCATAATATTGAGAATGCTCATTGAATGAGCAATTCAATAATAGATTTCGGATCAAATCAATATTATATTGATATACTGAGTATCTTATCTATTGATACAAAGTATTCTAGCGATCTCCATGATCCAAGTCCCGGCTGTTGGAATTGGAATAGGTTCAGCAACGGATCACGAAATCTTGGTGATCTTCTCTATCTAATGAATGAGGAGTCCGTTTTGAAATCGCCAGCCCTACACCCACCCCTAAGTATATGATTCAACAGAAATCACACAAGGGTATATTGATAGAAACCTCTAATAAAATATCCACCAGTACCTATAACCCAGTAGATAAAGGACATAGTCCATTTTACAGATTGACGACTTACCTATTCAATGACTTTGGCACTGGACATTCCCAAAATGGTATTGGGTCAGATGAATTAGAGAATAGACAGATGTCTGTTGGTATTCCCGCCTTCCTTCTCCTTTCGGGGCCTATTCAAAAGAGAATCTAGTACCTCTTTGTCGTGAATATCTGAATAGGACGAACTGGCCTCCGTGGATATCTTTGCTTGGAACAAAACAATTCAAAATTTTAAATTAGACTCGGTCAACTGGAATGTGTATTATTCATATGGGGATATTCCAATTGAGAAGATCCATCGACCTGAGACAAAAAGAGAGGTTTATCTATTTTCTTTAGTTATTCAGTTAAACCAAGGATTCGTTATTGGAGAAGATAATAACAACCATTTCATTGGACATGTGTATTTTTTATTTTCTGATGGATTTACATGGTTCCATTAATGCAAATTATTTGATGCAGTGAGTAAGAGGCTCTGGTTGTTCACCGTTCAAGAATTATTGTCTAGGCAGTTCATATCATCCATACATAGTGTTTTGATCTAAGATTTCAATTCTTCCATGTTTCAGCAGTAAATAGCATATTGTTCCATGGAGCTAAGGTCCAAAATATGGAATAAACAAGTGTTTCCACAACTCTACCACCCGGCCAATTCTATTCCACTTAATCCTCTTTTAATAGCCACATATATTTATGGCTAAGGAATGGGAAATCTTTCTCCTATTACATGAATCAAATGTTTCATTTCATCCGGGAAAAGCCATCTCTTTCTCAACAATGTCTTTGTCATTTGATCCAATAGTGTTCCATTAGATAGGAACAGATTTGATAAATACTGATAACTCTCAAATAGAGTATTAGAACAGAAAGATCCATTGGATAATGAACTATTGGTTCTAAGCCATCTTTGGCGATGAATCAACAAGTTAAAGTGTTTTTCTTGTGTATTCTTGATGAACCATCATTTATATATAGATGTAGGAGGATTTGTTTGGGAAGTAATAAGCCCCTTTGACATCTCTTCATCTACAAAGAATTCTCGATGTGAAAACATAGAGACAAAGGGCTCATCTTTGAATAGGAAAAAGAATAGATCTACAAGGTCCCAAATGAATTGGCTTATTCGAAAAAAGCCTTGTTCTTTGGAAGATCTATCTCATGTTTGGTATTGCATGGTTCCACTCTGCAAGAACTCTGCATCATTCTCTTGAAGCTCATCCTCTTTATGATAAATGATTTGCTTATCGTGAAATGACCCAGCCCAATAGGGAAATCCCAATTCAGTGGGCCTTTCGATACAATCAAATAGATTACCACACGGGCCCCATATACTAGGAGCCCATACTATGTGATTGAATAAATCCTCCTCTATCTATTGCAAATCGAGGGCTCCTTCTCCTTCCACTTCTTCAAACTCTGATTCATATTTTTCAAATAGAAATCTTTGATCAACAATAGAACAAGATCCATTTTGCATCATATCTAACCAATTACTTGGTTTGAGTAATGTCACTCGATTATTATCAAACTGACTGTAATCTTTTTCTATCCATGAGGATCCCACCAAAGTGCCTTCTACTTCTAATAGGCCATGAACTAGATAAGAATCATTCTCAACGAATCCATAAGAAGTGATCCAATTTTTTTCATCGGGTCCGGGTGAAGACCAAAGATCTTGAGTGACGGATCCGGAAGAACAACTCAAAAGATAAAGAAGTATCATTAATTTCTTCATGCTAGTCCCAAGTTCGAAGTACCATTCGTACAAATAAGAATCCCCTTCCTTACGTGATTTCTTCTTCATATAGATAGATATAGGATCTATGGGGCAATTACTTAGAAGTACATTTTGTGCAACAGCCCTTCCTATCTAATAGAAAAGGATCCCATGATCTTGAACCGATCTTACCTGGGATTGCAAATCCCAAGTTTGTCTATGAAGAGCTGATATAATTGTATTAGTTTTTATAATTGATTTCCTCTGCATAATACTAATTGATAGGGCCTCATTGATAAGTGCTACAAGATCTCGTGCATTGTAACCCATAGTTATGGACTCAAATCTGTTAGTATGGAACATTTTCTTTTCCAAAAGAAATCCCCTAGTGTTTGAAAGAATGAAAAAAGTTCTTTCCTTGTTGTGGAATAAGAAGCCTTCGTATCTTAATGCATGTATTTAATTTATTTGGAGCTATTAGAGCAGGATCCACTTTTTGGGAATATGAGACAAAGCAATAACAAGAATATTTCTAGTGGAACATCTTTCATAATCCCTGGAGAGATAGTTCTCTAATAAACCGAGGGATAAGTTGACTCATTCACATACAGATCATGAATGTTTGGAATCCATATTATGCAAGGAGACATTGCTTTTGCTAATTCGAATTGAAGGGTGATAGCAAGTTGGTCTATTTTCGGAGTCATATACATAGTTAGCACATTTATCATAATTAGCAACTCCGTATCAAGGTCATCATCAATATCTTCACTATCATCAATATTGATATCATCAATAAGATAACCTTTAGGCTTGTCATCCAGGAACTTGTTTGAAAATACCGTAATGAAACTAACATAGGAGTTTGTCACTAGGTATTTGACGAAATAGGACCGTCCAGTTCCTATAGAACCTATCACTAAAATACCCCTAGAAGGGGATAGGGCTAAGTGGAGTGAAAAGGGTTTTCCATGAGATGGGAAATGAAAACTATTAGCCCCACACAAGGTTTGTGAATAAGCGATTGTCTGATAGTGAGCAAGGAATATCCATCTTTCTGCTAAACAGGATCTATTGAACTCATAATTCATTAGATACTTTTATGAATGTCAACTAAGTACCATAAGTAAATTGATCCCAGTTGTTCAATCATTTGATAACTAGAGTTATTCTTTGTTAAATGATCACTATGAGTTAGACTCAATAGAATTTGTTCAATCCTTTTTTCTATCATTAAGGTGGAGAACTGAATCAAGAATTCTCTTTCTTCATCATCAATTGAATTATTGTTCATGACCCAGGATTCTATTTTATCATCAATCTAATCACCGTCATGTTTTTTCTTTTTCTTATCAATGAATAGATCTCTTTACTTGTACGACTTAATTGTCTCATATTTCTCGAAAAAGTGATTTGGTTGATGGGATTTGGTATGATACTTATGAGATCAATGAGATTGATATTCAAATATTTCTTCTTTGAAAGTATTGATTTGATCCCATAAGTTGGACCACCACCCAATAGCATGTTGCCACCAGAAGTAGAACCCGTATTTCTTCCAAAGAATCTCCTAATTGCTCCAGAGCAACTAGAAAAAGATTCTTTAACCAGAAAGAATTCAGTTCAGATGTAGGATACCTATACAGAAGTTTTTACAACTCAATCATGTATGACGGAATCATCAAAGATTTGATCTTTTCTAACTCTGTCTGTAACTCACTAGAGGCTTGAAAAATAAAGAGAAGATGTATACAAACGATATATCCAGCAACAAGAAGAAGGAAAAGGATTGAATAGAGGAACTCCCAAGTATTTATTGATCTCAGATGTGTCCATATCAATAGAACGGGTGACTCATTATTTCGATGAATCATTTCTTCAGACAGAAGAAGAAGATTCAGTAAACACTTACTCGAAATCTCAATTATCAGAGTCCATTGTGGAAGAATCACCAATAATTTTTTCTGAGGAATAGGCCATGATATATCTGATCCCTACATAATATCATGAAAAATGGATACAAATTTTTGACTACTACTTATACTTAGTATCGGCAATGGGTTTGAAAAAGTATCTAAAGAAAAAGTATCTAAAAGGGTGAAATTTAGATATTTGCACCCTGTCGAAGCAAGGAGCCATGGCATATATGTTTGGAACAGATTCCATTTTGAGAGATTTGAAAAAGCACTATCGCATTGAAAGGTTCTATACATCTACCCTTTCTCAATGCATTTCTTTAGACAAAGACTCTATTTTTTCCTCTTTCCGGATGGTAAATATTTCTTAGAACATGGAGTGTGAATCAAACACATGTTTGAATTGAAACTAAGATATTGATGCAAGTTCTTCCCTTCTGAATCAGATAGATTCATATATGAAAGAGGCTGACAATAAGTTCTTTCAAAATTGGCTATTTGTTCCTCTGTTAGAGGTGTTGCAGAAATGTCTACGATCGAATAAATAGCTCTATGAATGAATGGATCGGATCGAATTGGAAAATGGAAAGATTTGTACAATTTATACATTTTGTCACCACTTTGTGGAAATCGTTAGGTATGAATATATCAGATACCTATGACTCGATTGGTGAAGTAGTCTCTCTCTCCAAAAAGATTTTTTTTTACCCACGCACAAAGAAACTATTTTGTTGCAAATGAACAAGATATTGAGGAATTTTCCATATGTAAGATCATAATTATGGATACGGGTCTTTTTCACATAAAAAGGGAATCTTTTGTTACAATAGAACCAGAAGTGATGTGGATCATTCAAGAATCAAAGTAGATTTGCTTTATAAAAAGAAGATATCAATGAACTTCTATGAAATGGTTTCATGGTATTCAACCAATCATCTCAATCATGGGATATCATTGAGAAATAGAAATCCATGTTATCAAAGGATTTCCTGTGATTATTTCTAGTATCGAATGAGTCAATCATCCACTTTGGTATCTTTTTGAACAAAAATGGTAAAATTGTTCCTCCATTGATTAATAATTTTGGTCTTTGTGAAGTATCATGATCATCCAATAAGAAGGGTTTCATTTTATTCAAATGAATGATTTGAACACCTATTAATTCTAACAACTGATTGTAGAGTTGATCATTCAGACCTTTCAATTCATAGATGTGGATCTTGAACCTATGAATGGGTATATCCCCGATACTCACAAAGAAAAAGGGAAGTGACTTGGACAAAAAGAGAAGTGACGAACAAAAAGAAACGAAGTGACTTAGACAAATCTTGTTTGTCGATAGCCTCAAACCAATCAATTGAATATTGATTAATATGTAATCAATCGAACACTACCCGAAAATGGTTCTTCTATTCAGAAATGAAATCTTCCAAATGTTCCTGGAAATTCTTACTCCCATTGGACCATTTGTATCTCTATGCATCAGGATCCTGATTCATGGATCTCTCGGTTCGAGAAATAAGATGATCAAACCATTTACTCTTTTTCAAATTCGATAAATGTTGGTTGATCATATATTTCATTATAGTTATATGATTCAAAGTATCATTTTTGATTTGATCCCTTTGAATTCCATATTGGAAGTTGCGATCGGATCTATTCATTAAAAGGAATCGATTCAATACATTTTTTATGTACCCATAGGTTCTATATTGGATTTGAATCTGATCTCGGATCAATCTATATTGATAGTCGCCTCCATTATGTTGTTGCTAGCAAATACCACTATTTTTAGTTTTGGATCTTCCAAACCATTCCTGCAGTAGATCCAGACTGATTTTTTTTTCTGATCCTTCGATAAAAAGATTCATTCTCTTCATAAAAAAGAGGAGGTAGAACCAATAAAGATTTTTTTTTTATCTTGATTCATCTCTAAAGTTGAATACCTCATTCAAGAATTTTTTTGCATCCAATCTGTAGGAATCAAGAAAAAAGGCAAATCCCCTATGATACACCAAATCCGACTCGGTTATTGATAGAGTGAACAGATCTGCCATTTCTTGAAATCTCTCTTCTGATTCAAAATCATGGTGTAACACGTATCCCCCTTTGTTCCAGTAATGAAATAGATGCAATAAATCCAAAAATGGATTTTTGTTCAAGAATTAAATCTTATTGGAAATGTCCATATCTGGTTCATCCTTCAAAACCATATCACATCCCGAATATGATGAAATAGTTTGAATTGAGATGGTATTTTATAAATAAATAATTATCTTGAATATATCAACCATTTCTTTATTTTTCAATCACCTAGAAGGGACAAAATAAAAATCTTGTTTCTTCTTCAAAAATTTCTGATCTCCAGTGGACCTTTTAGTAGGATTTGAACCCAGATGAAGTTTTGACCATCTATCAGAGAGAAAAGAATGAATTGATATTGTAGGATTCCCAAGTTTGATTTCTTCTAGAAGCAGATGATTATTCATTTGCTTCTCACATTCCGTGAATAGTCGGGACATTGAGGAAGATCCAAAAAGGCATTTCAAAAATTGATCTGATTCTATCTCTGTTCGTTCCGTTTGAAGAAAGGAAGGATCCCAAAGAATCAACCTTTCTTTTACTTGCTGAATCTCTGTTTGATCAATCAATATGTGATATTCTAAATCCGCATTTCTAATGGAATCGAAATGACCTCTGGATTGATCAGAAGATCCTTTCCATTGGCTAGAATCCGTTACTTGAACAAAAATAGATCTTGTGGAATCATATTGAATATTTGACAATACATTCCGTACCTTGCTAAAAAATCGATCCTTGTTTACCAACCACACATTGTCTAACCAAATCAAATTTTCTCTTGATACATTCCTCAAAAAATCTGATTCGTGCTGATTCTTTCCCCAACTAATGAAGAGATCTTGGTGGAATTGCCACATATGAAATTGAGCACAATTTTGCAAAGAAATACCCCACTTGTTTCTCAAGAAGAGATGGGAAACATGCTCAATATCATTTGATTGAATAGTTGCCTCAGCTCTTTGTTGTTTGAAGAAACCATCCCCTTCAATTGGTCTTTTTTTTCACGAAAAGTAGACATGAGATAACAAATCAAGTCTTTCCCTAAGATTTTGAGTCCTGAATTCAATTTGATTATGTTTTGCTTCTTCCTCAGAGAAAGACAATAAAACAATTCCCAATCATGGTCCTTGCGGATCAGATTATCCGTATAGGATAAAAAAATAAACTCTAGATATTTGCTATCTTTCTCTTTCAATGAGATCTCAATTCTAGCTATGGTTTCATTAGCTATCTTACAACTAGAATCCCTCCTTTTTCCAATCCGATTCCTCCACCACCACGAACCCCGGTCAGATTCAGGCACGATACACTTTTTATTTATTGGGAGAACCCAAGTATGCTCTTGCAAATCCATGAAACAACTCTCAGAAATCTTTTTCCTTTTTGGAAGATACAGGAAATAAACAATCAACCTATTGATATTGGAAGACCAAAAAGATTCTTCCAATGTCTCATTTCTGGGTACAATGGAATTCATAGGTATGGGAAGAAGCCCCATAAAATAGACATTTTTTCTTTCGACCATCTTTCAATTGTTAATATGAGATATAAGGACCGCTACTACAAG
The DNA here is from genome assembly GCA_005019695.1 of Trichopus zeylanicus subsp. travancoricus. Classification (NCBI taxonomy): domain Eukaryota; kingdom Viridiplantae; phylum Streptophyta; class Magnoliopsida; order Dioscoreales; family Dioscoreaceae; genus Trichopus; species Trichopus zeylanicus. Next base: position 354,630 of record RXID01019394.1, on the reverse strand, counting down.
CAGTACTACACCTTTGATCGTGAAATATCGATTGCTTATTGAACTTTGTGAATCACATGAAAGTCGGATACTCCCAATTCAGGGGTCAAAAAGTTTCATAAAATGTCCTTGGTGGAAAAAAATGTGAATGAAAGATCCCACTGAATCAAATTTGATCCATGAATCTAAGAAATAGTAAGAATTCTTGATCTCTCTTTGTATCTCTCTCAATTCGAAGATCCAAGATTTGAATTGATGTCATTTCATTGATTCCTCCTGAAGATTTCATTTCAATTGGAATTTGGTTATTCACGATGTACGATGATCCTTGTTAAGCATCCATGGCTGAATGGTTAAAGCGCCCAACTCATAAGTGGCAAATTCATAGGTTCAATTCCTGCTGGATGCACGCCAATGGGAATGTTCAATAAGTCTATTGGAATTATCTCTGTATCAAGGGAATCTCATCATCCATACATAATGAATTGGTATATTCATACCATAACATATGAATAGTAAGAACTAGAATTCTTATCGATACTGGAACTCATAGGGAAGAAAATGGATTTATGGATGGAATCAAATATGTAGTATTTATAGAAAAAAGTACTTGGTTATTGGGGAACAATCAATATTCTTCTAATGTCGAATTAGGATCAACTAGGACAGAAATAAAGCATTGGGTCAAACTCTTCTTTGGTGTCAAGGTAATAGCTATGAATAGTCATCAACTCCCTGAAAAGGCTAGAAGAATGGGACCTATTATGGGACATACAATGCATTATAGACGTATGATCATTACGCTTCAATCGGGTTATTCTATTCCACCTCTTATAGAGAAAAGAACTTAAAGAAAAATATTTAATAACACAGCGATACATTTATACAAAACTTCTACCCTGAGCACACGCAATGGAACCGTAGACAGTCAAGTGAAATCCAATATACAAAATAATTTGATCTATGGACAACATCATTGTGGTAAAGGCCATAATGCCAGAGGAATCATTACAGCAGGGCATAGAGGGGGAGGTCATAAGCGTCTATACCGTAAAATCGATTTTCGACAAAATGAAAAAGACATATCTGGTAGAATTGTAACCATAGAATACGACCCTAATCGAAATGCTTACATTTGTATCATACACTATGGGGATGGTGAGAAGATATATATTTTACATCCCAGAGGGGCTATAATTAGAGATACGATTGTTTCTAGTACAGAAGTTCCTATATCAATGGGAAATTCCCTACCATTGAGTGCGGTTTGAACTATTTATTTACATAATTGGAAGTAACCAATTAGGTTTATGATGAAACCTAGAAATCGATCACTGATCTAATTTGAATACCTCTATGGGATAGACATCAACAGAAAATTGTTGAGTAACAGCAGCAAGTGATTGAGTTCAGTAGTTCCTCATAGAAAATTATTGACTCTAGAGATATGGTAATATGGAGAAGACAAAATTGTTTAACACAGAAAAAGAATAGGAAACACCCTTCTTTCAAAGAGAGGAGGATGGGTTATTCCCATTTAATTTGATGGTTAGAGGTGAATTGAAAGCTAAGCAGTGGTAATTAGAAAGATCCCGAGGGGAAAAATAGAGATGTCTCCTACGTTACCCGCAATATGTGGAAGTAGCAATGTAATTTCATAGAGCATTCAGTCTAAATGCTAAATGAAGAACATAAGATGACAAAATTGGGAGACATAGGATGTAGAAGATCATAACATGAGTGATTTGGCAGATTTGGATTCCTATATATCCACTCATGTGGTATTTTATCATATGATTCATATAAGATCCATCTGTCTAGATATCATCATATACATCTAGAAAGCTGTATACTTTGGAAGAAGCTTGTATAGTTTGGGAAGGGGTTTTTATTGATAAAAAAGAAGAATCTACTTCAACCAATATGCCCTTAGGCACGACCATACATAACATAGAAATCACATTTGAAAAGGGTGGACAATTAGCTAGAGCAGCAGGTGCTGTAGCGAAACTAATTGCAAAAGAGAGTAAATTGGCCACATTAAGATTACCATCTGGGGAGGTCTATTTGATATCCAAAAACTTCTTAGCGATAGTTGGACAAGTGGGTAATGTTGGGGTGAACCAAAAAATTTTGGGTAGAGCTGGATCTAAGTGTTGGCTAGGTAAGTGCCCTATAGTAAGAGGAGTAGTTATGAACCCTGTAGATCACCCCCATGGGGGTGGTGAAGGAAGAGCCCCTATTGGTAGAAAAAAACCCACAACCCCTTGGGGTTATCCTAAGCTTGGAAGAAGAAGTAGGAAAAGGAAAAAATATAGTGATAGTTTTATTCTTCGTCACCATACATAGGAATATTGAAAATTGAATTTTTCAAATTTACAATAATGTGATGGGTGAACGATGGGAATTGAACCCGCGCATGGTGAATTCACAATCCACTGCCTTGATCCACTTGGCTACATGTGCCCCCTTATCTAGCTAAAGGATTTTCCCTTTTTTCCATTCATCATTATTGTATTTATTCTTTCCTTATTAGATCAAGATCTTGAACATAGTTTAAAATATAAAAATAAAGGAGTAATCTGTTGTGACACATTCACTTAAAAAGAATCCTTTTGTAGCTAATCATTTATCGGGAAAAATGGAAAAACTCAATATGAGGGAGGAGAAAGAAATAATAGTAACTTGGTCTTGGGCATCTACCATTATACCCGCAATGATTGGACATACAATCGCCATTCATAATGGAAAAGAATATTTACCTATTTATATAACAGATCATATGGTAGGTCGCAAATTGGGAGAATTCGCCCCTACTCTGACTTTCACGAGACATGCGAGAAACGATAATAAATCTAGTCATTAATTTTTTTCATTTTTTTTTCTATTTTAGTAAAGTAGCAAAAGTAGTTATCATTCATTGGTAGGAGATAGCCTTATGACAAAGATAAAGAAGTCGACTTCAAGAGGGGGAGCAATACCAAATCTCTTGCTCTAGAACAAGATATTGGATATTTCTCCTTCAACGATCCATATACATTAAGACAAAAGTCTTATCCATTTGTAGATGGGGCTTCAATAGTGGCTAGGTCTAGAGGGAAGTTGTCAGCATTACGTTCATGCATTACTTCCATACCAAGATTAGCACGATTTATAATATCAGTCCAAGTGTTAATGACACGGCCTTGACTATCAACTATAGATTGGTTGAAATTGAAACCATTTAAATTGAAAGCCATAGTACTAATACCCAAAGCATTAAACCAGATACCTACTACAAGCCAAGCAGCCAAGAAGAAATGTAAGGAATGAGAATTGTTGAAACTAGCATATTGGAAGATCAATTGGCCAAAATAACCATGAGTAGCTATGATAGTATAAGTTTCTTCCTCTTGACCAAATCTGTAACCTTCATTAGCAGATTCATTTTTAGTGGTTTTCCTGATCAAACTAGAGGTTACCAAAGAACCATGCATAACACTAAATAGAGGGCCACCGAATACACCAGCTACACCTAACATGTGAAATGGATGCATAAAAATACTATTCTACCTGGAATACAATCATAAAATTGAAAGTACTAGAAATTCCTAAAGGCATACCATCAGAAAAACTTCCTTGCCCAATAGGGTAGATCAAGAAAATAGCAGTAGCAGCTGCAACAGGAGTTGAGTATGCAATAGCAATCCAAGGACGCATACCCAGCGGAAACTAAGTTCCCACTCACGGCCCATATAACAAGCTACACCAAGTAAGAAGTGTAGAACAATTAGCTCATAAGGACCACCATTGTATAACCACTCATCAATAGATTCCGCTTCCCATATTGGACAAAAATGCAAACCGATAGCTGCAGAAGTAGGAATAATGGCACCAGAGATAATATTGTTTCCATAAAGTAGAGACGCGAAGACAGGTTCACGAATACCATCAGTATCTACTGGAGGAACAATGATGATGGTGATAATAAATACAGAAGTTGCGGTCAATAAGGTAGGGATCATCAAAACACCAAACCACCCAATGTAAATATGGTTTTCAGTGCTGGTTATTTAGTTGCAGAAATGACCCCATAGGCTTGTACTTTCACGTCTCTCTAAAATTGCAGTCATGATACGATCTTGGTTTATTCTATTTTCAAGGACTCCCAAGCACATGTATTAACTCTAGTTATCTAAAATCTAGATTTAGATAATACGAAGGCTTGTTATTTAAGAGTATAACATGCGATATATGTTAATGTCAACCAATCTCCGTACCATAGATTTCTATTTATCTAACTAAATTGAACAGAACAATTTCTAAATTAAATAAATCAAATAATTCAAAATTTCAAATTCTAATAGAAAAAAAACTTTTTTCCTTTCCGTATGGGTTGCCCAGGACTTGAACCCGAAACTAGTCAAATGGAGTAGATAATTTTTCCTTCTTGTTGTAATAGACAAACAAACCTCTCCCCAAACCGTGCTTGTATTTTTCATTGCACACGACTTTTCCTATGTATACATATACAACTTAGACCCTGAAAAAAAAATTGGAATAGTCGGTTGATTCAACCACTACACTATTCCATAAGCATTTCAGAATGCAAATTCATAAATTTTTCTTGATCAATTATCAAATTTCCATTTTATTTTCATAAATGGAATTTGCATTATATTACATAAGGTTAAGGTCTCATGATCAATCATGAAAAAACCCACAAGTCATTGCTACAGATAATATCCAACTACCAAATCCGTCCTGTATGTAATTGAAAAGGGGCTTTTGGTAAGATTAAAGAAAGAATTTGTTCTTCTTCCATAAAGAATTCTTCCAATAATCCTGAACCTAATCTTTGAAAAAAAGCACATGCTGTACTTTTATGTTTATGAGCCAAAGTTCTAGCACACAAAAGCCGAAGTATATACTTTATTTGATACAAACTCTGCTTTTTTGAGGATCCACTATGGTAATGAGAAATATTTCTACATATCCAACTAAATCGATGAATAATATCCAAATTTGATAAATCAGACCATATTGGCTTACTAATAGGATGCCCAGATATAGTACAAAATTTCGCTTTAGACAACGATCGAATAAGAGGAATAACTGAAACCATAGTATCGAATTTCTTAGTAAGAGTATCTATTAAAAATTCATTTTCTAGCATTTGATTCCTTACCACCAAAAGACTTATTAGTACACTTAAAAGATAACCCAAAAAATAGAAAGAATAATTTAATAATTGGTTTATATCAATCCTATGCGGTTGAGACCAAAATTGAAAATAATATTGCCAAAAAATGACAAAGTAAGATCTCCATTTCTTCATCATAAGATGAGTTCCCTTTGAAGCCAGAATTGCTTTTTCCTGATATCAAACATAATGCATGAAAGGATCCTTAAAAGAACCACAAGGTCTTCTGAAAATGAAAATAATTAGAACATGCTACTATAAAAAACTGTTCTATCTTTTCATAGAAATGTGTTCACTCAAGAAAAGCCCCATAAGATGTTGATAGTAAATAAGAGGATTGTTTACAAAAAAGAAAATATAAATTCACATTCAAAGAAATAAGAATTAATATAAGAATCGAAAAAATCTTTGATGTTCTTTTGAATTTGAAATTGAAATAATGTAAATAGATTTTCTTTGGAGTAATGAAACTATTCCAATTATAATATTCGTGAAGAAAGAATTGCAATAAATGCAAAGAAGAAACATCTTGGGTCCAACATTGAAGGATTTGAACCAAGATTTCCAGATCGGTGGGATGGGGTATTAATATATGTGACACAAAATTAAAAAATTTGTCCTCTAAAAAAGAAAATATTGAATGAATAGATTGGAAATTTTGAGATTTAGGTACTTCCTTTTGCTCAAGGGAAGACCCTAATTGCAGCAAGAATGGAATTTCGATAATGGCTGCAAAACCTTCTAATATCATTTGGGAATAAAAAAAATTGTTGTGCCAAATGCTTTGATTTTTGATCGAATCATCAACTGAATAAATCAAATAATTTTGTTGATACATTCAAATAATTACTTGTTTCACAAGTACTGAACTAGATTTATTGCATAATCCAAAATTTACTCCTAAAAGAGAAGCGAATATAGGAAGTGCCTTTGCCTAGATCCATCTTTTTCTATATAGCCTCATAATTCTACCATTTTCATTTCTAATTGAATAGGAAATGAGGGGCATTTCTTGCGTTATCGAATTATACATTGTGCAATATGGTTAGAACAGGATATATATTATGTATATAGTAATAGTAAGAAAAAAATATACCGGGAGACAAGTAGAGTCCAATCAACAGATATTTTTTCACTACTTTTCTATCCAATGGGTTTATGTTTTTATGTTCGTTAAAATTACAAGAGTGTAAAAATCCTTTATTTTTGCAACCTAATAGCTCTTTTGACTTTGGAATAAAGTCTCTTTATTAGTATACAATTTATTCTACATATTTGTATCCAACCCATAATTCTACTATAATTACAATAAATAACAGCTAGGATTCAAAAAATAAAAATAAAAAGAATCATTTACACGAGAATCCTTTCCCCCATCAGGTATTAATTAATTTTTAACATCTAATTAGATCAAATAATTAATTATTCAAATTAAGAATATAAGCTCATTGCTTTTTGTTTTACCCGAATTGGGACCATAAGAGTCTATCCATTTATCCACTAGACCTAAAGAATAAACCGAAAATTCCATTTTTATTTTTTTAAAATTTAAATTCCAAATTTCTTATTTTTTTAATTACAGCATGCTGTTTTCCCCATTCATTACCTTCCAGGATTAGTCATGGTCTTATAGACTCTATCAATAGTCTAGATGAATTTGGTGCTTCATCCAAATGTGTAAAAGATCATAGTCGCACTTAAAAGCTGAGTACTCTACCGTTGAGTTAGCAACCCAGATAAATATGCTATACTGATACGATTGAAATAAAAAAAAGACCAACTGAATTGCAATGTGCGATCCCGACAAAAACAAAACATTGAACTAAAAAAAAATAAGGATTTTTTAATAATCAATTATGAACTTATGAACGAACACCAAAAATACTAAAACAGTGTATCCGCTTAAAAAGCAACAAACAAACTATTAATAGAGATGTCAAAATTGACATTTATTTTGATTTTCTCAATTTTGATTTTTTATTTTTGTTAATGTTACTAAAATATGCCTTATGTTCCATAACTATAGAATAAATCTGACAACCCACCATTTGATTGAAGCAAAGGAAAAAACCAATAAACTCAATTTCAATATAGGGTGGATATAAACAGATCCATTTATCCATGATCCAATTATATATGTTCAATACATTATTGTCAATATGAATCGAATGTTGAGAAAACAAATTTAATTAGTAAGTAAATCAAATATCTCAATCACTAAAGAGATGCAAATTTGACCATATCCAATTGAATTATCAATGGTTTAATTGAAAATATTAATTAGGAACGTAGATTAAGAATCTAGTTTTTCCATATGTATGGAATAGAAAAGGTTTCACATAAGGTCAGATTAAGTTCCTTATTTTTGCTTTCCTATGAAAAAGAAAACATTAATATATATATGACTATTATCTTTTCTTTCGTATCTCTCATATACAATGAACCATTGTTACCGAAGGTACTCATAAGTGTTTAAGGAATCACAAATACTTTTTACTTAATGGAGAAAAAGGGCTCTTGGTCATTGTTACTGAATACGAAAATAGAAGAATAAATATAATAACAATATATAATATCATATCACAGGCCTTATTTGTTTATTTTATGCATTTACTTTGGATTCCCGAATCTTCTCATAAACTCCATCACTAAATATATAAATGCCCTACTAGTTGATACACTACATTGATTTACAATTATTCATTTGAATAAGTCCAAATAACATTTCCCATTTTTCAATTTTTAGTTTTTCTATCGCAACTTTATAAACTTTAAGCTTAAGACCGGCGAGAAAATTAGCACCAAAAACTCCTTACTCTTTAATCTCGACACAAAATATATTTAATGTGGAATTAGTATACTCCATTTATTTATTTTGGGAAGTTTGGAAAGGACATAGAGAGATCTTTCTTTTGCATTTCGACTCAGAATGCATCGTGTGATAATTTACATTTCCTAAATACTAAATATAGGGGCTTCTCTAAGTATTTAACTTAAACTTAAATAGTTATCTCCAATTTCAATCAATTTCAATATAAATATGAGTAATAGGAGCATATAATATACTTTTTTTTTCATCTACATTTAAGACTTGATTATGTTTGTGAGAAACCAAATAGAAGGAAAAAAATATCATTATGAGAAGTTTTCATAGAAATCAGGAACAATTTGATTTGGAGCGGAAGGATTCGAACCTCCGAGTAACGGACCAAAACCTGCTGCCTTAATGCTTGACCATGCCCCATTTTGATTTTTGTTCAACACTATTAAACACTAATAATGTAATTATATTAGTTAATAGTCAATTCCTACCCAAATACATAGGATAGACATTATTACTAGGATTTGACACATATGATATAGAATAAAAAGATTCATTGATCATTACATATAATTCAATTAAGATATTGTAGGAAAGTAGAATTACTTATTATTCTTTATTCTCCAATCGTAACTAGATCTTCAATTTTTTTTGTTGTAAAAGGAAAATTGAAGCTAATTAGCTAGAGAACGAGGATTTTGGTTTACTAGAATCATCGGCATATTGTTTTCAGCTTGTTGGAAAAACAAAATTATTTTCCCCAGGATCCCGCGAGTAGAAATAGGGACCGAAGTAACTAGACTAGACAGATTTGGTATAATCTCCCTACTCTAGATCTAGAGGGATCATCTAGAAAGTGAGTATTCTTGGTTGCATTCAAACAGACAAGCTAACATAGATGTTATGGATCTAATTTTATTAGGACTTCCTTCATACATTGAAACTTTTTTATTTTTGTATTTCGTTTAAGATCTTAGATCTAGAAATACATTGATTTTCCATAAAAGAGCCGAATGAAACCAAAATTTCATGTTCAGTTTTGAATTAGAGATGTTAAAAATGATCAACCAACATCGACTATAACTCCTAGCCTTCCAAGCTAATGATGCACGTTTGATTCCTGCTACCCGATCCATATTTCTTATACATATACATACATCATAAAATGGAATATGCATCATTTTTGTTTTTAGGGAATTAAAAATCATTTATTTATGTGTAATTAGATTTTATCCAAACAAAAAGTGAAGACTATGAAAGAAGAAAATGGGAATGAAAAAGCATCCATTGTCTAATGAATAGGACAGAAGTCTTCTAAACCTTTGGTATAGGTTCAAATCTTATTGGACGCGATTTCTTTTTTTTCAACTATTCTTTTTTTTTAATGGCCATGTCAATAAACCCATTTCTTTTCTAATGATTCGGATTAAATATATATATAATATTTCTCAACAATTAGTCTTGTATTAAGACTAAGAATAAGAATGAGAAATTTATGTTTGTTCTTGAAGTAGAAAGAACTCAATCTATTCTTGAACAGTTCCCTGCAAAAGGATTTCTGCTTCTTCAATGAATATCTTAGTAGAAGATATAGTTTCTTGGAATTTAGGTTAATTCTTTTTTAAGTAAGTACGTAACTGAACAAGAAATTTCTTTACCTACCCAATTTCTAATGGATTAAGATATCCATTCACCCCAATATAAATAGTAGCTATTTGTTCTTCTACCACAAGAGGATCTGATTGAGATTGTTTGAGCAACTCACATAATCATTGACCTCTTGCCAATTGATTCTGAGTAGCTTTATTAAGATCAGAAGTGAATTGTGCAAAGGCTTCTAATTCTGCGAATTGAGCTAGTTCCAATTTTGATTTGCCAGCTACTTGTTTCATAGCTTTAATTTGAACCACAGATCCCACTCTGGAAATAGAAATACCCACATTAATAGTAGGTCAGATTCTAGTATTGAATATATCGGCGGGTAAAAATATTTGTCCATCTGTAATGGAAATTACATTAGTTGGGATGTAAGCTGAAATGTCCCCAGATTGAGTCTCAACTATTGGTAAAGCGGTCATACTTCCTTCACCTAAATGAGAACTTGATTTAGCAGCTCTTTCCAAAAGGCATGAATGTAAATAACAAACATCTCCTAGATAAGCTTCACGACCAGGGGGTCTTCTTAACAGAAGAGACATTTGGCGATAAGCTTGTGCTTGTTTGGAGATATCATCATAAATTATTAAAGTATGTTGTTCACGATGCATAAAATATTCAGCTAGAGCCACTCCTGTATAAGGTGTGAGATATTGTAATGTAGTAGGTGAATCCGCTATTTCAGCTACCACAATAGTGTATTCCATCACCCCTCGCTCATGAAAGGTAGTCACTACCTGAGCCATAGAAGATGCTTTTTGACCAATAGCTAGATAAACACATATTACATTTTGCCCCTTTTGGTTGAGAATAGTATCTATGGCTACTACCATTTTGCCGGTCTGCCTGTCCCCAATAATTAATTCTCATTGACCACATCCTATAGGGATCATGGAATCAATAGCAATAAGTCCAATTTGAAGAGGCTCATATACGGAGCATCTTGAAATAATACCAGGGGTAGGAGATTCAATTAAGTGATATTTGAAAGCTGAAATTTTCCCATTCCCATCAATAGGTTTAGCCAGAACATTTATAACACTACCCAAATAAGCCTCACGATAGGTATCTGGGCAATTTTTCCTATTGCTTTTACAGAACTTCCCTCTTGTATCATCAAACCGTCACCCATTAATACAACACCAACATTATTGGATTCCAAATTCAGAGCAATGCCTATTGTACCCTCTTCAAATTCTACTAATTCACCTGCCATGACTTCATTAAGGCCATGAATATGAGCAATACTGTCGCCTACTTGTAGTACGGTACTGGTATTCATAATCTTTACTTCTCTATTATATTGTTCAATACATTCACGGATAATATTACTAATTTCATCGGCTCGAAGGGTTACCATTAGTGTCTCTTTATTCTTTTTCGAAAGCAAAAAAAAAAAATAAAATACCTAAAGTTTCAACTAAAGCAAAAGTAGAAAGATTAATCAGTTATTTCTTCCATCACTGTGAGGATATGAATATTAGCATTGATGATACAAAAATGTAAATCACTATTCAAACAACTATTTAGAGTTCCTAGAGCTTCGTGTAAGGCTTGCTGGAAAACTCATTGTCGTACTTGTTAATCGCTCTTTGTTGTTCAAAAAGAAGGGTTTCTTTTTTTTAATTTTGTAATCATTCCAAACTATCACAAGTAGCATTAATCAAATTTACTTTTTCTCATTCTATCTCAGAGTATCCATTAATTCGATACTCATTTGCTTCCATTTCCACTTTCCATAAGAGAGTTTGGGCTTTTTCAAGCTACTCAATGGCCCCTTTATGCAATTCTTCCAAATTTTGAATAGTATTCAAGATCCTCTATTTTCGATTATCTAATAAATCATTTAGTGAAAGTAGATTATCTTACTATATAATATAATTTTACGACTTCCATGATCTCTTCCCGAACCAAACATGAATCTTACGGTTTATTTGGTTCTCACACTCAATTATTTATTTTATAGACATATAGACATTTCCATATTATTTAATGTAATGAGCCTACCCCATCTTTTCTTCATTGAAACTGATACAAGACCAGAATGTTCTATTCTAGTAAAAGGATTATTTCGACCAAACAAAAATCTATAATTTCAGCAAAGTTGTTTCTTTATTTAATTTGTTTATTAAATTTCAAATACAAATAAATATAAAATACAAATATATCTATAATAGATATTTCATTTTAATATATTTGAAATAAATATTATTTATTATTTGAAATTGAAATATTTTATTTTAATATAATTTAAATTAGTTTATGCCCTTTCTGCAAAGCCAAAAATTCTTCATTTTTTATACATAGGTCGTCGATTTGGCATTGGATAAAAAGAGGCAAGGTGCCTTTTTTTTTTCTAATACATTTTTTTTATAGTAACTAGTAAATAGTTGAAATCGTTTTATCGATATGAGTGTCTTATATCGAATCAATTACTAACTATTCATTTTAAAATGAAAATCATTTTGGTACTAACACTAAGATAGTGGTAGAAAGAATACCCATGTTATGCGTAGACTTCAAACAGTTTGGCTTTGACCATGTTAATGGTCTCATATTATTGGTTGATAGAAAATCAAAGTTGATTTACCAATGAATCACGAAATGCTATGGTTCTTACATATATTATATTATATTTTTTCTGAATGAAATTTATTCATAAGTAATTCGTCGAGATTGTCCACCTTTCTTTCTTATTTTTTATTGTATTTATAAATACAATAAAAAATAAGAAATAGAAATCTATTATATTAAAGTATTGCCAGTTGGATCCAACCTTTTTTTGAAATAGACAACTCGCACACACTCCCTTTCCAAGAAAAATCAATACACCAAGCACTCTATAATTAGATTTATCTGATTTGTTGCTAAAATATTGGTATTAAACCTGAAAATTTCGGCGAATGGCCAGTGTTCAAAACAAATAAAAGAATAGGTTACATTTTTCATATGCTTCATATAATATAGATAGGACTAAGAAAGAACCGGAATTCTTTTTCTATCATCTCACTTGTCTTTTTTTTAATCAATTTCTTTCTTCTTATTTTTTTGTTTTTATATTTTCCATTTTCATTAAATTTTTTTTCTTATTTTTAGTGAAATTTCCAATTTCGAATAAAGTAGTATTATTGTCTTAGGTTTCATGTCAATTGCGAAATATCTCCTTTGTTCTTTGTTGAAAGGCTCTCTAAAAGTGAAAGTTTTTGGTGTACTAAGGATGAGAAGAAAGAAAGTGAACAAATCTGCAAATTCCCCCTCTTCAAATCAGTCCTACCTAGGGTACGAGTATTGTCTCAAGAAAAATAGAAAATTCTAGAAATAATTTTCTATTCTACAAGTAAAGTCTTGCTATAATTTGACGAAATAAAGGGCAAATTTGGGTTAATGAAATTAATGAAAATGGTACTTTTTACCATTTCTAGGATTACATCAAACAAAAGGATTCAAAAATAAAAGCGCCAATGCCACGACCAGTCCATAAATTGTTAAAGCTTCAATAAAAGCTAGACTAAGCAATAAAGTACCTCATATTTTACCCTCTGCTTTTGGTTGCCTCGCAATACCTTCTATGGCTTGGCCTGTAGCAATACCTTGACCAACTCTAGGTCCAATAGAAGCAAGGCCTATAGCCAATCCAACAACAATAACGGAAGCGGCAGAAATCAATGGATTCATGGTAAGTTCCTCGCACAAAAGAAAAAGAAATGGTTAATAATACAATCAACCAATGAATTATTACATTTTTTCACTAAGATCCATTGTTGGTCGAAGTAACTAAAAATTCCAAATTGCAATAAAAATATTACTGAATCAACTGAATTATCAAAACTATTTCCATATCTTTTTTTTTTTAAAGTTTCTACCCGCGATAGGTTTTTTCTGTAAATCCATATGATGCATACAGCTCTAGTTATTGCACTTCTTTCTTTGGAACCATTTGTTTATCAATTCTTCATTTTGTACTCTATTCCATTCCCGAGTTCATATGTTTATTCATTCAATCTATGCATAGTCACAGACGAAAGAGAAGAAAATTGTATTGGAATACATCTCTATATAAATAGAGGGGACTGTAAATTGTATATAAAATATATTATATAGAGACAAATAATATATAGGAATAATCCCCTATAATATAATGAATATCTAATATCAAATATACCTTTCTTTCTTCTATAATGTAACTTGACCTACCACGATTATGGGTCATATATACTATACAATGCTATACATACATATTTGTATCTATTATGTTCCCCAACTGAGTGGATTCTCTTGAACCATACATGAATTGAAATAAGCTAGAAAAAAAAGACTATTTTGTTTGAAGACTAGTTAATGATGGCCCTACAAGGATTCACCTATATAAGCCGCAACTAAGGTTGCAAAAATAAGAGCTTGAATACCACTTGTAAATAATCCAAGAAACATGATGGGTATAGGAATTAATAAAGGTACTAAAGAAACAAGAACAACAACTACTAATTCATCAACCAATATGTTCCCGAAAAGTTGAAAACTAAGAGATAAAGGTTTTGTGAAATCTTCTAGGATATTTATTGGTAAAAGGATTGGGGTTGGTTGAATGTATTTTCTGAAATAATACAACCCTTTTTGGTAAGACCCGCATAAAAATATGCCACTGACGTGGGTAAAGCTAAAGAAACAGTAGTATTTATATCATTCGTGGGGGGAGCTAACTCCCCATAAGGTAACTGTATGACTTTCGAAGGTAAAAGAGCACCTGACCAATTAGAAACAAAAATAAATAGGAACATAATTACAATAAAGGGAACACAAGGACCATATTCTTCTTTGATTGGGCATGGATTTGCAAACCACCTATTTGCCAATAGAAATGTTGGCCTACTTCCACACCCGATATATCATAAAACCCTTTTAAGTGTTTTAATGGAACATGCTATAACATTCATATTGTCCTCTGACAGAAATCAAACTTAAAAAAATTGGAATTATTTTTATTCAACCATCTCTTTCTGATTTCACCCATTTTAATCCATATATTTCTATTTGCAAGCAATCACATAAGATCAATATTCCCAATACTTTACTTATTTATCTCTTTTCAAACATTCAGGTAATAGTAACTGATCCAATAAATATATGGAATTCCCAAATCAAATAATTAATAATTAACCAATTTTTTTATTTTGAATAATAATCAAGGATTTCCTATATAGCTAGAATGACCCTCACAAATTGTGGATACTAATTTGTTGAGAATTAATTGGATTGAAGCTATAGCGTCATCGTTGGTTGGGATCGAAATATCTGCGAAATCCGGGTTACTATTTGTATCGATTAAACAAATTGTCAGAATACCTAAAATGACACATTCATGAAGAGCCATATATTCTTCTTGCTGATCAAGGATGATTACAATATTGGGAAACCCCGTCATATACTTGATACCACCCAGATATGTTTGCAAGGTAACTAATTTTCTCTTCAACATCACTGCATCTCTTTTTGTTTTTGGGAGACAGTTGAGTTTGCCCAACTTTTGGTCTGCTCTTAAGTCTCTGAACTTATGAAGTCATGTTTCTATCATAGACCAATTTTTTGACATACCACCGGACCATTTTTTGTTAACAAAATGACACCGAGCCCTTATTGCAGTCGATGCTACTGAATCTGCTATTTTATTTTTGGTACCAATGATTAAAAAGCTTTTTCCTCTATTTCCTACATCAAAAACTAAATCATAGGCTTCTGATAAAAAATGAGCAGTTCTAGTAAGATTTATAGTATGAATATCTTTACACTTTGCAGAGATATAAGGGGCCATTCTAGGATTCCATTTCCTAGTACTATGACCAAAATGAACCCCCACTTCCATCATCTCTGGCAAATTGATGTTCCAATATCTTCTTGACATTTTCCGCCAATTCCCTCTTTGTTTTTATTTTTTACAAAGAGACGAGATACCCTAAAAAAGGAAATAATAATAATTGTTCCAAGGGAACCTTATACCAAGGATTGACTGTCAATACAATACACAGTTTGAACCATTAATTTCTTTTAATTACTTTTTTTTTACCAAATCAATAGAACAGAGACAAATTAAAGGAGAAAAAAGTGAATCTCCTTTTAGGAATCATTAAATCTTGTAAATGATTATTCTAATGTCTTATGTAAATTGTTTGGGAGGCAAGAACAAAATAATTCTTTGTGGTGTAACAAAATATCTCTCATTTCTAATGAGAATAGATTATTCTTTTTGATTTCCAAATGAATATTTTTGTCTTGTCTTGAATGGTGCACTAATTTTTTAAATCTGGTACCAACAGGTATAATCCCCCCTAGAACAACATTCTCTTTCAGGCCTTTCAACCAATCAATACGATTTCGTAGAGCAGCTTTCGCTAAAACCCAAGTGGTTTCTTGAAAACTCACTTCGGATATGAAACTTTGGGCATTCAGAGATGCCTTTGTTATTCCCAATAAGATTGCTCAATAACAAATCGCTTTGTCCAAAGCACGTCCTGCACGTTTCGCTTGCAATAATCCGATGAAATTTCCAGGTGAAAAAACATTAGACATTCCATCTTCTGAAACCAACACTTTTGTTGTTACTTGATGTACGATAATTTCTATATGTATATTATGGATCTGTACCCCCCCGGGATCGATAAACCTTTTGAATCCTATTAACCAGAGAGATACAACTTTGAGCTATGGTTAGCTCAGCCCCAATCAATAATCCCCAAGGTATTCTGAGAATTCTTGGTATACATCTATTCCAACCCTCCAACTCTCTTTTCCAGGTTCATTGATATGGAATCAATCGAATGCACTTCTAAGACTTGTTCCACTTTTGGAAGACCCTGTGTTATGTCACCAGATCTTGATTTTTCATAGTAAAATGTAACTAATGTATCTCCTTCATAAAGGATTTTCCCATAATGTCCATGAATAGTTGCTCCCAGAATGGCCAAATAGGCCTTAGCTGATCTTATAACTAAGGAATCAATGTGAACAATTAGAATTTGACCAGATTTTGTTATGTCTGGTCCGTATTTGAATAGACATACATTTTCACAAAAAAATTGTCCAAGGCTAATTATTGTAGATGTCTCTTCACAATAATTGTGATGGAGAAAGCACCAATTCAAAGGGAATGGATTCAAGAGGATGTTACTGCATGGATCAGGACTATAAATCCTCCTATTTTCATCTATTAAACAGTATTGAAGTACTTCAAGTACTTGGAAAGTCTATTTAAAATGAAAATTCTCAAGTAGCAAAAATTTCTTTAACAAAATCTGATTATGAGTTATTAAATGGTAAGATGAATAAAAATTTGCTATTTTAGGTACAATAGTACCTAAGGAACCTAGAAAATCCATAATTGGAATTATGGCATCTGATTCTTTTGTTACATTGTTATATTTTGAACCGTTGAATGGACCAATTTGAGAACAATTGGATGATGACAAAATTAGCAAAGATTGACATTCCTTATTTTGATTCAACAAGGTACCCATACCGATAGTTCCTTGATGTTGGGTAAGTAATTGAATCTTCGACTTGGAAGAAAAAGGATTGATATTGGTGCAATTTAATCCATTATCGGGAATCAACCCCGAACCCGCCGTATCATTCCTTTTTCTGGTATACGAAATAGTGGACTTGATTAAGTCAATTCTTATGAAATCGCGAATCAGATCATTTGCCCTTACCTCAACAAAGGAAGCATAAACCTCTTCTATGGAACTATTTTGTTCTTGGTCCCAATTTAATACTAAGCAAGTCCTAGCTAATTGAATACTTGTGTGAGAAATTCTCCGAATTGACTTGCCATGTCCATAAAGGATATAATTTACAACCCTAAGTTGGACATTATTCTTTTCCTCTAAAAGGTCCTGAGGGAAAAGTGTTGCTAACTTTATCCCATCAGCTATTTCATATGTGACTACAGGCTGAACTGAAACAAAATACTTTTTCTTAGTGGGTGTGATTCGTTGAACATAGATCCAATTTTTCCATTTTTTTTTGGATTCCTCAAAATTTTTCTTTCCCCTTCTTGGTGGTATCAAAATGGCACTGTGCCTAGATATCTTATCTGTCTCTCCAGGAACATGGATATTTCCAGAAAAGATTTTCAGTTCCATACTTTTTTTTCCTCTCCACTCGTACTAATCTTCCTACTCAACTTCTTGTATTTAAGGTGAGTCGTGTATCTACTCCAATGAGACTATTGTTTCGGACCATTATCGATGAAGATCCAGTTATGATATGTACTTCGGGAATGAAAAAGAACCGATCTATTTTGATTTGTATTTTGTATTTTGGACTAAGTTCTTTGGTTCCTTTTTACTCAATCAAATCCTCTTTTTTTACAATTAAATCTACCTATACAGTCCCATATTTAGTAATTCCCAAACTGCTTCTTCTATATATTGAATCATCGAAATGAGCAAGAATACTATTTCTATGTAAAATACCATTTATGGGTATTTCAATCGAAATACCAAAATAGGGTATTAGTTCTTTCTCTCAGTCTTGATCATATTGTAATGGGATGATGAATCTATTTCTCTGTCTTTTCACCAAGAAATTTGAATTCTCTTGAAGAATAAAAGGATATATGAAATTCCAATGACCCTTGGATATGATTCGATCGGGTATTCAATGTTCAAGAATTTCTTTTTTTTTTACCAGAAGTATCCAACAATTTATGCCTTACTCGATAATTAGTTATTGAGAGATCAGAAATATATTTTTCTTTGACAGAAAAAGAATGAAAATTCATTTGATCTTGATCCTTGTAGAATGAAAAGACACTATACTGGATCTACATAGACCTCCTGCTACTATCCATAAATGACTTGTTTTTGGTAATAAATGGACATTACCATATGGGTATTCGGGTGCATGGTAGACATGGGTACTCCAGTGCCTCTGATTTAGAATAAATATGTTTTCAGACCCTCTCTTTAAAATGAAAAGTGGATGCCCCAGCACAAATCTCGGCAATCACTTGTTCTGATTCCACATATTGACCATTTTGAACTAAAATCAAACCTTTTGGTGGAATATTCACAGTATGTATAATATGCCAACCCTCAATAGTTACATACACATCTATAGAGCATAAAAAAGCAGGATGTCCATGATGGGTACGTGTGGGATGAACCAAATCCTCATTGAATTTGATTTTTCCACTAGAAGGAACTCGCACATGGTCAGCAGTAACGCCTGTAAATACTCCACCGGTATAAAAAGTTCTTAATGTTAGTTGAGTTCCTAGTTCCCCAATTGATTGACCCGCAATAATACCTATGGCTACTCCCAATTCAACCAGATCGCCATGAGCGGGACTCCAACTGTAACATAATTGATAGATCCCAGATGTACTTTTATAAGTAAAAGGGCTTCAAATATATATCAGTAATGCTCAAAAATTTATCGAGCGATTGACAAGTCCAATCCCAACCTCTTGATTTCGATTGGTAATGCATCGTGGACACATATATATATCGTCTGCTAATACATGACCAATTAGTGTTTGGACAAAAACTTTTTCCGTCATCCTCCCTTTTTGAGGACTTACGAAAATACTTCAGATAGTACCACAATCTGTTCTATGTACAATAATGTGTTGAACTACTTCAACAAGTCTACGTGTGAGGTATCCAACATCTAATGTTCGTACAGTAGTATCTACAATGCCTATGCAAGTTTCGTAGCAATAAATTTTATATTCCATCAAAGAAAGTCCCTCATGTAGATTGCTTTGAATGGGTAAATCAATCATTTGAACTTGAGGATCGGACATTAATCCTTTCATACCCACCAATTGGTGTACCTGAGATACATTTCCTTAAGCTCCCGAAAAGGACATTAAATGGACTGGATTAGAAGGATTAGTCATCCAAAAATTAGGATTCATTTCTTGTCTCAAATATTCACTTATAGCATACCATATCTCAATGGATTGACATAATTTTTCTACCATGTGTACGTTCGAATAATGATAGTATTTTTCCAAAAGAAAGCTTTGTTGTTCAGTGTCTTGGACTAACCATTCCTTAGAAGGTATTAGTAAAAGATCATCAATTCCTAATGAAATAGACATAGCAGTGGCTTGCTTAAAACCTAGAGTCTTTGATTGATCCAGGATATGTGCTGTATATGCCATTCTGAAATGATCTATTAATCTGCTAATAAGTTGTTTCATAGCGGTTCCATCTATCGCTTTATTGTGAAAGACCAAATCAGCCCATTCTGTCATAAATACCCCCATATTATGCTTAATAGGATTCCACAATGGACCTGAGTCAATGATTCAAAAACTTCCTTCCCTTAATCTTAATTCACATAGAAATTCGGGAATTCTGATACCGATGAAATTGGAGAGAACCGAATTCCTAGACACGGATATCAACTAGTCTAATTTCTTTGTTTATATAGTGTATGAGTAGGCCCGAGGAAACCCTTGTACAGCTTATTCCATTTCTCGATAAAAAGAAATATGACCAATGGTGGTTCGAATGTATATACAACAAATTTCTTTTTTTACACTTCTTACGATTAGATAGTTCCTATAAATCTCTTTATAAGTACCCAAAGATTCATATTGAATTTCGATAGGAACTTCTCTTGAGCCAATGTCACATTGATCTAGTTGCCACCGGAGCCACAAACAAATATCTAAATCAATTCGTTTTTGCTGATAAGCTCCAAGTGCATCATAGGAACTACAACAATATGTTGCTTTCATATACTTATACTTATTCTTATTATTGTTAACTATTTTGTTTTGAGAATTTCTGCAATTATATGCATTATACCTATTTACACAAATACCTCGACGATTCCCAATCATTAATAAATAGAGTCCAATAAGCATATCTTGAGCTGGTACAAAAATGGGATCTCCAATAGCTGGAGACAAGAGATTCATATGAGAAAACATAAGTAAAGGAGCCTCCGCTTGAGCTTCCAAAGATACAGGTACATGAATAGCCATTTGATTCCCATCAAAGTCTGCATTGAAGCCTCTACAAACTAATGGATGTAAACAAATAGCACACTCCTCCACCAAAATGGGTTGGAAGGCCTGTATACCCAATCTATGCAAGGTTGGTGCTCTATTCAACAATATAGGATGTCCCCGCATAACTTCTTGAAGTATTTCCCATACAATGGGTTTTTTTTCCTGAATTTGACTTTTAGCAATCCCTATGTTAGAAGCAACATGTTGTCTAATTAAATCACAAATTTCAAATGTTTGGAAAATCTCTATTGCTATTTCACGAGGTAATCGACATTGATGTAATGAAAGTTAAGGGCCCATGACAATGATGGAATGCCCCGAATAATCGACCCATTTGCCAAGTAGAGTCTCACAAAATCTTCCCTCTTGGCCTTCAATTACATTGGAAAATGACTTGTAAACTGTATTATGACCATCTTTCATTGGTTGTCCACAGATCCCATTATCAAGAAGTGTATCTACTGCTTCTTGTACCAATTTCTCCTGACACATTACTAATTCACCTATGTAAATCTACTTGTTGCTAATAGATCGGTAAGAGTATTGTTCCGATAGATAACTCTTCTATAGAGTTCATTAATATCCGAATCATTAGTTTACCTCCATCTATCAGAATGATTGGTCTCAACTCGGGAGGAAGAACTGGTAATAGGTGCAAAATCATCCATTTTGGTTCTACATTTGTTCGAATAAAATTTTTAGCTAATTCCATGTGTTTAACCAAAAAATCCTTTCTTCTTCGAATTTTTCTATCTTCCCATTCATTTCTAGTACCAATTACCTCCTCGTCTCCTAATTCCTTCCATTCTACAAATGAATTATCTATAATAATTTGCAAATCCAAATATGCTAATTGTTCTCTGATAGCACTTGCTCCCGTCGCAATTTCTCGATTTCAAAATGTCTCAAAGCTTTGGGTAGTAAAAAAAAGTGGAATGTTATATTTCCAGGATTGGATTTCATATTCGAATGAACCTCGTAACAAGAATAAAGTTGATTTTTTAGATATGGGCCTAGCAAAAGAAAAATTGAGATAGGTTTCTTTAGGATTAGATTCCCCCCTTACAAATCGGATGTGAAGGTTTCCTCTCATCCGGCTCAAGTAGTTATAGCAAATAAAGAAAAAGAAAGAGGGGTGAAATTTAGTTCAATAAAACCCTACAAAGGTTAAAGGGTACTCCTTACTCAAGTTCCCAGCGAGGACTAATCTTTTATTAAGTCCCTTGAAGCGTATATTCGATAGATAAGCTTCTGTAACCATGCCATAGTTACTTGCTTGAACAGAATCTCTTTCTAAAAGAAATGGAATGGCTAATTCCATGAAATTTTTTTTTTCCATGAGGTAAAATTAGTAATTCCATTCCTATTTATCTATTAGGGAATCGACCATGGATCAATTCCCTTTTTTTGGAAGTATTGAATACACACAACATTCTGAGCTTCATGTTAGTCCTTCCAAGACACATGTCAGAGTTGGGACATCCCAATCAGATTGAATGGGATGATAGTTTCTCAGTTTGAATCTATAAAATGCAAATTTTGATCAAATCACACATCACAATATACTAGGCCTTCTAATTCCTTAAGGGATTTATCTGAAAGATTTGTGATATAACTAGGAAAACATTTCAAATACCACACATGAGTCACTGGACATGCTAGTTTGATGTATCCCATTTGATATCTCTGTATCCATGAATCAACAAATTCCACCCCATATTATTCATAGAACTTCGGGTCTTCTTTTTCAGCCCTGATTGCTTGATAATTTCCACAAGCACAAACTTCACTTTTTATAGGTCTAGAGATTCTTTCACAAAACAATCCATCTTTTTCCAGTTTATTGGTTTTGTAATGAAAAGTATAGGGTTTTGTCACCTCCCCAACCATCTCTCCATTAGGTAGGATTTTGTTGGCCCAAGCCTTTATTTGTTGGGGAGAAACTGGTCCAATTCGAAGTTGTTGGTGTTTATACCAGTCGATCATAGAATAGAAATTCAGATTCATTCAGATCAAGCTTCCTTCCTATTATTACGGAAGTTCTTCTCAGATACAAGGAAATGATTCAGTTCTAGAGGCAAAGATCATAATTCTCTAATGAGCAATAGAAAAGATTCTGGAGCATCCTTGGGGTTAGGTACTGTTCCTCCAATAATTGTAGTACCAAGTACCTCTTGACGAGCTCTGATTTAATCAGATTTATAAGTAAGCATCTCTTGCAAAATATGAGCAACACCAAATCCCTCTGGAGCCCAAACTTCCATTTCTCCTATTCATTGTCCCCCTTGCTTGGCCTTTCCTCTAAGGCGTTGTTGTGTAACAAGTGCGTAATGTCCGCTGGATTAATTTTAGGATATAGGGTTTTCCTATTAGAATAGGTTGTTCAAAAGGATCTCCTGTTTCTCCATCAAATATTTTGCTTTTTCCTGGATACTCAAGTTCAAATACCCATGGATTTTTTGTTTGCTTACTAGCTGAATATAATTCAGAAAAGACTAGTTTTCTCGAAGCCCCTTGCTCATATCTCTCATCAAAAGGTGCTATTCTATAATGTCTCTTTAGGAGGTCCCCCACTAACCCGAGCGAACATTCAAATATCTATCCCACATTCATCCATGAAGGTACTCCTAATGGGTTGAAAGCCATATCAATGGGCATTCCATCTTACAAATAGGGCATATCTTGTCTAGGCAAAATTTTGGAAATGGTACCTTTATTCCCATGTCTTCCAACTACTTTATCACCTACTTTGATTTCACGTTTCTATAAAATAGATATATGAATCATCTCTGGATTATAACTGGAATGACCCTTTTTCTGAATCCATCTCACATCAATAACTTGACCCTTTCCACCTATAAGTAGTTTTAGAGAAGTTTCTTTTGCAGTGGATACCTGAATGCCAAGTATGGCTTGTAATAATCTATCTTCGGGGCATACGATGATTCATTCACTGCCTGAGGCATTAATTTACCTACTAAAATATCACCTAAATTGCAAAGTAAATGAGCCTTTAAATGTGGTATTTCCTTAGTGATTCTTTCAGGGCCTGACTTGTCACATGAGTCTGAATTTCATATTTATGAATGTAAAAAGAAGTATAAATATCTTCATATACCAGACATTCACTAATTAGTACTGCATCTTCAAAATTATAGTCTTCCCATGGCATATGAGCTACTAATACATTTTTTCTTAAAGAGAGTTCCCCACCAACTGTAGCCGCACCGTCCGCTAAAATTTGTTCCTTTTACCCCATGGAACTTGAGGTTTTTGATGCATACAAGTATTTTTGTTAGAACATTGATGCATAAATAATGGAATGCTCATAGTGTCCCCATTACTTGAGGAAATGATATTGTGGGTATCAGTATAATCAATCTTTCCCTCCTGTTCAGCTATAGCTGAAACCCCAGAATCTAGAGCTGTTTGGTCTTCCAATCCAATTCTAGCAATGGCCTTCTCAGATCAAGAAAGCAAAACTGCTTGACGTTGCATATTAGAACTCATTAAATCTCAATTTGCATCATTATGCTCAATAAAAGGAATGAGAGAAGCTCCAATAGAAAAATATTGGAAGAGAAAAATGCTTCTAAGATTAATCTGTTCCCATGAGGTGGTCAAAAATTCTTGACGATATCGAGCTGGAACAACTTGTTCTTCTTGAATACCCTGGTTCAAAGCCAAAGAATTTCTTGCTGCTACCATATAATATTCATCTCTACTTGACGATAAATAAATCATTTGTGCATTTTTTGATCTCTAAAATATTTCATAAAAAGGACTCTCTATAGATCCCTAATGACCAATCCTCACATGAACAGCTAAGGATCCAATAAGTCCAACATTGATTCCTTCAGACGTATCAATTGGACAAATACGTCCATAGTGACTAGGATGAATATCCCATATACGAAAACTAGTAGTTCGCCCTGTCAATCCCCCAGGGCCAAAAACACTCAGCCTCCACCCATGAACAATTTGGGTCAATGGATTAGTCTGATCCAAAACTTGAGATAAAGTGTGTAAGCAGAAAAATGATTCATAAGTGGTTGTTAATGAAGTTGAAGTTACCAAATTTTGGGGAGTCAGTATCAATTTATGCCTGATTGATCCACATATAGTTCCTCGAACTGCATTTTCTAATGGACAAGAGCCAATCCGAATTGATCCTATGATAGATCCACTATAGAATGAATACATTTATTTTTCAAGTGATTCATATCATCAAGCGTACCCATTCCAAATTTATTTCGAACAAATGATCCACAGCATCCAATGCATCTCATGGTAACAAAAATGTATTGTTCTGAGGTATATTAAGATTTAGTTTCTAGTTCATATTTTGTCGACCAATCCTTCCTAATTCACATCTGTTGTAATTCCTTTTGAAAAAATTTGTTTTGTAATTCCTTACACAAGGACTCAGAAAATATCGGATCTCCACCTACACAAGCAAATTGCTGGTAAAACTCTAAAATAGAACTTTCTTTTGACTCAATCTTTTTTTTCCTTATCATTCAGGAAAGACAAGAAAATTTTAGGGTAACAAATATTATCTATAATTTCTCTTAGATTCAAATCCATAGCCGATGATAGAACTAGAATAGATATTTATTGTTTCCTACTCACACGGGCCCATATCCTCACTTTTCTATCAATTTCGAATTCCAATCTTCCTCCCCAATATGATATTATAGTACTAGTATAAACATAAATTCTGTTATGGTCTAATTCTGAACGATAGTAGACACCGAGACTTTGCAATATTCGATTGATCACAATTTTGTATATTCCATTTACTATAGAGGTTCCCAGCGAATTCATTAAAGGAATGGTTCCAATAAAAATGGTTTGTTCTTGCATATCTCTACTTGCTTTCCAAATTAATCCCGTGGGAACATATAATTCAGAAGAATATGTGAGTGATTCATACACAACATCTCTTTCTTTTATCAAGGGTTCTACCAATTGATATGTTTCCACAAACAATTGAAATTTGATTTCTTGATCTCTATCTTCAATTTTAGGAAACTTATGAAGTTCTTCTGTCAAGCCCTGATTAATGAACCTACAAAATCCCTCAAATTGGATCTGATTAAATCCAGGCATTGTACACATTTTCCATTTTGATCTCGGAGAATTTTAATCTTAAATTTTCTCTTTATCAAAAAATCCCCCACTCTTCATTGAACTATACGAATTGATCTAGCAATGATGGAATGTATATTCTATTTACTTAATCACATAAAATTTTAGGCAACCCCCATATATGTCTTTTATTCATACATATCAAGTGAGAGGAGATGAAGGAATGAAGAATAATTTCGACAGGTACAAATAGAAATGAGTTGATAAAATATTCCTGGAAAAAAACTCTGCCACTTACCTTACAGACACTTATAGAGTCTTGTATAGAATATCAAAATGGATCTCTACCTATTATGTATGATATTATGATCAGATTGTGTTGCAAAAACATAAATGAATTCAGAATTTAAATTAAATTTAAATCTACTTCCACTTTTTACAATTATGAATGCGATAAAGATAGAATAATTGGTTAATATTCAAAAAGAATTTGCGGATTCTTTTTTTATAGTAAAATGTATAGAATACAATTGAGGAATAGAATAGTATTTAGTAGGTGTATGGCAATCCAATATAGTTATCTAGCAATCTTCATATTGTATCCTTTTATTGTAGTTTTATTTTGGCAACCTAAATATGGAGTAGGTCACACTATATCATAATTCCTATTTTTTTATTCAATATATCCAATGAGAAAGCACAACAGTTTTCTACTTTCTACTTTTCTACAGGGATATGTGCATAAAAGGAAGACCCACTCAATACAATCAATATCTGTATAACAATTTCTATTTTAGGGTTTACATAGACACATATATATTGTTATAATGGAAATGGAAAATGATCTATTATTCAGAATAATTTAATTTATACTGATTAGTCGTAAATTGATTTTATTTTCTTATGACATTTTGCTTTTCTTATGCCATTAAGGGAACACAGTTTGTCTTGAATTTTGTAGTCTGTGAACATAAATTCATTTTTCTCTTTTCTTTTCTATTGAAAAAAAAGAGAAAGGAAAATTTTTTTAAGCAGGATGTATGTTTTAAGATACAATCAATCAAAGAGAATAATCTAAATGGGATTCAATATAAAAAGATATAGGGATGGATTAATTTAGGGATATAATGGGATTCAAGATCCAAATATAAAATATAAAAAAGGAGGTTCTCAGTAATTTCTTAATTTCCAAAAGAATTATTAGTAATAGAATATGGATAATACTTTTATCCGTTTTTGATCAGATTTGGCGGCTTGGCCAAGTGGTAAGGCGGGGAATAGCAAATTCTTTATCCCTGGTTCAAATCTCGGTGTCACCTAATCAACTCAACAAAAGATGTGAGATTTCATATCCTATTGATTGTTCAATGAATTCTTGGCCCACAAAAATAGGGACAAAGGGCTAGGCCCATTGATACTGGGGATACTGGTTTTTTAGCATATGTAGGTAAATTCTATATCTATAAAAGATTGTCAATTTTTTCGGTGGTTCTGTACATGTCCCAAACCAATATCAATAGAGATGAAACAACTTCTGCTTATTAATGATTGTTTCATGCCATTTGTTTGCTCAAAAAATGGAATCAAACAAATAAATAGTGAGAGTCAATTTGGGGATTTAGAACTATTAAAGTAATAGGTCAAAAATCCTATAAACTAAAGGACTCCCCATTTTTTTCTTCTAGGATTGAAGAAAGCATTATACGAAAGACTATCCAAACCTTCATAATTATCTTACACTACCTTAGTATAGGCAGTGTTTATTGACTCTATTTGGAATTAGATTGTATAGGCTATAATCTAATGGGAAATCAATTTAGGAGTCATGGAAAGGACCGAAAATACTTTATATCGAGACTCACTAGAAGTTTTGAGTGCTCAAATATTCAAACAGGGTGGCTATGTCACCTTTTATTTTATTCTTTAGAGATAGCCTTAAGTCAGAATCCTTATCCTTTTTTGTTTTGACTATGCACCATTAATTTTACTATAATTATTAATCAATAAAATAATTCCTTCATGGTGATAGGAGGTATAATTCAACATGGATATAGTAAGTCTCGCTTGGGTTGCTTTAATGGTAGTCTTTTCATTTTTTCCCTTTAACTTGTAGTAGGGGAAGGAGTGGGCTTTAGGGTATAATTGATTACTCCATTTGGTAATCAAATTGTATTAATTCTTTACTTTAATTTATGATTTTCCAAAACCTTAACTCTTTCAAAATTACACTGAATTACAATAAAAAAATACAATAATGAATAATAATCATTCAATCAAAGAATGAATGATTACCATAGTTATATTTTGAGACTCAAATCTACACATAATAAGAAATTTTTTCCAATGGAATTCTTCCTAAATATTCTATTTTGATGCACCAGTTCTTAGTTCTTCATAGAATAATGGATATTAAATGAGAAAAAGCAATTCCTATTGCTTTTCCTTAATTTTGTTTTCCTTAAGAAAAAGTTGTTCTACTATTATGATGATATATACTTGCTACTGGAAACGTCTAGAGATTCAATTATCAAAAGAGTTCCTACATAAGAAAATAGGAGTTTGCTTGCGTTCTACTCCTTTTCCGACCCTGAAGAAGTTAGTTACCATAGAACTCTATGGATTATTTGTTAATAGTTCAATCGATGACTTCTTGTCTTGAGATGGGAATCCAAAAAATATTCATTTTCCTTCGTTTCATTTTTTTATAGTATATAGTCATACTATTCTTGATTCTTTCGAATGAAAAGAAACCTAGGAATTAGAAGAGTTGAGTTAGATTTCCATTATTTTGTTTGGATTAATCAAAATCTGTACAAACTGATCTATTGAAAAAAAACAAAATAAAATAGAAAAGGCTATTCAAATTTATAGATGTACATCTAATATATGAGATATATACTATCCTACGATCTATATAAATTAGGATCTATATAAAGCCTATATCTATATACAATACAACTTTAACTAAAAATATTATACAAACAACTATAGAATAGAGGATAGAATGGTAGAAAGAACTAGAATAATATTCTTGTTCTTTCTACCATACTATCTCTCATAGTAGCTTAGATACTTCTGATTCCACCCCTAATCATTTAAGACTTGGAGTTTGAATCCCTTTCTTTCATTTCTTTAATCATTGATAAGAACTAGTAATTCAACTTTCAGTCAAATTAATCATTTTGACTAACTATTTTTATGTAGATGATAAGTAAAAAAGTAGTAGGAACTAGAATAAACAGTGCAGTAGCAATAACTGCAAGAATATTGACTTTCATAGTCTCATTGTTTTTTGTTTCATAATAACGCGAAATCTAATCCCGTAGAAATGAGAAATTATAATTCCTATAAATTCATTGGGATGAATTGAATCCTAATGATACTGAATCGGATCAATATTATGAATAATAATATATGATGTATCAAATTGATTCATCGTTAAGAATCGAATAGTATAACATAACACAAGAAAATTTTTATCCATAAAAAAAAAAAAATGGGATTCCTGATCCAATAAGGAAATCTTGTTGAATTTCTTTTTATGCATGTATGCCAACTTTAATCCAAAATCCAAAAGGAGGATACTCAAAAAATAAAAGACCAAAGAAGATCCTTTTATTTATTTTTTGAGTAAATTTGTTGGAATATGAAACTTTTATTGTTAACTTTAACTCTCCCTTTTCCATCTCACTTTTATTCTTTGGGATATGTGTATAACCCATAGAATAGCAGTCATATGGCATTTTATATTTTATATAGTAATTATATGTAAAAGTGTAAAAAAGATGGTAGGTGGTAGGTTATAGAACAAAGTATAAGACAAAAAATTCAATGGGAAATTGGAATGAGAATAAAATAGATTATTTCCGATTAGTAATTGAGAAAACACTAAGAAATTCAGAGCTAAGCTAGAAAAAGTGTGATTTAACCCGAAAAATACTCTGCCGAGATAGTTATGGTAAGTACATTCTCTATCATACATTAAATCAATACGATTTGTGTATGTACTCCTACTATACTAAAAATATCAGCATTCTATTACATTTCATTGATCAAGAACAATCAAAAAAGAAAGTCAAACATGTATCTCTTACCATACTTAATTTAAAATTAATACTACCACTTGTACCTACTCATGTCTCTCCCCAATCTTCGGTACTGGGGGAAGAAATGGAAATTTTCATATTTGTCTAATGATAAAAAACAAAAGAAATAAAGATCGGAGGGAATTATATTTTGATGCTTGTCTCCTTTTTCTTTTCACATAAAATAGAGAGATAATGGTCCTAGTTCGGGACTGACAGGGCTCAAACCCGCTGCTTTTGCTTTGACAAGGAGGTTCTCTGACCGATTGAACTACAATCCCGGTGAGGTCTATGATGGCATACATATTCTTAATGCTTAAGGATCATCAATCTAGATCATTAGAAAGATCAAAATGGATGAGAAAAACATATGGATAGAGCAAAAAATAAAAAAGGACTCTTTCTCTTTATTTCTATGTATTGGTCAACGTATTGGACACTTCCGAAGATTATATCATACTCGTGGATGATGAATTTTTGGGCCGAGCTGGATTTGAACCAGTATAGACATATCACCAACTAATTTATAGTCTATCCCCATTAACCGCTCAGGCATCAACCCAAGAAGAATTAATTCTAGGCTTATTGATAATCTAATCCATGATCAACTTCCTTTTCTAGTACCATACCCCTAGGGGAAGTCAAATCCCCACTGCCTCCTTGAAAGAGAGATGTCTTGAACCACTACACAATAGGGGCATATCGGCCCGACCACCATCATACTACTATGATAGTATGAATAGTTTTTTGGAATTGTCAATATAATCTAATGTAATGACTAGATCCGAATCCGAAGAGTCTTTCCTATTTTTAGGATGATATTATAGTAAGAGTAAGAATTTTTTTTTATATTAAAAAAATTTGGTTCTGGGTATGAATTGAATTCCATCATCACATGATTCAATAAGAATATCTTGCATTTTTTTATGTTGATGTCAGATTGGTACACGTATCGATCAAGTCAATCTTGTTCTGATTGATTACAAGTGGTATCGGTCTTCAAACAATTCACTACATTTATTTTATTTATTTAATTAAATATCATTTATTTATTTAAATACAATTCTATTAAATAATAATATTAATAATATTAAATATTAATACCCAATTACCAATTACTACTAGGCAACTCCCATTTTTTGTTCTTGAATGAGTATCTACATATGTGCATATATAGATATATGCAGTAAACTCATAATTGAAGATGGCTAATTCATCAATTAAAAAAGAATAGGCCCTTTTAACTCAGTGGTAGAGTAATGCCATTGTAAGGCGTAAGTCATCGGTTCAAATCCGATAAAGGGCTTTTTCTGCTAAACTCAAGCTTAATCTTTAATCTTTGTTTTTCTATAGAGAATAGAAGTTGATACCTCTAAAAAAAGTAAAAGGGTAACTACTATATTATTATAATCAATTCTTATTATTGAAAGCTATAGTTACAAAGTTGAACAATTAGTAATTAATAATTGTACTGAGTATACCCTGTAGTAACATAGTAGTCCTCTTCATGTCTCATTATTCAAATTATCTTGGGACATAAAAATTATTCTAGATATCCAATCCTGATTATTAATCATAAAACCAAAGCATCCCTAATTGTTCCTATGAAACCCATCGTAGAATTTTGAATCAAAAAAAGTAAGTGAACCTGACCCATTGAATCATGACTATATCAGCTATTCTGATATTTAAATTTGATATACATTAAATTGTAGAAGTGGATTTTATTTATTTCCTTTTCCTTGGACCACACAAAAATTTCTTAATATTTTTTCGATTTTATCTTTTTGTTACTGGATGTTCTTTCGTAGGAAAAAATCATTATTTCTTTCCGCTATAAATAAATATTTTGAACATCTCTTTGGCAATATTTTTATTTGATTCCAGAATTATATATTCTATTTTTTTTTATTGCAAAAATGCAATAGCGAACAAATGTAAGAAGAGAAAAGGACTTTCATTTCAAGTATACTATTATTTAATATTAATATTAAATTTAGGGGCAAGGAAAAAAATAAGGAATTTTCTTTTTTTTGCCCCTTACTTAAAAGATATACTCGGTGGTATGAGTCATAGGACAATTTGAGGTTCAAATTCATATTCTTATTAACTTATTTTATTATGTTAAGAATGGGATAAGAATGGAAATAGTAATTCTAATTGAATCGAACTCATGGATTTACCTAGGTTGCTATGTGTTCCAATAGAAAAGAAGAATTTGTATCTTCGAAACCTATCATAAAAGGCATTGAACAAGGAATTACCCATAGACAATCGAATTATTGTATGACCCAAAAATGATATGAGGTGTTCGAAAATGGTTGAAGTAATTGAATAGGAGGATCACTATGACTATAGCCCTTGGTAGATTTACCAAAGAAGAAAAGGATTTATTTGATATTATGGATGATTGATTACAGAGGGACCATTTCATTTTTCTAGGTTGGTCGGATCTATTGCTCTTTCCTTGTGCTTATTTCACTTTAGGAGGTTGGTTTATAGGTACAATTTTTGTAACTTCGTGGTATACCCATGGATTGGCCAGTTCATATTTGGAAGGTTGTAATTTCTTAACCACTGCAATTTCTACTCTTGCGAAAAGTTTAGCACACTCTCTGTTGCTACTATGGGGTCCTAAGGCACAAGTAGATTTTACTCATTGGTGTCAATTAGGCGGCCTGTGGACTTTTGTTACTCTCCATGGTGTTTTCAGACTAATACGTTTCATTTTACATCAATTTGAACTTGCTCGATCTGTTCAATTGCGACCTTATAATGCAATTGCATTCTCTACTCCAATTGCTATTTTTGTTTTTGTGTTCTTGATTTATCCACTAGGTCAATTTGGTTGGTTCTTTGGGCCCAGTTTTGGCATAGCAGCTATATTTTGATTCATCATCTTTTTCCAAGGGTTTCATAATTAGACATTGAACCCATTTCATATGATGGGAGTTGCTGGAGTATTATGCGCCGCTTTGCTATGCGCTATTCATGGCGCTACCATAGAAAATACTTTGTTCAAAGATGGCGATGGTGCAAATACATTCCGTGCTTTTAACCCAACTCAAGCTGAAGAGACTTATTCAATGGTGACTGCTAACCACTTTTGGTCCCAAATCTTTGGGGTTGCTTTTTCCAATAAATGTTGGTTACATTTCTTTATGTTATTTGTACCAGTAACTAGTTTATGGATGAGTGCTCCTGGGGTAGTCGATCTAGCTCTGAACCTACATGCCTATGATTTCGTTTCCCAAGAATCTGTGCAGCAGAAGATCCTGAATTTGAGACTTTCTACACCAAAAATATTATCTCAAATGAAGGTATTTGTGCTTGGATGGCGTCTCAAGATCAGCCTCATGAAAACATTATATTCTTTGAGGAGGTTCTACCCCGTGGAAATGCTCTTTAATGGAACTTTAGCTTTAGCTGGTCATGACCAAGAAACTACCAGTTTCACTTGGTGGGCCGGGAATGCCATACTTATAAATTTGTCTAGCAAACTATTTGGGGCTCATGTAGCCCATGGTGGATTAATTCTATTTTGGGCTAGAGCAATGAACCTATTTGAAGTGGCTCATTTCATACCAAAGAAACCCATGTATGAACCGGGGTTGATTTTACTTCCGCACTTAGCTACTCTGCATTGGGGAGTAGGTTCAGGGAGGGGGGTGTGTGGAAGTTATAGACACCTATCCTACTTTGTATCTGGAATACTTCACTTAATTTCTTTTACAGTCTTAGGCTTTGGTGGTATTTATCATGCACTTCTTGGACCTGAAGCTCTTGAAGAATCCTTTCCATTCTTCGGTTATGTATGGAAAGATAGAAATAAAATGACTACAATTTTAGGTATTCACTTAATTTTGTTAGGTATAGGTGCTTTTCTTCTAGTACTCAAGGCTCTTTATTTTGGTGGCGTCTACGATACCTGGGAGCCAGGGTGAGGAGATGTAAGAAAAATTACCAACTTGACCCTTAGTTCAAGCATTATATTTGGTTGTTTATTGAAATCCCTTTTTGGGGGAGAAGGCTGGATTGTTAGTGTGGACGATTTAGAAACATAATTTGAGGGCATGTATGGTTAGGTTCCATTTGTATACTTGGCAGAATTTGGCATATCTTAACCAAACCCTTTGCATGGGCTCACTATGCATTTGTATAGTCTAGAGAAGCTAAGTTGTCTTATAGTTTAGGTGCTTTATCTATCTTTGGTTTCATCGCTTGTTGTTTCATCTGGTTCAATAATATCGCCTATCCTAGTGAATTTTATGGACCCACTGGACTAGAAGCTTCTCAAGCTTAGGCATTTACTTTTCTAGTTAGAGACCAACATCTTGGGGCTAACATGGGATCTGCCCTAGGACCTACTAGTTTAGGTAAATATCTAATGTGGTCTCCGACCAGAGAGGTCATTTTTGGAGGGGAAACTATACATTTTTGGGATCTCCATGCTCCTTGGTTGGAACCTCTAAGAGGTCCCAATGGTTTGGACTTGGGTCGGCTAAAGAAAGACATACAACCTTGGCAAGAACGATGTTCAACAGAATATATGACCCATGCTCCTTTAGGTTTTTTAAATTCTATTGGTGGCGTTGCTACTGAGATCAATGTAGTAAATTATGTCTCTCCTAGAAGTTGGTTGGCTACCTCTCATTTTGTTCTAGGATTCTTCCTATTTGTGGGTCATTTATGGCATGCGGGAAGGGCCTGTGCAGCTGCAATAGGATTTGAAAAAGGAATCGATTGTGATTTGGAACCTATTCTTTCTATGACCCTTCTTAGCTAAGATTTTCTTATACTTATATATATTCATTCCACTTTTTTCTGTTCTGGCTCGGCTAAGTGAGATAGCCGAGCCATTCCCTTTTATGATAGTGGGCCAGACCAAATGAATAAAGAAACAAATTTATTTCACAAGCAAAAACAAAAGGAGAGAGGGTGATTCGAACCCCCAATAGTTCTTTGTCCAAAACTATACAAGTTTCAAGACCGGAGCTATCAACCACGCAGCAATCTCTCCAATGGGTAATCTGTATTTTATTACAACGAATAGAACATAACCATATGAAGTGAGACACTAACTATCTGTACTGTAGAAACATCCGAGATGTGAATCTATATTTCTATGTATTTATCTATATACTATATATATACATGTATATATATACACATAATCCACTATGTCTATTTGTGAATTAAATACTAAACTCCCCCTGACCATATGCTCGAATAAAAAAAATAAAATAAAATAAAGCATAATAAGCTCTAAAGAATCAATTGATTCGCGGTCGAATCCCTACATGATTTTACTAAGAGAGGGATCAAATGAAATGGTATAGTTTATAGTTCATTTGTTGGTAACTTGGAGGATTAAAAAAATGACTATTTCTTTCCAATTAGCAGTTTTTGCATTAATTGTGACTTCATCAATCTTATTGATTAGTTTATCCATTGTATTTTCTTCTTCTAATGGCTGGTCAAGTAACACAAATATTGTATTTTCAGGTACATCATTATGGTTTGGATTAGTCTTTCTAGTAGCTATCCTTAATTCTCTTATTTCTAGAATTTCTTTGGATCCAAAATTGCCACTCCTTTTCTAAAAAGTATTGTGAAAGACATTAAGATTCAATCTGAAGTACCTGAGTATCTGGCCCTGCACAAATATGATCCAGATGCATATATGATATATCATATGCCAAGGAGAAGATGCAGGTTCAATCCCTGCTATCCACCCATTGTGAAGTAATATACTTAATAAAACTTCAATTTAAGAAAAAATTCGGTATAGTTGACTATGATAGTATCATAGTTCTATCCTCCTCCTTTTTATCTCCCATCCAAACAAAAAATGTTGCGAAAATAGGATTTGAACCCGTGACTTCAAGGTTATGAGCCTTGTGAGCTACCAAACTGCTCTACTCTATGCTAAAGAGCCACTGGCTTATCTCTCCACCTAATCAAATTAGCCAAATGTGTGCATTCATAAGCCCATGCTAAAGTTTCAATCAATTCTTGCCAATATCCATGCTAGGAAATTAAGAACATAAATCCAGTAGCCCAAACAAGATGTCTAAATAAAAACATCCATGCCCACACGGATAAACTATTCATACCAAAAGGATTATATCCATTGATAATTTGTGAAGAGTTCAACCATAGATAATCTCTTAACCATCCCATCAAATAAGTGGAGGATTCATTAAATTGTGAATGATTACCCTGCCATAATTTGATGTGTTTCCAATGCCAATAAAAAGTCACCTATCCAACGGTATTTAACATCCAAAAAACTGCCAAATAAAATGTGTCACAAATAGAAATATCACAAGTACCACCACGTCCTGGGTTGTCATAAGGAAAACTATAACTGAAATCCTTTTTATCTAGCATTAGCTTAGAACCACGTGCATCTAAAGCACCCTTTACTAAAATCAATGTAGTTGTGTGCAAACCTACAGCAATAGCATGATGGACCAAGAAATCTCCAGAACCTATTGTTAAGAAGAGTGAATTACTATTCTCATTAATAGCATTCAACCAGCTAGGTAACCATATGTTTTGACCCTCATTGAATGCTAGGCCATTCATTGAAGATAAGAGTACATTGAACCCATACGAAGTCTTACCATGAACAGATTGTATCCATTGGGCAAATATGGGTTCGATCAAGATTTGTATTTTCGGAGTACCAAAAGCGAGTACGACGTCGTTATGAACATAAAGTCCCAAAGTATGGAATCCCAAAAATAGGCTGGCCCAACTTAAATGAGATATGATAGCTTCTTTATGGTCTAACATTCTTGCTAATACATTATCCTCATTTTATTTTGGATTATAATCTCTAATGAAGAATATAGCTCCATGAGCAAAGGCTCCCCTCATGATGAATCCTGTGATGTATTGGTGATGAGTATATAACACAACTCGAGTAGTAAAGTCTTGTGCTATGAATGCATAAGCAGGCAAAGAGTATATGTGCTGAGCTACTAAAGAAGTAATAACCCTTAAAGAGGCTAGAGCAAGACCTAATTGAAAATGAATCGAATTGTTGATTGTGTCATAAAGGCCCTTATGCCCACATCCTAATCGACCCCCTGGGGGAATATGTGCTTCTAAAAGATCTTTGATATTATGCCCAATCCCCAAGTTAGTTCTATACATATGACCAGCAACAAGAAAAAGAAATGCAATAGCTAAATGATGATGAGCAATATCGGTCAGCCATAAACTTTGCGTTTGTGGATGGAAGCCTCCAAGAAGGGTTAGAATGACAGTTCCCACCCCTTGGAGGTACCAAATAAATGACTGCTAGAATTAGGGTTTTGTGCATAAAGATTCCACGGACTGGTAAAAAGTGGTTCCAATTCTTGGGGATGTGGTAATATGTTTTAAGAAATTATTCCTTCTGACATACTCCCCCTTGGATCGGGGAATAGCGACATGAACTAAATGTCCTACCCAAGCCAAAGAACTTAGTTTGAAAAGTCCTAACAAATGATGATTGAGACAAGATTCGACATTTTTAAACCACAAAACACTCGGTCTCCATTTTAGTTGTAAGTGTAATCAACTCGCTATTAAAGATATACCAAAAAGACATAATAGAAAAAGAGCTCCAGTATAAAGATCTTTATTTGTGTGTAATCCAATTGTATACCACCACTGATAAAGACCAGAATAAGCAATATTTATGGGGCCAATAGCACCTCCTCGAGTAAAGGCCTCTATGGTGGGTTGACCAAAATTAGGATCCCAAATTGCATGAGCAATAGGTCTTACATGTATCGATGACTCCAAATTTCCTTGCCAAGCTACATGAAATAGATTTTCGGATGTCCATAGAAAGATTATTGCTAACTACCCAAAGTGAGAAGCAAAAATATTCTGATAAAGGCATTCCTCAGTAATATCATCATGACTTTCGAAGTCATGTGCAGTAGCAATACCAAACCAAATATGATGAGTAGTGGGGTCCTGAGCTAAACCTTGGCTAAACCTTGGAAATCTTAATGCCATAATGCCTTTCAAATCCTCCTAGCCATTATCCTACTGCAATAATTCTTGCTAAGAAGAATGCCCATGTTGTGGCAATTCCACCCAAAAGGTAATGGGTTACTCCTACAGTGCATCCTTGTACAATGCTGAAGGCTCTAGGCTAAGTAACAACTTTTAATTTGTTATGAACCCAAATGATAGATTCAATGAGTTCTTGCCAATAACCATGGCCACTAAATAGAAACATTAAATTTAAAGCCCAGACAAAATGAGCACCTAAGAGAAAAAGACCATGTATAGATAATGAAGAATCATAAGACTGAATTACCTGAGATGCCTGTGCCCATAAGAAATCCCATAATACCCATTAATAATAATGGAACTTTGTGCAAAGTTTCCTCCTGTGATATGGGTTACCACTCCTTGATCACTTATAGTGCCCCAAACATCTAACTGCATTTTCCAACTAAAATGGAAAATTACTACCGAAATTGCATTATACATCCAGAATAGACCTAAGAAGACATTAGTCACATGGATCATAAATGCATGAATATGATGGGCCAAAAAGTCTACAGTCCCTAATGGAACAGGTAACAAAGCTACTTTGCCACCTACTACTACTAATTCATCACCTCC
Organism: Trichopus zeylanicus subsp. travancoricus; assembly: GCA_005019695.1. Lineage (NCBI taxonomy): Eukaryota > Viridiplantae > Streptophyta > Magnoliopsida > Dioscoreales > Dioscoreaceae > Trichopus > Trichopus zeylanicus. The sequence continues at coordinate 316,156 of RXID01019394.1, read as the reverse complement.
CCAAGTTATGCTGGTACTTGTTGTTGCACTAGGAGTTGTTACACCCTACGCTAAAGCATGGGTGTTTTGTATCCATTGAGCAAAGATGGGTTGGAGTTGTATACCGGTATCTGAAAACATATCTTGGGGATTCCCTAAAGCACTCATGGTATTGTTATGAATATATAAGCCAAAACTGTGAAACCCTGGAAATATACATGCCCAGTTAAGATGTGATATGATTGCATCACGGTGCCTAAGGACACGATCTAATAGATCATTGTATCGAGTAATTGGATCATAATCTCTTACCATAAAAATAGCTGCATGTGTAGCTGCACCAACTATGAGAAATCCGTTGATCCACATATGATGTGTGAATAGCAAAAGTTGTGTACCATAGTCAATAGCTAAGTATGGATAGGGGGGCATTGAAATACATATGGTGAGCTACAACAATGGTTAAAGAACCTAACATAGCCAGGTTAAGAGCTAATTGAGCTTGCCATGATGTTGTTAGGATTTCATAAAGGCCCTTATGATCCTGGCCTTCAAATGGACCTTTATGGGCTTCTAAAATATCTTTAAGGCCATGGCCAATACCCCAATTAGTCCTATACATATGACTGGCGATCAAGAAAAGAATTGCAATTGCTAAATGATGATGTGCTATATCGCTCAGCCATAGACCTCCCGTTATTGGATCTAATCCTCCATGAAAACTCAGAAATTCTGCGTATTTTGACCAATTCAAGGTGAAAAAGGGGGTTGCTCCCTCGGCAAAACTGGGATAAAGTTGAATCAAAAGATCCTGATTCAAGATAAATTCATGAGGAAATGGTATCTCTTTAGGATCAACTCCAGCATTGAGAAATTGGTTAATAGGTATAGATACATGGATTTGGTGTCCCGCTCAAGAAAGAGGCCCAAGTCCTAGTAACCTTGCTAAGTGGTGATCAACATAGATTCTACATCTTGGAACCAAGCCAATTTTGGTGCTGCTTTGTGATAATGGAACCAACCGGCAAAAAACATTAAGGATGCAAAGACCAATACACCGATTGTGGTACAATAGAGTTGTAATTCACTAGTTATTCTAGATTCCTGCAAAATCTCAAAAAAACTGGAGGTTATTTGTATTCCCTAGAAACCCCACTATTCAATATCTCTTGACCTACTATTGGCCAAACCACCTGCGCACTGGGTCTAATGTGAGTAGGATCACTTAGCCATGCTTCATAATTGGAAAAACGGGCACCGTGGAAGTACATGCCACTCAACCAAAGAAAGATAATGGAGAGTTGACCGAAATGAGCAATAAATATTTTTGAGAGATATCCTCTAAATCACTGGTATGACTATCAAAATTGTGAGTATCAGCATGTAGGTTCCAGATCCAAGTGGTAGTATCGGGACCCTTAGCTATTGTTCTTGAGAAATGGCTGGGTTGGGCCCATTCTTCAAAAGATGTTTTTATAGGATCCCTATCTACAATAATTTTTACTTCTGGTTCCAGCAAACAAATAATCATTAAGTCCTCCTCTTTCCAGACAACACATACAAAGAGACGTGCTAATAGTCAGATTTTTAGTGAACCTCTGAAAGATGGATATTTTATTTAATTTATGATTAGTCCCTTTTTTTTTCCTATCTCCCATCTATCTATTTAGTTTTTCACTAGAGCAATTATGATATCCAAGTTGATCCGGGGCAAGTGTTCGGATCTATTATGACATAATGATTAGGTGTCTAATGAACAATTTAAAATCTTGTAAAACCTTTTCTCATAAAACCCTTTCCTAGTGTGATGAAAAAACTATTTTTTGTGCAACCTAACCTAGTCTAATATATTTTTATTTGAACGTATAAATGCCCATATGTATCTACTTCCGTGGAACATAATATCTTAATTACTATACTGTATTACATTACATTAAAAATTGCAAAATAATTCATTAGAAAATTAATAGGATTCATTTCGATATTTATATTTAGTCATTCAAAGGTATTCTTTCCTTTATTAGATTAGTTTTCTATACCCGTATCTCTTTTATCCATATAAGATACCATAAAATAATGATTTTAGAAGTAAGAGATATAATGAAATTTCTGATTGGATCTTATCATAGGATATGTATGATCTATTTTATTTGATTAATAGATCCAACAATCAATTGTAATGAATTACAAATTTTATTCAAATTCTAAATGCCTTGTAATCTTCAACCAATTATGTGCTTCAATATAATTTTTCGGGGTAAGCGCTATAGCTTATTTCCAATACTCAGCAACTTGATTGAACCAAGCTTCTGTGATTTCAGAATCACCACATAGAATGGCCCATTCTCCCCGGCTGGAATAGATGAGTAAATTCCTTTCCTTAGAACTGTACTTGAGAGTTTCCTACCTCATACGGCTCAGCAATTGATTCTTTTGGCATACCATTTTAATCTATACTAACTGTATTAGATTTTTAAGAAATGAAACAAAAAAATGGGAAGGGAAGGAGGGGGGTTAACCACAACTAAGCAGACGAAGTTAATTAACTAAGTTTCGAACTCTAATTTTCTTGGTCAAAAATCCGTTTTATCTTTTCTCCCCCCCTTCCGAAGAATGAAGCATAGAGATATTTCCTTATCTCATTACATTCGATTTTTCTGAAAGGGAACTATCTCGTTTTCATATATGAAATTGAAATTTATATAGAATCTCTTAAAAGGACTTTCCCTCCATAAGAAAAAAGAACTTCCTATCTTTGGGATCTGACACTACACCGCTGCTCAATATCTTATACCTTAGTGGATCGACTTTATTACATAAGTTGATTACTTCCCATATCCTGAAGTATAAGTAAGCAGTTCTTAACCGTATTGATCCAATAGCTCGCTAATTGATCTTTACGATGCTTTGTCTATCAATTTGATCCTTTACCCATAGAATATATAGGCGTATCTATTTCTTCATATTTTGGTTCTTGTGAAGTCTCTTTTCTTACTACAACTGAGAAAAATCATTTCTTTGGATGATGCATATGTAGAAAGCCTTTTTTATATTATTTACTTTACTAGCCAATTTGATCTTTTTTTCTCCTTCTTTCTATAGTGGAGATAGCCACACATAATGATAGATCATCGCCATATTACTAAAAGCTTGCAGTAAGAATGGATTTCATTCTAGTGCCTGGAAATAATATTCCAAAGCCTTCATATGTTCTCCGTTACTTGTGTGTATAAGGCCTATGTTATAGAGTATATAACTTCAATCATAGGGATCAATTTCTGGTCGCGTAGCTTCATAATAATTTTGTAAAGCTTTCACATAATTTCCTTCGGATTGAGCTGACATCCGTTACGATCATTCGTTCTATTCAAAAATCTTTGTTTCCAAAACCGTACGTGAGATTTTCATTTCATATGGCTCCTCCCTTCAATGCATAGTACTAAGTAATCCATGGAATCCAAATTTGACTATTCTCATTATATTATGAACTGGCAGGGGCTAGTATTGTCATAAGAAATCTCTAGCCAGCCTCCCTGTAAGGTAAGAGGTTTTTCTTTCTTAACACCAATCTAGTTCTATATTGAAATGGTAATTCCAACAATATATTTGTCCCCAACGCCCCCTATTTTTAGGAATTAGTCACTTCAATGATCTTTGATGGTTATATGGATATCCAAAGTATGAACAAGATGGATATTTGTTGTTCTAACTGTTCTTCTTTGTCCCAATACCAATAACTAAAGAGATAATTTATAACAAAGGTTTCATCTTGTTGATTCCTAAGTGTAGTCCTTCTTTCCCTATGCCGCCTATGGGTACTAGTGAAGTAGAATTGACCTGAAATACATAACCTATAGGGGTACCCTTTCGCTCAATACTAAAATTGGCAATTGAAGCATTTGAGGCTGCATTTTCCTAGAATACACGAGAGAAGGAATTATTCTATCTCCAAACTTCACCTTCACCAAATGTAGGTTTATTTCAATAATTTGTTTCTTTCCATCTTGAACCACACCCCTTTTTTTAAGACTAAGATGGCTAGAAAAATAAGAAAAATGAATCAAATTACACTATCTCTATAATAAGTGAATGCCTTTTTTTCCCTGAAGTTGTTGGAATTATTGGTTATAAGATACTGGCTACAATTGAAGAGGTCTTATCAATAAAATTTCCATTTATCTGAGATCTAGGCATAATTAATTAGCTATCTATTCTATAATTTTTGTCATTACCCTGAGAGGTAATGATCCCACAAACAAAGGAATTCTACAGTACAAGATAACATAAAAACAAAAAGATTAATTTAGGTCTAAAAAAAAGTGTGAACCCTTCACTCAAATTATAAATTGAAATTATGCTTTTGGTAAGGAGAGACATGAAATATTTAAATTAGATTAGATTTCATCCCAATTATCAAATTATTGATTATTTATATAGCATATCAATGAACAGAACTATTACTATTGAATAGAACTATTACTATTTCATCTAAGTTGAATAACCAAGACAAAGATTTCTTTTATTCTTATGGAACCATTGATCAGTTGAACCTATATTGTAGTAATATGAATGACTCATTATTTATTCAGCTTCTATTTCTGGTCAATAATAAGATTATATTATGTAGGAGAGATGACTGAGTGGTTCAAGGCATAGCATTGGAACTACTATGTAGGCTTTTGTTTACAGAGGGTTCAAATCCCTCTCATTTCGTTTATTTATGTTAATTCACCAATGTTACCGACTATAATATATCAAATATAATAAGAATCGATATCCTTATTCCAACACTAAGACTCTTATTTCTATTTCATAGAGATTCTCTATTCCTAATTACATTACGTTGTTTGATACGTAAAATACAAATATAAATATTAGAAAGAGGAAAGATAAATGAAAATCCTTGATTTATTTGTAATACATAAATGGGAAAATGAACTCTTAGATTTATTTATAAAAATTTTACTTCAGCGAAGGTGGGGGGGTGCAAAATTGTCTGAACCTTTCCTTGTTATTTTTGTTAGGTTCAAGTCTGACAGGAATAATATTTACGACTAACAACTCATTTATTTTCAAACTGATCAATTTACTATCTATTATTTGATTTACTAATCCTTTATATTAGAATAAGTCAATAGTCAAATGTTTTGCCAATTCTTTAGGGGGGGTGATTCCATAGAATTTTGAATCAAAGCTTTTGATCTTGGTTTATTCTTCGTAGTAATAATATCTCTAGGCTTGCAACGATAACTTGGTATATCCACTATATGATTATTAACTAAAATATGTCTATAATTAACTAATTGCCTGGCTCCAGGAATAGTCAAAGCCATACCCAATCGAAAAAGGTTGTTATCCAAACGCATCTCAAGTAGTTGTAATAAAACTTGACCTATTGACCCTTTGGCTTTTCCAGCGATATGTACATATCTAAGTAATTGTCATTCTGTCAAACCAAAATGAAAATGCAATTTCTATTTTTCTTCTAGACGAATACAATATTGTGATCTTTTCCCAGAATGTGATTGGTTTTTAAGATCACTTCCAAATCTAGGCTTTTTACTAGTTAGTCCTGGTAAAGCCCCTAGATGGCATATTTTTTTGAAACGAGGTCATCGATAATGAGACATAAAAAAAAGACTCCCTTTTTTTATTTTATTGACATTTCATTTCTTCATATTACATTACAGAATAAATCAAAATTAGGGCTGAACTAAACGAGAAACAACATAAAGCTAAAATGGATTTATTGAAGTACTACAAACAACTATTGACATACTACAAATCAAATAAAGTAGAATGGAATAAATTGTATCAATATATGGATTTTTTGTATATATAGGAAATAATGTATATAGTAAGAAATTTAGACTCTGTCTTCGGATTTGTTCTATACAAATCTAATTCCTCCATTTTGTATTTTTGGATTTCTAGTTACAAGTTATCACTACATAATAGATTCGATTGGCGACCTAACATTTGGGGAAATGAAGGGGGATTGTCAATCATGGAAAAAAAATAGATAGAGAAAAAGCCGGCTATCGGAGTCAAACAGATGACCATCGCATCAGAACGATTGACAAATGTGATGCTCTAACCTCTGAGCTAAGCGGGCTCGCATAACAGAAATGTATAGGAATTCTATAAAGTACCTTATCTTAGTTAGCTATTAATAAATTCATAATTGAATACTAAAATACTCAAATTTATTTAGAATTTTAATTTAGTAAATTAACTTTAACTATCTAATAACTATCACTATAATATAAGTATTTGATAAATATTTGATAAGTATTTAATAAGAATTTATAAGTATAATTTGATTTAGTATTATATTATTAAATAATTAAATATTCAAAATAATTCAAAATATATCTTATATGATTAAAATAAAATATCATGACATGATATTATCCAACTTGAAATTTTGACTAGAAAAAAATGGAATTATTTTTTAGAGCAGTTATAGCAAACTATATTAATTATATTAACTAGTCGATCGGTTCTCAGATCAGAAAAGAATAAGAAAAGGAGAATAAAGACTCAAGAATGAGGTATTCTTCTAGTTTCATTTAGAAATGTAGGAGATAAGAAAGAATGAATATCGACCGTTCCAGTATTGCAAATCGTGCCATAAAAATGAAAGAGGAGGGAAGCATATATATCTGGGATATATGTATCCATATTGAATTGCAGATATATCAATAATAGAATTAGTTCTGATTGAAATAAATATAGTTTATCCAATAAGTATGAAATAATAGAGGGTGGCAAAAAATAAAATAGCAGTATACACTTTTCCAATACAATATAAGAATCATTATCTAATGAATTCAACAGTTTCAAGACAAATCAAAGAAGTATAAAGGGGGATATGGCGAAATTGGTAGATGCTATGGACTTGATTGAATTGAGTCTTAGTATGGAAACCTACTAAGTGCTAACTTCCAAATTTAGAGAAACCCTAGAATTTAAAATCGGCAATCCTGAGCCAAACCTTTATTTGAGATTTGAAATGGTTTGGTTTATCAAAAAAATAGAATAAAAAGTCAAAAAAGGATAGGTGTAGAGACTTAATGGAGCTGTTCTAACGAATGGAATTGATTACGTTATGCTAGTAGTTGGAATCCCCCCATCAAAATTGTGAAAAGGGGAACTCTATATACCAAATATGTATACATATTGACATATCAAATGATTAATCATGACCCGATTACATTATATATATATATATATATGATATATATGTATATGACATTATATATGAAATGAATTGAATATATATGATATGAAAAAAAATGCAAAGTCAATTAGGAATCTATTCCAACCAAAGTTGGAAGTTGAAGGAAGAATTGAATATTTAATGATCAAATCATTGATTCTAGAGTCTGATAGATCTTTTGAAAAATGAATAAATCAGATGAGAATAAAGAGACAGTACCATTCTACATGTTAATACTGACAACAATGAAATTTATAGTAAGAAGAAAATCCATCGACTTAAGAAATCATAAGGGTTCAAGTCCCTCTATCCCCAAAAATCCCATTTTACCTCTTTTTCTGTTTCATCAAAGACTCAAAAAATAAATAAATACTTTTGGAAGATCTAAAAAATTCAGGGACTAGGTAAGATTTAAAAATATTTTTTGGTTATTGACAGAGATACAAATACTCTACTGTAGTAGAATGATGCACAAAAAATGGTCTGGATAGCTTAGTTGGTAGAGCAGAGCACTGAAAATCCTCATGTCACTGGTTCAAGTCTGGTTCCTAACATCCCAATACTATATCACATTGATATTTATACAAATTCTCACTTAAAAGGTAAATATATATCTAAAATAAATAAGTTGGCTAAAAATTTTCAAAAATCTACAAGAGTTGAAGGATAGCAATAGACAAGATGCATTTCAGACACAATACAAATAAAATTCGATCCCTTTTCATTTTTTTTCATATTTCTATTCTATTTCTTCACTCCTACTTACGTTACTTTACTAAGTGATGTGCGTGGTACAAGGTTTATGGTGAAGAACTTTTTTGATTCATCTTATTTATAGTTTCTGCTCATATGAGATATCTTACAAATGAAATTATGAGATATCTTACAAAAGGCCTTTTTTTTATTTTAGCCTTTCCATAATACAAATTGGAGTCTAGGTACTCTATTTCATTTAGAACAGAATGTAAAAATATTCTTGATTTGACTTAAATGAAGTCTGGAGTCATGTCATAGAAGTGAACATAAGTTTCTTATCATTCAATGAGCATCTTGTATTTCATAGAAATTGGGGTTAATATAGTCCTTACGTAGGGGCCATCCTATCCAACTTTCTATCATCAAGATACATTTAAGACGTGGATGATTAACATAAGAGATTCCTAACATATCATAGGATTCCCGCTCTTGAAAATCTGTACTTTTCCAAATCCAGAAAATAGACGAGATTCTAGGATTATTCCTAGATACAAATACTTTTATGCAAACTTCTTCTGCTTTATCTATACCATATTCTATTCTCGTAAGATGATATACACTAGCTAAAAATCCGCCTGGTGCTACATCATAGGCACACTAGGAACATAACTAATTGTAACCATATATATATGAAATAACAACAATGGAGTCCCAATCCTCTAATTTTTTTGTAAAGTCTCTTTTCCTTGATAGTCGAAGCCCAAGGATCTATGAACAAGCTCATGCTTGACTAGCTAATCAGATAAATGACCCTACATCTTCTTGATTTCTCCCACATTTATTTGTACTTGTACAATATTTCTCAATTTAGAATGAAAATTTTGAAAGATTGACTTGCTCTTTCTCATTCTACACAAGAAAACCCTACCTAATTCGCTAATTCGTAGGAAGATCCTAAATTTTGAGATTTGCAAAATCTTTCAGCAAGTATTTCTTATATGATGATTGATAGAACAATCCTTGATTGTAATTTCCAATATGAGTACTGTGTCAAACATAAAACTTGTGATTAGTAGTAAAACATCAATGTTCCCATTGAGACATAGTTCTATCTTCAGGGAGTTCTCGAGATATCTTCTTATGAAGCTTTGTTATAGAATCTATAACTACCTCTAGTTTAGGGGGGCAGCCTAGCAAATAGACATCCACAGGAGTTAGCTTATCGACTCCCCGAATAGTACTATAAGAATCAGTATTGAACATTCCTCCTGTAATAGTACAGGCTCCCATAGCAATGACATATTTTTATTCAGGCATTTGCTCATATAATCTCACTAAAGAAGGAGCCATTTTCATTGTTATTGTGCTGGCTATTAAAATTAGGTTTGCTTGCCTAGGACTCGATCTTGGTACCAATCCATAACGATCAAAATCGAATAGCGAGCCTATTAATGAAGCAAATTCAATGAAACAACAACTAGTACCATAAAGAAGTGGCCATAAACTGGAGAGTCTTGACCAATTTGAAAGATCATTCGATGTAGTTGAAATAACTGAATTGTGGGTTGTTTGGTCAAGTAACGAAAACTCAATCAAATTCATAACTGTCTCAATTGTAATCTTTTTTTTATTTTGATTGTCTGAATATTTAGCTAAAGCCATTCTAATGCTCCTTTTCTCCATGCATAAACTAACCTAACAATTGGGATAAACACGAAAATGAAAGCTTCTATAAATACAAATACGCCCAATACATCAAAACTCATTGCCCATGGATAAAGAAAGACCATTTCAACATCAAAAACAACAAAAACTAGAGCAAACATGTAATAGCATATTCGGAATTGTAACCAAGCATCTCCCATAGGTTCTATACCTGATTCATAACTAGAGAACTTCTCTGGTCCTTTACTGATCAAGGTTAAAACTCTGGAAATTAGAAATGCCAAGATAGAAATAATGCTTGATATTATCAGAATTGCCCAGAAAATATCATATTCATGGAGCAAAAACATAAATGTACTCCTAGTAATCTGGAATTTGTTGAATTATTCGATTTCGGATTGGGATCATCAATTCATCTATAGAATTTCTTAGTTGAAACAAGAATTGATTTTGATCGAATCAACTACATATCTTAGAGTTTGTTTGTTGTACAGTAGGCATGTCTTGTTTAAAGATTCATCCAACAGGGTACGGCTTAGCATTTCTAATGAAATAGTAAACACTAATAAACTAAGAAAAACTAATAAATAGAAATATAATATTATTTATTGTTATAATATAAGGATTATTAAGGTATAAGGATTATAAGAACAATGAATATCTATTATCAATAAATATATAGAATCACACATTATTGAATGATTCAACAAATTAAATCCCCAATCCAACTCATAGCATAGAATATAGTTGAAGAGAGGCTGATATGTTTAGGGCCGATTCATTGTCTTTGAAATAATCAATTCAATGGAGGTTCTAACAAAAAACAATTAGGCAAGGGACTTCTACAAATACAAGACTAAGAACAGGTCTCAATCCATGTGACTTGGGATTAAATTTGGTTGGGTTGGGTTAGAGTTTATAGATAGGATTGATCATGTCATGATTTTCATTTCATAAATTGACTGGGATTGAGTATACTAGAAAATCTAATGTATCACTAAGTCTTTGATCGGGTGATCGTGGATAGGAAAAGAAAGTAATCCACGAGGATTAATAAAAATAAATAAGTATGGACATCTTAGGTTATGCCAGATTTAACAAATACCAATAGGATCCGTTAGAGTGGGTTATTTTTTTCTTGTCCCTATACATACGTAACTATGTAATGCTTTCATTTCTATAGATCTACTGATCAGTCGATCTATCCATAAATAAAATAAGGAGATAAAAACTATTATAAACTCAAATAAAATATCTAAACAAAAATACAATCTATTAGGGCTATATGGATTCAAACCGTAGACCTTCTCAATAAAACAAACAAACTTATTATTATATTATCAAAATGATTCAAACTGTTTCAAAGACCCAACATGCATTTTGTTGCATTGGGCTCTTTCATCAATTGATGTAAAGATTAGTTAGTCCACCATATTTTTACTTCACAGGAATATAAAAAGATAATAAGATGGCTCTGTGTGCTCTGATTCATATTCATTATTTGAATTCTGATTTAGGAACAATACCAAAGTCTCTCAAAGAAGGATTACTTTGACTTAGGTCTGCCTCCGGCCTAGATCAACCTAAGTTAAATGGATTTTCTATCATTCCTCTGTAAGAGTCAAATATGAGAATTCATACACCTTAAAGTTCATAGGATGAAAAGAGATGATTTTGAGGTCCTTATACTCATTATGCCTAGCATTGATGTGGATTGGGTACTTACCCTATCAATTATCAAATCAACTGTAGGTTTTCTATTTGACACTTAAATTTACACTAAATCTAAATCATACTTAATCAAACCAAATAAAATATATGTCAGGCTATTGTTCTCTTGTTCCTCAAATCTATGGAGTAAGACATCGATTTTTCATCTCAATAATATCAATTATGTTCATTGTATAATTGTCTTCTTTTGAAAAGCATTGGCACACGTGTAAACGAGGTGCTCTACCTAACTAAGCTATAGCCCTTGCCCTTGTCATAGATATCTTAACATATGGATAATTTCTTGTCAAGATGGATAGTCCACGATCCCACATTGTATGATTGCTTTGTGATTGGTTACTATTTTAACAAATTGGAATTGCTTAGAAATACTATTCTATCTATAATCCTCTGAGTGTTGGGTCTTTTGTGGTGATAAATGACCTACTTAACTTAGAGGTTAGAGTATTGCTTTCATACAACAGGAGTCATTGGTTCAAATCCAATAGTAGGTAGAACTTATTAAATACCAGAGTGGAGTAAATGGTATCTAAAGTCAATGATATCTAATAAGTTTTTCTACCCATCTTCTTTTTTTTTTGGTTTCATTGTATTAGATTGGACTTGATTGTGTTCAATTGGTGGAATCAAAATGTAATAATTCTTTTGAAGATTTTGATGTATTTTGTTGACTAGGAGGAAATAACATTGATAGCCTCTACTCGTGTCCTAGCTCATTTGAGAGCTAGATTTGCCTCAATTGCTTGTCTTTTATCCTCAGCTCTACTCAAGTTAGCTTCAGCTATTTCAAGAGCTTGTGAGCTTCTTGCGGATCAATGTCAGTACTCATCTCTGCATCATTTCCTAAAATGGTGATCTCATTATTACCTATTCTAGCATAACAGCCCATCAGATCCATCGTTAACCATTGGCCATTGAGGCGTATTCTCAGAAGACCTATATCCACAGCCGTGGCAATAGAAGCGTGGTTTGGTAATATGCCAATTTGCCCACTATTAGTAGATAAAATTATTTTTTACTTTTGAATAAAAAATAATTCGATTAGGAGTCAATACACAAAGATTTAAGGTCATTTCTTGCTCTCCACTTCTAAGTTTATAGCTTTCATGGTAGCTTCATCGATGTTACCCACCAAATAAAAGGCCTATTTGGGAAGATTGTATAATTCTCCAGAAAGGATGCGTTGAAACCCCCTAATTGTTTTTGCGAGACCAACATATTTACCCAGAGAACTAGTAAATACATCTACCACGAAGAAGGGTTGTGATAAGAAATGCTCAATTTTTTGTGCTCTTGCTACAGTTAACCGATCCTCTTCGAATAATTCATCCAACCCGAGGATAGCTATAATGTCCTAAAGTTCTTTGTAACATTGTGAAGTTTGCTTAACTTTTTGTGCAGTTTCATAATGTTCCTTGCCAATGATTCAAGGCTGTAACATAGTTGATGTTGAATCTAAAGGATCTACTGCTGGATAAATACCCTTGGAAGGTAATCCTCTTGATAGTACGGTAGTAGCGTCTAAATGTGCAAATGTCATGACAGGAGCCGGGTCGGTCAAATCATCTGCAGGTACATAAACTACTTGGATCGAAGTTATAGATCCCTCTTTAGTAGAAGTAATTCTTCCTTGCAAAGAACCCATTTCTGTACTAAGTGTGGGTTGATAACCCACTATAGAAGGCACTCTACCGAATAAGGCGGATACTTCTGACCCTGCTTGGATGAAATGAAAGATATTGTCGATGAATAGAAGCACATCTTGCTCATTAACATCTCAAAAATATTCCGCCATGGTTAGGGTAGTCAAACCAACTCTCATACGAGCTCTTGGCGGTTCATTCATTTGACCATAGACTAGAGCTACTTTGGATTCTGCAATATTTTTTTTCATTAATCACTCCAGATTCTTTCATTTCCATGTAGAGATCATTTCCTTCATGAGTACGTTCACCTACTTCGCCAAATACAGATACACCTCCATGAGCTTTGGCAATGTTGTCGATCAATTCCATGATGAGTACTATTTTACCCACACTAGCTTCCCCAAATAGCCTGATTTTTTTCCCCACGATGATAAGGAGCTAAAAGATCCACCACTTTAATCCATGTTTCAAAGATTGATAATTTTGTATCTAATTTTATAAAAGCGGGCACAGATCTATGAATAGGAGATGTTGTGCGAGTATCCACAGGACCTAAATTATCAACGGGTTCCCCAAGAATGTTGAAAATTCATTTGAGAGTAGCTCTGCCAACTGGAACACTCAAAGCAGTTTCTGTGTCAATCACTTCCATTCCTCTCATCAGATTGTTTGTAGCACTCATAGCTACAACTCTAACTCAATTATTTCCTAATAATTTCTGTACCTCACAAGTCACATTAATTTGTTGACCGGCAGTATCTTGACTTTTAACTACCAAAGCATTATAAATATTAGGCATCTTTCCTAGGGTAAAAGCAACATCCAGTACTGGGCCAATAATTTGGGTGATACATCCTATGTTTTTTTCTTCAAGTGAAGAAACTAGAGGACCAGAAGTAGTAAGATTGATTTTCATCATCATAATAAAGTGAAATATGTCAAAATTCCTTTGGAATAGTATCCAATAAAAAAAAATGTCCGAGAGGAAGTCGATCGTCTAATTGAATAAGAAATAAATCGAAGTTAGCACTAGATTTAGTTGGTATCACCCAAAGGAATTCAATTCCATTGTTTACTCATTGAATTATTCAATTTTCAAGTTCAACCAATCCTTCTATTTAGCATTTTTAATATAAAGTAGATGAATAGGAATCATGAGTAAGTTAAGTGTGTTTCATTTTTCTATCATTATAGAAAATACCATCCCTATTAGATTATATTATCTATGGAATTCCAACCCAAACTCCATTTAGGCTTTATTATTTTGATCTCATTGTTCATTGTTTTTTGCATATACATTTCTATCTATTCTTGTTTTATACCTTTTCCTTGTTTTATACCTTTTCATGGATGGATTATGGCTATTTTCACATCCTAGAATTTACATATACAACATATATCACTGTCAAGAGTATTTTATTAATTAATATTTATATATTTAATGACAAATAAGAAGAGGATCAACTCAATTATAAACTTGCAAAACAAGGATTGGCTTGCACCATATATAGCAAAGAGTATACAATAATGATGTATTTGGTGAATCAAATACATTACATAGTCTAATAACCAACCATTTTCTAATTAGTTGATGATATTAGTTGAATTTTTTGAAAGATTTTTCTTAAGGGTTTCATTCACGTCTAATCCATATCGAGTAGACCTTGTCATTGTCAGAATTCTTAGTTCATGAGTTGTAAGGAGGGACTTATGTCACCACAAACAGAGACTAAAGCAAGTGTTGGATTCAAAGCTGGTGTTAAAGATTATAAATTGACTTATTATACTCCTGATTACGAAACCAATGATATTGACATCTTGGCAGCATTTCGAGTAAGTCCTCAACCCGGGGTTCCGCCCGAAGAAGCAGGAGCTGCGGTAGCTGCCAAATCTTCCACTGGTACATGGACAACTGTGTGGACTAATGGACTTACCAGTCTTGATCATTACAAAGGATGATGCTACCACATCGAGAGCATTGTTGGGGAGGAAAACCAATATATTGCTTATGTAGCTTATCCTTTAGACCTTTTTGAAGAAGGTTCTGTTACTAACATGTTTACTTCCATTGTAGGTAATGTATTTGGTTTCAAAGCATTACGAGCCCTATGTCTGGAGGATTTATGAATTCCTCCTTCTTATTCCAAAACTTTCCAAGGCCCGTCTCATGGTATCCAAGTTGAAAGAGATAAGTTGAACAAGTACGGCCGTCCCCTATTGGGATGCACTATTAAACCAAAATTGGGGTTATCAGCAAAGAACTACGATAGAGCCATTTATGAAGGTTTATATGGTGGACTTGATTTTACCAAGGATGATGAAAATGTGAAGTCCCAACCATTTATGCATTGGAGAGACCATTTCTTATTTTGTACTGAAGCAATTTATAAATTATAGGCCGAAACAGGCGAAATCAAGGGACATTACTTGAATGCTATTGCAGGTACATGGGAAGAAATGATCAAAAGGGCTGTATGTGCAAGAGAATTGGGAGTTCCTATCATAATGCATGATTACTTAACAGGGTGATTCACTGCAACTACTAACTTGGCTCATTATTGTTGCGATAACGGCCTACTGCTTCACATCAATCGCGCAATGCATGCAGTTATTGATAGATAGAAAAATCATGGTATGCATTTTTGTGTACTAGCTAAAGCATTATGTATGTCTAGTGGAGATCATATTCATGCTGGTATAGTAGTACGTAAATTGGAAGGGGAACGTGAGATGACTTTGGGTTTTGTTGATTTATTACGTGATGGATTTATTGAAAAAGACTGAAGTTGCGATACTTTTTTCACTCAAGATTGGGTCTCTATGCTGAGTGTTCTGCCCATCGCTTTAGGGGGTATTCATGTTTGGCATATGCCTGCCCTGACCAAAATCTTTGGGGATGATTTCGTACTATAGTTCGGTGGAGGAACTTTAGGGAATCCTTGGGGAAACACACGTGGTGCAGTAGCTAATCGGCTGGCTTTGGAAGCGTGTGTACAAGCTCGTAATGAGGGACGTGACCCTGCTCGTGAAGGTAATGAAATTATCCATTAAGCTAGCAAATGGAGTCCTGAGCTAGCCATTGCTTGTGAAGTATGGAAGGATATCAAATTTGAATTTGCACCAGTAGATACACCAAACTAGTAGATATGTCAAATGACGATAAAGAGAAAAATAATTTGGTAATTCTTGTTTGTTCTCCTAATTTTAATTAACCTCGGCCCAATCTTTTACTAAAAAGGATTGAGCTGAATAAAATGGAATATCCTATAAATCCTATATATTATGAAGTATGTCAAATTTGAAGTATGGAAGGATATCAAATTTGAATTTGCACCAGTAGATACACCAAACTAGTAGATATGTCAAATGACGATAAAGAGAAAAATAATTCGGTAATTCTTGTTTGTTCTCCTAATTTTAATTAACCTCGGCCCAATCTTTTACTAAAAAGGATTGAGCTGAATAAAATGGAATATCCTATAAATCCTATATATTATGTATTTGCATATATCTTTGATATGTACAAACCTTACTATACTATATAGAAGATGCAAATACAAAAGACTAAACAACTCAATACTTCTATCGTTAGATCCATAATGAATTCTCATAATTAATTCTACGAATCCTTAGATTGGTGGATTTTTAGATTCCACAATTTTATTTCAAACCATAAATCAAGCCAAGCTAAGAGGCGAGGGCTTCCTCGACCTATCCTCTAATATAATATTGTCTTTTTTGTTCTATGTTAGAATAGAAACTTATTATTTGATTATATGATATGAAATCATACGAGTATAAATTCTTCACTTTGTAGGAAGAAATAATTCTATCTTTCGATGAAAGATTTGTTTGTACATGACATGAGAGAAACTTCTTTTTATATTTCTAATTCAGGAAAAGATTCTATCAATATATATATATTAGAAAGAAGTGATACTCTGAATTTACCAAAAAAAAAAGAATAATTTCTTTAAATACTCACTCGTTGTTGGCTAACAGTTAACAATCCTAATGATGGAATCCATATACTTCATTTTGCTAGAAAATCAATCAATCAAATAGTAAAATGTAAAATGATTATTCATTGAATGACTATTCCTTTATTCTATTTTCATAAAATGGGGGGCAGGAAGACTCTATGGAGAAATGGTGGTTCAATTTGATATTGTCTAATGAGAGGTTAGAAGCTAGGTATGGGCTAAGTAAATCAACGGATAGTCTTGATGGTATTGGGCATACCGTTGGAAGTGAAGACCCCATTCTAAATGATACAGAGAAAAATATTCTTCTTAGTTGAAGTGAAAGTGGCAGTTATATTTATAGTTTCGGTAATGTTAATTATTTATTGGAGATCAGGAATATTTTTGGTTTGATCTCTGATAACACTTCGTTAGTTAGGGATAGTAATGGTGACAGTTATTTTGTATATTTGATATTGAAAATCAAATTTTTGAGATTGACAATCAGAAAAATAGTTCTTTTCGAAGTGAACTAGAAAGTTTTTTTATAGTTATTTGAATAGTGGGTCTAAAAGTAAGAATAACTACTATATTGGTTACATTTATAATATTATTTGGACTGTAAATGTAAGTATAAGTGTAAGTAGTAGTGAAAGTGGGAGTTCTAGTATAAGTACTAGTAGTAATGGCAGTGATTTAAATATAAAAGAATAATCTAACGATTTTGATATAAACAAAAAATAAAAAGATTTATGGGTTAAATGTGAAAATTGTTATGGATTAAATTATAAAAAAAATTTAAGTCAAAAATGCATATTTGTGAACACTGTGGATATCATTTGAAAATGAGTAGCTCAAATAGAATAGAACTTTTGATTGATCCAGACACTTGGGATCCTATCGATGAAGCTATGGTTTCTATGGACCCTATAGAATTTCATTCAAAGGAGGAACCTTATATAGATCGTATCGATTCTTATCAGAGAAAGATAGGTTTAACTGAAGTCGTTCAAACAGGTATAGGTCAACTAAATGGTATTCCTGTGACAATTGGGGTTATGGATTTTGAGTTCATGGGAGGTAGTATGGGATCTGTAGTGGGCGAAAAAATCACTTGTTTGATCGAGTATGCTACTAATAAATCTCTGCCTATCATTATTGTGTGTGCTTCTGGAGGAGCACGCATGCAAGAAGGAAGTTTGAGCTTGATGCAAATGGCTAAAATCTCTTTTGCCTCATAATTATCAATCAAATAAAAAGTTATTCTATGTATCAATCCTTACATCTCCTACAACCGGTGGAGTGACGGCAAGTTTTGGTTTGTTGGGAAATGTCATTATTGCTGAACTTAATGCCCACATTGCATTTGCAGGTAAAAGAGTAATTGAACAAACATTGAATAAGACAATACCCGATGGTTTACAAGTAGCTGAATATTTATTCCGTAAAGGCTTATTTGACCTAATCATACCATGTAATCCTTTAAAAGGTGTTCCAAGTGAGTTATTTCAACTTCACGGTTTCCTTCCTTTGAATCAAAATACAAAAAAAGAATAGTAATTTAATTTAGTTTTCTATTAGACCCCTTGAATTTATTAACTAGTTAATATTAGTTATAATAGATATAGTTATCATAAGACCTCTTTATATTTATAAGAGGTACAAATAGTAATCGAGGTACTCATTCTATGACAGATCTTAACTTACCCTCTTTTTTTGTGCCCCTAGTAGGCCTAGTATTTTCGGCAATTGCAATGGCTTCTTTGTCTCTTTATATTCAAAGAAATAAAATTGTCTAGATCCGATGGAACCAAATCTCATCAATTTATTTGAACACTGACTGAATTATAATACAAATATTTATTTAGTGTAATATGGTAGAATATGTGCCTTTTTTCGAACCTAAATGTTGTTATGAATGTAGATAGATAATATCTAAATAAAAGTTAACATATCTGACTAATTACTACTGATGCTTTAATGTTGTGTTTCGTATCTGAATAGTGCTAGTTGATGTGAGTTACTTCAGCATCAAGAAAAGTAAAGTCAATTTTGGGTTATTCTCTCAATTCCAATCGAATGCAACTATATCTAATATAGTAAGTATGAACTAGAGATCAGAACATATATGGATATAACTTATAACTGAGTCTCAAAAGACAAGTAAATTTTGCTGGGTCTGTATCCTTTTTTTAGGCTAACTAGGATTCTTAGTGGTTGGAACTTCCAGTTATCTTGGTAGAAATCTGATATCTGTATTTCCATCCCAGCAAATCCTTTTTTTTCCACAAGGGATTGTGATGTCTTTTTACGGGATCGCAAGACTATTCATTAGCTCCTATTTGTGGTGCACAATTTCGTGGGATGTTGGTAGTGGTTATGACTGATTTGATAGAAAAGAAAAAATAGTGTGCATTTTTTGTTGGGGATTTCTTGGAATAAATCGCCACATTTTCTTCTGCTTCCTTATGAGAGATATCCAATCAATCAGAATGGAGGTTAAAGAAGGTCTTTATACTCATCGTGTCCTTTATATGGAAATTCGAGGTTAAGGAGACATTCCCTTGACTTGTACTGATGAGAATTTTACTCCATGGGAAATTGAACAAAAAGCTGTCGAATTGGCCTATTTCTTGCGTGTACCAATTGAAGTATTTTGAAAAATGAACTGAAGAAAAATTTTTCAGCATGAAGAAAAGAACTTGCTAACCCCTTTTATTTGATTAGAGTTTCTTCAGAATGCCCATTTGAGCAAAACATGTTATATTCTATGTTCCTATTCCATTGGTGCAGCAGCCCATAGAATAAAACCAAAAGCAGAGAAAGTATATGGGGTAACTATAAAAAAATGAAGAAGAAGAAATTTTTTGTATTCCAAAACTATTTTGTATGTGTATAGAATTCAACTTAATTCTTTTATTTATACTAGTCAAAAAGTCTAATTCTCATTAAGTGTGGATTTATCAAATATATCCGAAATTTTTTCGTAATAAAAAATTTGTTAGTTCAAGATTGAGATATCTGAAAATACTATATTGATTCTTTTTTTATATTCCTGATAGATCCGAGGACTAAATAGATTTAAGGACTAAATTTTGACACAAAATGGAAAGAAATAGATCCACAGCCTTGTTTGTTATATAACTCGTACTTTGGAGAAATATTAGATAGAGTCAAAGATTGAAGCAACTTCATGACCAATTTCATAGATAAAAAAATGAAAAAAAAGAAAGCATCGATTTCCTTCCCATATTTTGTATCTATAGTATTTTTGCCCTGGTGGGTCTCTCTCTCATTTAAGAAAAGTTTGGAACCTTGGATTACTAACTGGTGGAATAGTAGGCAATCCGAAACCTTTTTGAATGCTATTCAAGAGAAAAACATTCTAGAAAAATTCATAGAATTCCAAGAACTATTCCTCTTGGATGAAATGATAAAAGAGTACCCAGAGTACATATGCAAGAGCTTTGTTTAGGAATGCACAAGGAAACAATAGAATTGGTCAAAACACATGATGAATATTATTTCCATCTCATTTTGCATTTCTCCGCAAATGTAATCTGTCTTGTTATTCTAAGTGGTTATTTTTTTTTGGGTAATAAAGAACTTGTCATTCTTAATTCTTGTGTTCTGGAATTATTCTATAACTTAAGTGACACAATAGTCTTTTTTTTATTCTTTTAATCACTTATTTATGGATCAGATTTCACTCGACCCATGGTTGGGAACTAATGATTGGTTTGGTCTACAACAATTTTGGATTGGCCCATAATGATCAAATTATATCTGGTCTTGTTTCCACTTTTCCAGTTATTCTAGATACAATTGTGAAATATTGGATCTTCCATTATTTAAATCATGTACCTACTTCACTTGTAGTTATTTATCATTCAATGAATGAATGAGGAATAAATTAATGAATGAAGATGAAGAACTCATTTGGTTTCGTAATATCAATTAAATGAGAATATTTTTTTGTGTATAAAGAAAGCATTTTCCATTTTACTTATTCGAATTGAAATTTTACTTATTCTTTTTATTTCTACCTGTTCAAGGTATTTGTCCCATACTATACTCTATTCCAATACAATAGCAGACTTCAGGGTAGGGAATTATACTAGACTAGCTACCTATTTAATTTATTTATTATAGAAATTCCGCAATTAATGATTGGACCATGCAAAATAGGAATACTTTTTCTACGGTAAAAGAACATATTACTCAATCCATTTTTGTATCAATCATGCTATATGTACTAAATTGAGCATCTCTTTCAAATGCATATCCCATTTTTGCACAACAAGGTTATGAAAATCCATGAGAAGCAATTGGACGAATTGTATGTGCCAATTGCCATTTAGCTAATAAGCCTATGGATATTGAAGTTCTGTGAGCTGTGCTTCTTGATACTATATTTGAAGTAGTTGTTTGAATCCCTTATGATATGCAACTGAAACAAGTTTTTGCTAATGGTAGAAAAGGGGCTTTGAATGTGGAGGCTATTCTTATTTTACCTGAGGGATTCGAATTAGCCCCTCTCAATCATATTTCTCCTGAGGTGAAAAAAAAGATGGGAAATCTATCTTTTCAGAATTATCATCCCAATAAAAAAATATTCTTATAATAGGTCCGGTTCCTAGTCAGAATATAGTGAAACCGTCTTTCCTATTCTTTCTCCCAACCCAGCTACAAAAAAAGATGTTCATTTCTTAAAATATCCCATATATGTAGGTGGGAACAGAGGGAGGGGGCATATTTATCCTGATGGAAGTAAAGTAACAATACGGTCTATAATGCTACATCATCGGGTATAGTAAGCAGAATAGTACGTAAAGAAAAAGGGGGGTATGAAATAACCATAGTTGATGCATCGGACAGACGTCAAGTGGTTGATATTATACCTCCAGGACTAGAACTTCTTGTTTCAAAGGGTGAATTCATCAAGCTTGATCAACCATTAACAAGTAATCCCAATGTAGGGGGCTTTGGTCAGGGAGATGCAGAAATAGTGCTTCAAGATCCATTACGCACTCAAGGTCTTTTATTTTTCTTAGCATCTATTATTTTGGCACAAATTTTTTTGGTTCTTAAAAAGAAACAATTTGAAAAGGTTCAATTGTACGAAATGAATTTCTATCTCCAGAGATTTCTTAACATTAAATTTTAAAAAATAGTTTATACTATTTTTTTGTAACATCTGGAATTAATTACTTGTATCCCATTCCTAGTAATGGACAATAAAATGCAAACAAATAAGAAGAAAGAAAATATAGGGCAAGGATGGGATACATGAAACAAATACTTCTAGGAGGGATTGCTAGTCTTCTTAATCTTCACAAGAAAAAGTATTTTCCACAATTATTCAATTAACTTAAGTATTAAATATTAATAGAATAAATAGTTCTAAATAAAAAAAAATTTAAGATTAAGAAATAAATGTTTTGTCATTTCTACAATTTGATTATGTTGATTGGATTATTTTCCAATTTGTATATTATGGAATAGATCAAAATCTCACCTGAAAAAGTAAGAACTCAGAGGGTTGAGACCCCTCTGAGTTCTTACTTTTTCATGTCTAAAATCCTGTTCATCTAATCACTACAAAGATGAACCCAACCCAGAATATGAACCATAAAAGAAAATACCTATTGAACCGATCACAAGAATGCCAGTTACAGTACCTATCAGCCAAAGAGGAATCCTTCCAGTAGTATCGGCCATTTTTTCCCCCTTTCTTCCACATTTTATCAAGCGGTCATGCTAGAGACAAAAACAGTCATGGATAGTTATGAGGATGGTATCCTTCCGAATAGGATAAGAGAATTCCTACTATTCTCTTTCTCTCAATTGAAGAAATAATTGGAAAATAAAACAGCAAGTACAAAAATGAGTAATAAACCCCAGTATAGACTGGTATGATTCAACTCAACATTTTGCTCATTCGGGTTTGATTGTGTCATAGTTCTATAATTGAATTAGGTTTATCGTTGGATGAATTGCATTGCTGATATTAACCCCAAAAAAGAAACAGTAGGTACAGCTAGTCCATGAACAGCCAACCATCGCACTGTAAAAATTGGATAGGTTCGATCTATGGTCATTGGAGGCCTCCTAAAAGGATCTACTAAATTCATTGAGTTGTTCCAAAGAATCAAAATGGCCAGTTATTAATGGAATGCCCTGTCAGCTCTCTGTGAAATATTCGTTTGGTCGAGGACTTCCAAACACATCGTAAGCTAAACCTGTACTTACGAATAACCAACCCGCAATGAATAGGGAAGGTATAGTAATACTATGAATGACCCAGTATCGAATACTGGTAATAATATCTGCAAAAGGACATTCTCCCGTGCTTCCAGACATGCTGAGCTCCAAAAATTCTTGTACAGTCAAAAAGAGGAATCGATTTCATGAAAGATGGGATTAGTAAATAGAAAACTA
The DNA here is from genome assembly GCA_005019695.1 of Trichopus zeylanicus subsp. travancoricus. Taxonomy (NCBI): domain Eukaryota; kingdom Viridiplantae; phylum Streptophyta; class Magnoliopsida; order Dioscoreales; family Dioscoreaceae; genus Trichopus; species Trichopus zeylanicus. The sequence continues at coordinate 292,814 of RXID01019394.1, read as the reverse complement.
CTGATATTTTATTTCATCTTTGTTTGTGAGATCGTCAATTTTGTACCAAAGGTGTATTTCGAGTATACCGAATCAGTATAGCTATCCTTTGTCCGACACAGCAACGCTGTATCCCCAAACGCTATAGAATAGCTTTCTTCTATTTTTTTCTTGTATATGGATAATTGTATGTTATCCAATAGACCAATAAAATAAAAAATTCCTTATAATATAAAGTTTCCATTATTGACTTCATAATAGAAAATAAAGATCTTGGTAAAGTGTGAGTCAATGGATTTTATTATTCATGAAAGATGAAAGATATTATCATATTCGCACAATTCAATTATATTATATGTGAAATAGAAAACTTTTTTTTATTTTATTAGGGTATAGGGTTAAAACTTTTTTGTTTGAATCCTTTTATTTCAATTCAAGTAATTTGTTGGTCATACAATAAATATACAATAATATAGTACTAGTGTATTATTTGATGAAAAAAGAACAAAAAAAAAGGTTTTATGATAGATTGCAAGAAACCTTTTTCTTCTTATTCGAAATCGAAATATAATATTATGGGCAATTAACTAATAACTAAGCTTTACTATACTAAATCCAATGAATTAATGAATTTAGAATTCAAATAAGTAAGTTGAGTTAAAAAAAAAGTAAAGGTAATATCAGGCCGTTCACTCCAAAAAAAAAGACTTACTCCTATTGAAAAAGAATAGAAATGATCAAAATTGAAATTATTTGCAAACCTAAACTAATTCCCTTTCCTCTATTTGATTTTTGAATCAAGTTACACAACACACACAGTTCTTATTACTATACTCAACCCAGGAACTGAAGAATGAACCTCTTCTCTTGATTCGGAATCACAAGATCGGTCGGTGTTACTGCCGATGACTTGATTTTATTCTACCTATATGAATGGCTATATCTTTTTTAGAGCCATCAGTCCATTCATAATGACTAATGAATCAAGAACTTTCAATTAGAACTAATTATGTCAATAGTATTTTTTCTTACTGTCATATTCGGAAAAAAGAGAAACTTAGGTAAGTCTTTTATTCACTTATGTAGCAAAAAAAATATAACTAATTTCATATTTTTCATGCTTATTATAACTAGTTATTTCGGTTTTCTGCTGGCTGCTTCAACTATAACCTCGGATCTATTGATTAGTTTGAACAAGATGCGACTTATTTGGAATTGAGTGACCAATTCATTAAATATTTCTTCAGAATTGTGTGGGTATTGTATGATTCCATTCCATGTCAATTGCTAGTTCTTAGTCATTGAGATTCATGGATAATTCAAATTAATATTTAGAGATAGATCTTACTTTTATTTCCTCGAAACAAACAAAACAAATATAAATCGAAATGATTGAAAATTTTCTATTTGGAATTGTCTTAGGTCTAATTCCTATTACTTTGGCAGGATTATTCGTAACAATATATTTACAATACAAACATGGTGATCAATTGGACCTTTAATTGAGTAATATTAATTTTTTGATTAACCTCCCGCAATACAAAAAGGAGGTCAAATTGAAATTGTAATTCAATTTCATTTTATTAAGTTATTTTACTGTAATTCACAATTCATCATAAGATAAAAAAAATCACGCTCTGTAGGATTTGAACCTATGACATCAGGTTTTTGAGACCCGTGTTCTACCAAACTGAACTAAGAACTCTTTCTTAGGTAGATATTACAAGATTTGAACTCATGACATTTTGTACCCAAAATAAATGCGCTACCAAGCTATGCTACATCCCTTTATTGTTGTATAGTATCACTATACAAAATCCTTGTCTTGTTTTTCACTTGTTTTCTTTCTTCATATATTCATATAATAAAATAAAAGAATTATATACATATGAGAAACTAACGTATTAAAAAAAATGAATACAAATGATCTTGAACTACAACATCTGATTATATATGTATTACAATAAAATAAAGAAGGAGGATTTTCAATGCTAGATATAAAAACATATCTCTCCATGGTTCCTATGCTAACTACTCTATGGTTTGGGTGTTTAGGGAGTCTCTTGATAGAAATTAATCATTTATTCCTCGATGCTTTGTTATTTCCCTTTTTTCATTCTAGTTATTGATAAAAGATACTTAAATGAAATACTGAGATTAGGATAGTAGGATGCTAATTCGAAAGAAATTGTATCACTTAATTTTTACTCGATTAATATTAATTACAACCCAATAAATTTTTTTACAATCAAATCTTTTCTTTAGAAATTGCATTTTTAGTTAGTAACTTCTATTGATTTTTTTGTTGTTTTCTTCTTCTTCCATTTGGATCAAAAATAGAGGAATTTAAGTCCATCCAAAATCCAAAAAAGGAGGTTTATGGCAAACGGTAAAGATATCCAAATTAGGGTTATTTTGGAATGTACCAGTTGTGGCCAAAATAGTATTAATAAGGAATTGTTGGGTATTTCTAGATATATTACTCAAAAGAGTTGACACAATACACCCAATTGATTAGAGTTAAGAAAATTTTGTCACTATTGTCGCACGTGGACAATTCATGGCGAAATAAAGAAATAGATCAAAAGGAGCATGTGTATGATCTTTCCACAGAATAGGAAGAGGCAAAACTTAATGTATATACAACACAATTATTAGATAGTATATATACAAATCAAATACTATTCTGTCGGATCTAAAATAAAATGAATAAAGAGAATTTTTGAGATAAGGAACAATCCATGGATAAATCCAAGCAACCTTTTCATAAATCCAAGCAATCTTTTCGTAGGTTTTTGCCCCCAATTGAATCGAGGGATCAAATTGATTATAGAAATATGAGTTTAATTAGTCAATTTATTAGTGAACAAGAAAAAATATTATCTAGATGAATCAGTAGATTAACTTTGAAACAACAATGATTAATTACTATTACTATAAAACAAGCTCGTATTTTATCTTTGTTACATTTTCTTAATAATGAGAAACAATTTGAGAGAGCTGAGTCGATCCCTAGAACTATTGATCCTAGAACCAGAAATAAATAGACATATCCCTCAATTAACTCAAAACTCTCAAGCTCAAATTGATGTTTTGTTCAGAAAAACCTAGGATTTTGATTTGATTGTTGTGTTATAAGAAAAAAAATGGGAAGGGGAAATATTTTTTTTATTGAAACATTTTGTTTATTTAATAATAGAAGTATTTGAATTTATTTTTCTTCTGTCTTCCCCGAGTTCATTCTCCAAGGAATTTTGTTTCAATCATTCATTCCTATAGATTACTTTACAATCTCTTTATTTTATTTTATTTGAGATATCTTATTGGAAATCATGCAAAGACAATTCTTATTTGATATAGCTATTTGCGCAAGTACTTTATGATTAAGAAGCAATTGCCTCTTGTGCAAATTGTGTATGAATCGACTATAACTATAGGATACCAGATTCTCGTGAGTTATTGCATTTATATGAGTGATCCACAAATGACAAAAATCCCTCTTTTGCCTGTCTCGATCTCAATGATAGGAAACCAAGGCTTTTATTTTATGTTGAGTAGATATTTGAGTAAGTCTTGAATGAGCCCCTCCAAAAGTTGATGCAAATAAATGAATTTTTGTTCGATGTCTCCGAGCTATATATCCTCGTCTAACTTTGGTCATTAAATCAAATTAAACTTTAATGAATGACTAATTGATTTCTCTTCTTTCAGTCATTCTTTTTCTTCCCTCTTCAATTTGATTAATAACAAAGTGGATTATTCTAGTATATAAAAAAAGAAATTCCCATGGTTTTTGCTACTATGACCTTCCCAACCATGATTTTTTATTCCTTCCAGACATTTGAGCTGAAAATACTCAATTCTACTGACACTAAAAAAATAGTGGGTTCCGTCATTTCTATGGTTACTTCATTAATTAAACGGTGAGGTCCTTTCTATACACTGGAGCCTCCTTTGTCATTTAATCAAATGTTATTGTTAACTTGTATAGTTTATATCCTTTGGCTCTACCCATCAATTATATAGTAATATGTATTTTCACAAAAAGAACTATCTATATAGTGACGGTATTTAATTATGAAAATTGGCTAGGTATAGGTAGCTAACCCTCTTAGTCTGTTCTTTCAAGAATAAGAGCATAATTGATTTTCTTATCTTAATAGTATTTCCTCCACTTAATGGATAACCATTTGCTACCAATGGAGAATTGCTTCTCATCTCAAATCAAATCCATTGGAACTAATGGAAACCAAAAATTCTATATACCATATAGGAATATGATAGATCCTCATTTTTAGATAGTAAATGGCCTTCTTCCAATCTATCCATTCTATTCATTGGTACTGATCATTAATACTGGAAAAATTTTCTCATTTCTTTCTTCGAGCTCATGATCTGAACGAGTCACACATACACCCTAGTACATGTTCCTCGACGCTGAGAACACCCTCAAAGAGCGGGGGATTTTGTGACATTTCTGATTGGCTGTCTTGTGTTTCTAATAAGTTGTTTAATAGTCGGCATATCATATATATGTATATCTAGAATAAGAATAGCTTGGTTTAGATTGATCTTAACCGGATCATTGATGATTATGAATCATTTATATTTAATGTCAAATCAAAGAAAATGTGAATTATGTTTTTGAAATGGATTTACACAAAATCACTAGTATTTGCATTTTCTATCGCTACAAGATCAATAATGCCATGAGCTTGGGCTTCTGTTGCTGACACAAAAGCATCTCTTTCCATGTCTTCGAAAATAACCCATAAGGGATTGCCGGTTCTTTGTACATAAATCTTTGTGAGTGTTTCACAAAGTTTCAGTAGTTCTTCTGCTTCCAAGATAAATTCCCCAGCTTGTGCCTCATAAAAAGAACTAGCGGGTTGGTGAATCATAACCCTGATGATACTAATATAACATTATATGTGGTTCTTCTATTTTGCATGGTTGGTTTAAAGCTAAATTAAGGGATAAAAAATAAGAAGAAGAAAAAAAATAGAATTGAAAACCATACAGGAATTTTTGTGCATTGCATACAACTCTATAATGGAATTGAATTTATCGGCCCCCTTCTCTCGAAGGATGAAGGAAATATAATCCATCCAATCTAGATCATTGAATGATCTGTTTACCAACCTTCCTTTCGTAGGAGTAAACAAAATACTATGATGGCTCTGTTGCTTTCTATATTTATCTTGTCTATGATTTATCAATCCCAAAGTTTATTTCTGATACGATCAACTAGGGAAAAAATGATCATTCTTTTTCATTTTCGTACTCTTTCTTTCCTAAGGTGAATATTAGAAAGAAAAGAGACTTTTGGTTTGGAATAACAAAATGACTTCTGACGCTAAAATGTACTCCCAACACATAAGATCAAATAGAAAATAACCTTTGTTTCATACTACTATTTCGATACAAAACCTCATGTTATGAAAAAACAAGAATGATTTGTTCATATTGAGCTTGAGATGCCATGCTATTATTACTTAGAATTCATATTCAATATGGCAAAGGCATAGTTTTTTCTATTTTTCAAAGAATAAACTCATTGGCGCCAAGCATGAGGGAATGCTATACGTTTGGTAATTTCTCTTCCAACTAGAATTAAAGATCCCATTGAAGTGGCTAATCCCATGCATATTGTATGCACATCGGGTGGCACAAATTGCATAGTATCATAAATGGTAATTCCTGGGATTACCCATCCACCGGGAGAGTTTATAAACAAATAAAAATCCCTAGTAGCATCTTCTATACTGAGGTATACCATGAGACCAACAAGTTGATTTGAGACCTCATGATCAACCTCTTGGCCCAAAAAAAGTAATATTTCTCGATAAAGTCGGTTGATTAGGACAAAATTCTATCCCCTAGAAACCGTATGTGCACCTTTGGATGCATACGGTTCAAAAAAATGTGAAAAGAAAATCAATGCATCAATTTTAGTCCTATTTCTTTCTTTTGTAATAGCGTTTTTAGGTTTTTTTTAAAAAAATTTTCAAAATTAGGTTTTGTTTTGGCATCTCTCCATACCATACTAAAAGAATAAAAAAAAAATTTACTAAACTTCTTGAACTAACCTCTCAGTGATATATTGTTTCATCACGATTCAAATCATGATGTTGTTTTCTTGTTCTTGAATGGGTCTTTTCAATTCTCTTAGGTTCATATTCTACTCTGAGTAAAGATCTGTCTAAATTCTATTTGTACATAATATAGGGCAAATAATCTCAGTACCACATTTTTTGGAATTTGTTTGTTTCATGCTTTCGTTTTACTTGCCTTCCCACAAACTATTCCACCTATTCATCATACTATTTTATTTATTGGCAGTTTTACTTTGTACTAGTTTAATTAATATAGTTTATTAATTAAACTAGTTAAAGTTAAGTACAAGAATCATTTATGATATAAGTGGTAATTGTACATATATTACCAATTTGGTATTTTCTTTTCTGAACGGAGCCTGGATATTTTATCGATCTAAATCAACCATAAATTCTTCTAATTGATAATATATGGATATGGATCCCGAATATAAATATAAATTAATTGGTTTAATTACACTTCACACTGCAAATAATTGACAGTTCAATCAATATTTCTTGGGCAAAGCAGAGGATATCTCGATCGGGGGAGAGAATGGGGTAAATCCCATATGACCCAATATGCCTAACAAGTCACACTATACATCAACCTAAAACACATCTTCCTCTCTAGGACTCCAAAAAGGTACTTTTGGAGCACCAATAGGCATTAAATGTCAGAAAAAATCAAGCACTATACTTCACTTTAATATGGAAACGTAACAAGGGGTTTATTATCTTCATCATCTTTTTTTTTTGTTTACCCTATTTTATTTTCCATAAATTGGAAGGGAAAACATAGTGAATAAAAAAAATTTTAATGAAAGGATCGATCGCTCGAATGATAAACAAGTATCTATGCATTCTTTCCCAAAAACAAAAATAGGACCAATTTTCCCATTGAGTATTGGTACTCATCAAGTATAGAATAGATCTACTTCTCTTTGTTCTTATGAACAAATTTGTTCTCTTATTTCCAACAAAATGGAATAAATAGTAATCCTTTCTCATACAGAATCTACTGAAAGGTACATCATACTATAGTCTTTTTCAATGCGATAAAGTTACATAGTGTCTACTTATCTTTGATAAAGTGAGGTATTTCCATGGGTTTACCTTGGTATCATGTTCATACTGTTGTATTGAATGATCCTTGTCGATTACATATTGTTCACATAATGCATACAGCTCCAGTTTCTGGTTGGGCCAGTTCGATGGCTCTATATGAATTAACAGTTTTTGATCCCTCTGACCCTATTCTTGATCCAATGTGGAGACAGGGTATGTTTGTTATACCATTCATGAGTCATTTAGGAATAAGCAATTGATGGGGTGGTTGGAGTATTTCAGGAGGAACTATAACGAATCTGGGTATTTGGAGTTATGAATGTGTGGTAGGGGCACATATTTTGTTTTCCGGCTTGTGCTTTTTGGCAGCTATCTGGCATTGGGTGTATTGGGACCTAGAAATATTTTGTGATGAACGTATGGGAAAACCCTCTTTGGATTTGCCAAAAATCTTTGGAATTCATTTATTTCTCTCAGGGTTGGCTTGCTTTGGCTTTGTCACATTTCATGTAACAGGATTGTACGGTCCTGGAATATGGGTGTCTGATCCTTATGCACTAACTAGAAAAGTACAATATGTAAATCCAGCATGGGGTGTGGAAGGTTTTGATCCTTTTGTTCTAGGAGGAATAGCCTCTCATCATATTGCATTGGGTACATTGGGCATATTGGCGGGTCTATTCCATCTTAGTGTTTGTCCTCCTCAATGTCTATACAAAGGATTATGTATGGGCAACATTGAAACTGTACTTTCCAATAGTATTGCTGCTTTTTTTTGCAGCTTTCATAGTTGCTAGAACTATGTGGTATGGTTTAGTAACTACCCCAATCGAATTATTTGGGCTCACTCATTATCAGTGGGATCAAGGATACTTCAAGCAAGAAATATATCAAAGAGTTGGGGTTAGATTGGCTGAAAATCTGAGTTTATCGGAAGCTTGGTCTAAAATTCCTGAAAAATTAGCTTTTTATGATTATATTGGTAATAATCTAGCAAAAGGGGGATTATTCAGAGCAGGCTCAATGGACAATGGGGATGGAATAGCTATTGGATGGTTAGGACACCCGATCTTTAGAGATAAAGACGAACAAGAGCTTTTTGTACGTTGTATGCCTACTTTTTTTGAAACATTTCCAGTAGTTTTGGTAGATGTAGACGGAATTGTTAGAGCCAACGTTCCTTTTAGAAGAGCAGAATCCAAATATAGTGTCGAACAAGTAGGTGTAACTGTTGAGTTTTATGGTGGTTAACTCAATGAGGTCAGTTATAGTGATCCCACTACTATGCAAAAAATATGCTAGATGTGCCCAATTAGGTGACATTTTTGAATTAGACCGAGCTACTTTGAAATCTGATGGTGTTTTTCATAGTAGTCCAAGGGTTGGTTCACTTTTGGGCATGCTTCATTTGCTCTACACTTCTTCTTCGGACACATTTGGCATGGTGCTAGAACCTTGTTTAGAGATTTTTTTGCTGGTATTGATCTAGATTTTGATGCTCAAGTTGAATTTGGAGCATTCCAAAAACTTGGAGATCCAACTACACGGAGACAAGCAGTCTAATACAAGATTGTTCTGGGATCTTCTATTTATACATATATATATATATTCTATTTGATATAGTGTACTGAAGAAATTTGCACTTTTTTCATCATCCTTTCTTTGATTCTTTCCTTTTGTAAATGATCCCCCTCTCAAAAAAAATAGAAATAAAATAGGTGTGGAAGCTATAATTGTAAATTACAATCGAGTCTATGGAAGCATTGGTTTATACATTTCTCTAGTCTCGACTTTAGGGATAATTTTTTTTGCTATCTTTTTTCGAGAACCACCTAAGGTTTCGATGAAAAAAATGAAATGATTTTTCATTATCTTAATTGAAGTAATGAGCCTCCAAATATAAATATAGGAGGCTCATTACTTCAATTAGTCCCCATGTTCTTCAAATGGATCTCTTAGTTGGTGAGAAGGTTGGCCAAAGGCGGTATATAAGGCATACCCAGTAAAGCTTACAAGTAAACCAAATATGAAGATGGTGACTAGGGTTGCTATTTCCATTTTTAGATAATTTCAATATCATAATGGATCTACAATAAGATCCTTTAATCATCTATTTACAACTACAATAGAATGGTATACAAAGTCAACAGATTTTAACCAATGATTAAATAGGGTTTATTGCTACACAAACTATTGAGGATAATTCTAGATCTGGGCCAAGACACACTGTTATAGGGGATTTATTAAAATCGTTGAATTCAGAATATGGTAAAGTAGCTCTAGGCTGGGGTACTACACCACTTATGGGCTTGGTAATGGCTTTATTTGTGGTATTCCTTTCTATTATTTTGGAAATTTATAATTCTTCCATTTTACTGGATGAAATTTTAGTGAGTTAAGTTTTATAAGAACTATGAGGTCCTAGGTTTTCAATCAAAAAATTACTTAAAACTCGAATTTATAGATTATTTTGGTAGTTTGATTATGAAATTTATTTGTTTCGGTATTTCTAGAATATGAGTGTGTGACTTGTTATAATTGATCCTATTGGTAATACAGAGAATGAGTCTGTCATCTTTATCAAGATGATTCTACCCCGTTGGATATTATTTGATTTATTTTAGTATCTTGAGCACGGAATATATAGAATAAAATAGATCAAGAAAAGAAATATTTGAGCTATGATTCATACCCACTATTTAGACTTCGCAATCGGACTAAAAAAAAGGTATTTCCGAGAAATCAAATGATTTTTCTTTCTTTAGATTTATTTTGACCGAAATACAGCTGTCTCTATAGATTTTCTTGAGTTATTACATCTATTCATTAAATAAGTGATGATCAAAGGGTTCTTACTCAGAAAGCTTTTGCATTTAGCTTAGAGATTTATTAAATAAATCATCATGGTTATAGTATGAATTTGAAGTTTCAATTGATTCATGGGGTCTCAACAAGAAAATTCCTATTAAATTCCTACTAATATTAATGAATAATAAAACAAGAAACAAGAGTAAATCTGCATTATGTACAAAAAAACAACAAATCAAATAACAAATAAAGAATAGGGAAGAGAAGATTCAAGAGTCCTGTAACGATCAACATAAAAAAAGAGGGTCGAGCCAACTTGATTTGGCATTGTAATCACAAAGAAGAAATTTAGGATTTTTGTTATTTCATATGTTTGAAACAAACCGAATCTAGTGGCTATGAAGTTTTGAGCTTTTTATTACTATTTTGTTGAAAATCAGTATTTGTGTATTTCTGTTTGAGCCGTACGAGATGAAATTCTCATATATGGTTCTCGAAGGGGGAGTCTCCTATCTCAATAAAGTATATGATTGGTTTGAGGAACATCTCAAGATTCAAGTGATTGCAGATGATATAACTAGTAAATATGTTCCTCCCCATGTTAACATATTTTATTGTCTAGGGGGGATCACACTTACTTGTTTTTTAGTATAAGTAACTACAAGTTTTGCTATGACTTTATACTATCGTCCAACTGTTATGGAGGCCTTTTCCTCTACTTAATACATAATGACTGAGGCCCACTTTGGATGGTTAATCTGATCAATTCATAGATGGTCAGCAAGTATGATGGTTCTAATGATGATCCTTCACGTATTTCGTGTGTATCTCACAGGTGGATTTAAAATACCCTGGGAATTAACTTGGGCTACTGGAGTGGTTCTGACTGTATTAACTACATCTTTTGGTGTAACTAGTTACTCTTTACCCAAGATCAAATTGGTTATTGGGAATATAAAAATTGTGACGGGTGTACTTGAAGCTATTCCTGTAATAGGATCGCCTTTGGTAGAGTTATTATGTGGAAGTGCTAGTGTGGGCCAATCCACTTTGACTTGTTTTTATAGTTTACACACTTTTGTATTGCCTCTCCTTACTGCTGTATTTATGTTAATGCACTTTCCAATGATACATGAGCAAGGTATTTTAGGTCCTTTATAGAAAAAGAAAAGACAGGCCATAGATATTTGTAATTGATGATATATCATTTCGGGAAGGAAAATAGTATTTCATTGCTACAAATATGGGTTATTAAAAAAATAAGACATATTTCTTAGATACTTCTCTTCAACTCCAAAGTATTGTATTCCTTATTTTATACGAATAGTTGAAGTGCATTTTCCAAAGAGAAGATGGATTATGGGAGTGTGTGACTTGAACTATTGATTGGGCCATGCAAATATTTGATTTTTCTTCCATGTTAGAATTCATAACCAAATGTGTTTCTGTATCCAACCACCATGTAAGTCTCTTATATAGCAAAGGATAGGCTGGTTCATTTGCGAAGAATTTTTTCTATGATCATACTAGAATCATGTCATACATGAACAGGCTCTGCAAGATCCTGTAGAATAGAGGATAAGTGATGTGCCATGATTTTCTATCTATTTCACGTACTTATTTCTTATTTATAGTATACAAATGCATTCATTTCCTTTGCATCACTCCTGATCTATGATACTATCAGAGTGCAATAAAGGATCTAAAGAAAAATAGAGGCTAGACTTTGTTAGATTAGTAACAAGTAAATACTTTGTATGTAAGATAATTGAGATGTTGTAGGATAAATGCCAACCAAAAAACATGAGACAATCCAAAAAGTAATTAATAGTGATCAAAGATCAAATTAGTAAGCCTACTTGGATATTAAGCATTTACCTCTAAGAACCAAAGTCTTTGCAATGAATAGTTTTGCAACTTGCATTTAATAAATCTTTTTTCTATAGTATATAGACTCTTATTCTTATATACAGTCATCATAATTCTATTATGGGTGGATATGTATGAAATATATATTTCATATGAATCTATTCCTATCATTCCTTTTTGCTCGAGTCGGATGATGAAAAATTATCATGTCTAGTTCTTTTGGGGGACAGATCTATAAGAATTCATCTATCCCAATAACAAAGAAACCAGACTTGAACGATCCTGTATTGAGAGCTAAATTGGCTAAAGGGATGGGGGCATAATTATTATGGAGAACCCACATGGCCTAATGATCTTTTATATATTTTTCCAGTAGTAATTCTAGATACTATTGCTTGTAATGTAGGCTTAGCAGTTCTCGAACCATCAATGATTGGTGAACTGGCGGATCCATTTGCAACTCCTTTAGAAATATTACCCGAATGGTACTTATTTCCTATATTTCAAATACTTCACATAGTACCTAATAAGTTACTGGTTGTTCTTTTAATGGTTTTAGTACCAATGGGATTATTGATAGTACAATTTTTGGAAAATGTTAATAAATTCCAAAATCCATTTTGTCATCCTGTAGCTACAACAATCTTTTTGGTCGATACCACAGTATCTCTTTGGTTAGGTATTGGAGCAACATTACCTATTGATAAATCTTTAACTTTAGGTCTTTTTCAAATTGATTCAATCGCGAAATACCGCAAGCCTAGGTATCTAAGGAATAGTCACTTCAAAGTGACTATTCCTTAGATACCTTAATTTTGTTTATTACGATCCATTCTGTAAATGTAAAAATATGGATTGTGTCGAAGATGACAAATTCATTTTTTTTTAAAAAAAAGAAGATGAACTAATTCCAATGGATTTGAAATTCAAACTTTTCCTTTTCTTAGTTCTTAGGTAAATCAACTGCGAAATGCTTTTGTAGAGTGTCCAATATCTGTTTTACATCTTCTATGCGAAAATATTCAATTTTTATAAGATCTTCTTGACTCTTACTCAAAAGGTCCAATAATGTATGTATATTGGACCTTTTGAGACAATTATAGGTCTTGGAAGGCAATTCTGATTGGTCAATAAAAATAGATTTCAATGGAATTCCCTTTTTGTTTTTCTTTAGATTATTTAATCTATCTTGAAAGGTAAAAGGGGATAAAGTAAACTTGTTTTTATTTTCCTTGAAATGAGTGTCTTCTTCCTCTATATGTAGAAAAGGAAGAAATAAATCAATCAAATTATGAGAAGCTTCATAAAGTGCTTCTTTAGGAGTTAAACTTCCATTTGTCCATATTTCTAGAAATAGTATCTCCTGTTTTTCATTCCCATTACCATAAGAATGAATACTATGATTTGTATTTCGAACAGGCATGAATACAGCATCTATAGGATAACTTCCATCTTGAGAGTTATTTATAGATTTCATACGATATCCGCGATCTCTCTTGATTTGTAATCCAATGCACAAATCAATCGGTTCTATCATGTTAGCTATATACTGTGTCATGTCAACTATTTCCACAGAAGATGGTGAGATGATATCTTGAGTGGTTATGTACCTAGGACCCCTAACACAAATGGATGAGTCTCTAATTCCATAGAGATTACTTCTCAATACAATTTCTTTCAAATTGAGTAAAATTTCATGTACTGATTCTTCAATACCTACTATTGTAGAATATTTAAGTGATATGTCCTCAGATTTTGCACGTATGATACATGTTCCTTCTATTTCTCCCAGTAAAGTCCTTCACATGGTAATACTAATTGTATCAGCCTGACCTTTCCTAAGGGGGGAGAGAACAAAACAACCATAATAAAGATGTTTACTGTCTACTCTTGATTCAATACACTTCCACTGTGGTGTTCGAGTGGATTTTTCTACTTCCCCTCGAACCATACTAATATTCTAATTTGATCAGGTAATTGAATCATTTATTTCTCTTGATTGTTGTTTAATTCTTATTCCTACACATGTCTTTTTTTAGGAGGTCGACATCCATTATGTGGCATAGGTGTTACATCACGCACGAAACTTAATAGTATACCACTTCTACAAATGGTTCATGATGCTGCATCTCTTCCGAGACCAGGACCTTTTATCATAACTTCTGCTCGTTGCATACCCTGATCAATTATTGTACGAATAGCATTTACTGCTACTGCTTGAGCAGCATAGGGTGTTCCTCTTCTTGTGCCTTTGAATCTAGAAGTACCCGTGGACACCCAAGAAACCACCCGACCATGTACATCTATAACAGTTACAATGGTATTGTTGAAACTTGCTTGAGCATGAATAACTCCTTTTGATATTCTACGTCCATTCTTGCATGAACCAATATGTCCATTCGTACGAGAACCAACTTTTGGTATAGATTTTGACATATTTTATTATCTATCTCTTAAATAGGAGTCAAAGATATATAGAAATATATGTAGATATCCATTTCATTTTGGATTTCCTTCTTGATCAATGAAAACCACAACATTGTCATCATATTGTATTATCATACCATTATCACGTTTGAGTTCTTTACATGTACGTATAATTACAGCTCTAATTACTTCTGATCTTTCTAGAGGCATATTGGGCACTACTTCCTTGATCACAGCAACAATAACATTGCTAATATGAGCATATCGGGGATTACTGGCCCCTATGATTTCAATACACATCAATTCTCGAGCTCCATTATTATCTGCTACATTTAAAAGGGTTTAGGGTTGAATTATATGATTTTTCTTTTTTAATTTTCTATTTCAATGTAGTAAAGAATGAAAAAAAATATATTGTCTATCCAGAAATAAAGAAATCTTTTGTTGTTTGCTTTTCCATCCGTAATATTCAATATAATAAATAGTTATTTTATTTAGTTTAGTTCTATGCTCCTATCTTGAAATAACAAATTGAGTTCGTATAGGCATTTTGTACGCAGCTATTTCAATAGTAGCCCTAGCTACAGTTTCGAATACTCCTCCCATTTCATAAAGTATTCGACCCAGTTTAATAACGAATACCCAATATTCAGGAGATCCTTTTCCCAAACCCATACATGTTTTCGTGGGTCTTACTATAATAGGTTTGTCAGGAAATATGCAGGTCCACATTTTTCCACCATGATGCACATATCGTGTCATTGCTCTTCGCCCCACTTCTATTTGTCTGCCTGTGATCGAAGAGGGTTCAAGTGCCCGAAGAGCATATCTACCAAAGCTAATATAATTGCCTCGACAAGATATTCCCCTCATTCTTCCTCTATGTTGTTTACGAAATTTGGTTCTTTTGGGGTTATAGTTGATGGTTTTTTTTTTCATTCCATCCCTACTACAGAACCTTACATGAGAGTTTCTTCTCATCCATCTCCTTGCGAATGAAACAATTCATTCAATAGTTTTAAACAAATAGTATTATATAAAATACTATTATAAAATATTTATATATGTATTTTATAATACATATTTATAATATAACATATAATAAATAATGCACTAAATCACTAAACTAAGTTTGGTGGAGGAACCGGATTGGAAAAAGGAGGGATTCTAGTTATAAGATATCTAATGAAACCATAGCTGGAATTGCGATCTCATTCAAAGAGAAAGATAACAAATATTTGGAGTTTCTTTTTTTATCCTATACGGATAATTTGATCTGCAAGGACCATGATTGGGAATTGTTTGATTGTCTTTCTCCAAGGAAGAAGCGAAACATAATCAACTTGAATTTGGGACTCAAAATCTTAGGCAAAGACTTGATTTGTTATCTCATGTCTACTTTTCATGAAAAAAGACCAATTGAAGGGGAGGGTTTCTTCAGACAACAAAGAGCTGAGGCAACTATTCAATCAAATGATATTGCGCATGTTTTCCGCCTCTTCTTGAGAAACAAATGGGGTATTTCTTTGCAAAATTGTGCTCAATTTCATATGTGGCAATTCCACCAAGATCTCTTCATTAGTTGGGGAAAGAATCAGCATGAATCCGATTTTTTGAGGAATGTATTGAGAGAGAATTTGATTTGGTTAGACAATGTGTGGTTGGTAAACAAGGATCGGTATTTTAGCAAGGTACGGAATGTATTGTCAAATGTTCAATATGATTCCACAAGATCTATTTTCATTCAAGTTACGTATTCTAGCCAATGGAAAGGATCTTCTGATCAATCCAGAAATCATTTTCATTTTGATTCCATTAGAAATGCAGATTCAGAATATCACACATTGATCGATCAAACAAAGATTCAGCAAATAAAAGAAAGATCGATTCTTTGGGATCCTTCCTTTCTTCAAATAGAACGAATAGAGATAGAATCATATCGATTCCCGAAATGCCTTTTTGGATCTTCCTCAATGTCTCAGCTATTCACGAAACGTGAGAAGCAGATGAATAATCATCTGCTTTCGGAAGAAATCAAACTTGGGAATCCTACAAGATCAATTCATTCCTCTTTCTCTGACAAATGGTCAGAACTTCATCTGGGTTTGAATCCTACTGAGAGGTCCACTGAAGATCAGAAATTTTTGAAGAAAAAAATTTTTTTCTTTTGTCCCTTCCAGGCGATTAGAAAATAAAGAAATGGTTGATATATTCAAGATAATTACATATTTACAAAATACCATCTTAATTCATCCTATTTAATCAGATCCGAAATGTGATCTAGTTCCGAAGGATGAACCAGATATGGACAGTTCCAATAAGATTTCATTCTTGAACAAAAATCCATTTTTGGATTTATTGCATCTATTGCATGACCGGAACAAAGGGGGATATGCGTTACACCACGATTTTGAATCAGAAGCAAGATTTCAAGAAATGGCAGATCTATCCACTCTATTAATAACAGAGCCAGATCTGGTGTATCATAGGGGATTTTCCTTTTCTATTGATTCCTATGGATTGGATGCAAAAAAAATTCTTGAATGAGGTATTCAACTCTAGAGATGAATCCAAATCAAAAAAGAAATCTTTATTGGTTCTACCTCCTCTTTTTTATGAAGAGAATGAATCTTTTTATCGAAGGATCAGAAAAAAAAAAAAGGGGCTCTATCTACTGTAGGAATGATTTGGAAGATCCAAAACTAAAAATAGCGGTATTTACTAGCAACAACATAATGGAGGTAGTCAATCAATATAGATTGATCAGAGATCAGATTCAAATCCAATATAGAACCTATGAGTACATAAGAAATGTACGAATCGATTCTTTTTTATGAATAGATCTGATCGCAACTTCCAATATGGAATTCAAAGGGATCAAATAGAAAATGATACTCTGAATCATATAACTATAATGAAATATATGATCAACTAACATTTATCAAGTTTGAAAAAGAGTAAATGGTTTGATCCTCTTATTTCTTGAACTGTGAGATCCATGAATTGGGATCCTGATGCATATAGATACAAATGGTCCAATGGGAGCAAGAATTTCCCAGAACATTTGGAACATTTCATTTCTGAACAGAAGAACCATTTTCAAGTAGTGTTCGATTGATTATGTATTAATCAATATTTGATTGATTGGTTCGAGGCTATCGACAAACAAGATTTGTCTAAGTCACTTCATTTCTTTTTGTTCAAGTCACTTCTCTTTTTGTCCAAGTCACTTCCCTTTTCGTACAAGTCACTTCCCTTTTTCTTTGTGAGTATCGGGGATATACCCATTCATAGGTCCGAGATCCACATCTATGAATTGAAAGGTCCGAATGATCAACTCTGCAATCAGTTGTTAGAATCAATAGGTGTTCAAATCGTTCATTTGAATAAAATGAAACCCTTCTTATTGGATGATCATGATACTTCCCAAAGACCGAAATTCTTGATCAATGGAGGAACAATATTACCATTTTTGTTCAAAAAGATACCAAAGTGGATGATTGACTCATTCCATACTAGAAATAATTGCAGGAAATCCTTTGATAACATGGATTTCTATTTCTCAATCATATCCCACGATCGAGATGATTGGCTGAATACTGTGAAATCATTTCATAGAAGTTCATTGATATCTTCTTTTTATAAAGCAAATCAACTTCGATTCTTGAATGATCCACAACACTTATGGTTCTATTGTAACAAAAGATTCCCTTTTTATGTGGAAAAGACCCGTATCCATAATTATGATCTTACATATGGACAATTCCACAATATCTTGTTCATTCACAACAAAATAGTCTCTTTGTGCGTTGGTAAATAAAACATATTTTTTTGGAGCGAGAGACTACTTCACCAATCAAGCCACAAGTATCTGACATATTCATACCTAATGATTTTCCAAAAAGTGGTGATGAAATGTATAAATTGTAGAAATCTTTCCATTTTCCAATTCGATCCGATCAATTCATTCATAGAGCTATTTATTCAGTTGCAGACATTTCTGCAACACCTCTAACAGAGGAACATATAGCCGATTTTGAAAGAACTTATTGTCAGCCTCTTTCAGATATGAATCTATCTGATTTAGAAGGGAAGAACTTGCATCAGTATCTCAGTTTCAATTCAAACGTGGGTTTGATTCACACTCCATGTTCTGAGAAATATTTACCATCCAGAAAGAGGAAAAAAATAGAGTCTTTGTTTAAAGAAATGCGTTGAGAAAGGGCAAATATATAGAACCTTTCAATGAGATAGTGCTTTTTCAAATATCTCAAAATGGAATCTGTTCCAAACATATATGCCATGGCTCCTTACTTCGAAAGGGTGCAAATATCTAAATTTCACCCTTTTAGATACTTTTTCAGACCCATTTCCGATACTAAGTATAAGTAGTAGTCAAAAATTTGTATCCATTTTTCATGATATTATACACGGATCAGATATATCATGGCCTATTCCTCAGAAAAAATTATGGGCGATTCTTCCATTTTCATGATATTATGCCAAATCTTCTTCTTCTGTCTAAAGAAATGATTCATCAAAATAATTAGTCACCCGTTCTATTGATATGGACACATCTGAGATCAACAAATGCTCGAGAGTTCCTCTATTAAATCCTTTTCCTTCTTCTTGTTGCTGGATATCTCGTTTGTATACATCTCTTTATTTTCTGAGCCTCTAGTGAGTTGCAAACAGAGTTAGAAAAGATCATATCTTTGATGATTCCATCAGATATGATTGAGTTGCAAATACTTTTGTATAGGTATCCTACATTTGAACTGAATTCTTTCTGGTTAAAGAATCTCTTTCTAGTTTCTCTGGAATAGTTAGGAGATTCTCTGGAAGAAATACGGGGTTTTACTTTTGGTGGCAAAATGCTATTGGGTGGTGGTCCCGCTTATGGGATCAAATCAATACATTCTAAGAAGAAATATTTAAATATCAATCTCATAGATCTCATAAGTATCGTACCAAATCCCATCAATCGAATCAATTTTTTGAGAAATACGAGACATTTAAGTCGTACAAGTAAAGAGATTTGTTCATTGATAAGAAAAAGAAAATCATGAACATTGATTGGATTGATGATAAAATAGAATCCTGGGTTGTGAATAGTGATTCAATGGATAATGAAGAAAGAGAATTCTTGATTCAATTTCTCCACCTTAATGACATAAAAAAGGATTGATCAAATTCTATTGAGTCTGACTCATAGTGATCATTTAGCAAAGAATAACTCTGGTTATCAAATGATTGAACAACCAGGATCAATTTAGTTATGATACTTAGTTGACATTCATAAAAAGTATCTAATGAATTATGAGTTCAATAGATCCTGTTTAGCAAAAAGACAGATATTTGTTGCTCATTATCAAACAATCATTTTTTCACAAACCTCATGTGGGGCTAATAGTTTTCATTTCCCATCTCATGGAAAACCCTTTTCACTCCCTTTAGCCCTATCCCCTTTTAGGGGTATTTTAGTGATAGGTTCTATAGGAACTGGATGGTCCTATTTGGTCAAATACCTAGCGACAAACTCCTATGTTCATTTCATTACGGTATTTCTGAACAAATTCCTCGATGACAAGCCTAAAGGTTATCTTATTGATGATATCAATATTGATGATAACCTTGATATAGAGCTACTAATTATGACGAATGTGCTAACTATGTATATGACGCCGAAAATAGACCTTGATATTGATGATAACCTTGATACAGAGCTACTTACTGCTGAAACATGGAAGAATTGAAATCTTAGATCAAAACACTATGTATGGATGATATGATCTGCCTAAACAAGAATTCTTGAATGGCGAACAACTAGAGCCTCTTACTCACTACATCAAACAAATTCCCATTAATCAAACCATGTAAATCCATTGGAAAATCAAAAATACACATGCCTGATGAAATGGTTGTTGCTATCTGCTCCAATAACAGATCCTTAGTTTAACTGAATAACTAAAGAAAATAGATAAACCTTTCTTTTTATCTCAAGTCGATGGATCTTCTTAATTGGAATTTCCCCACATGACTAATACACATTCTAGTTGACCGATTCT
>RXID01019394.1:235000-262500 GCA_005019695.1 Trichopus zeylanicus subsp. travancoricus | reverse complement strand
ACCATAGACCCTATTCAATAAGTGGAATGCATTAGCTATCCACTCTCCAGTTGGGCAGTAAGGGTCAGAGAAGGGCAATCACTCATTCTTAAAATCAGCAAGGACCACCTTGCAAGGCTAAATACTCCTAGGTGACCAATAGCAAAGTAGTACCATGAGGGAAAGGTGAAAAGAACCCCCATTGGGGAGTGAAATAGAACATGAAATCGTGAGCTCCCAAGTAGTGGGAGGGGAATGTCATCTCTGACCATGTGCCTATTGAAGAATGAGCCAGTGGCTCATAGGCAGTGGCTTGGTTAAGGGAACCCACCAAAACCAGAGTGAAAGTGAGTCTTCATAGGGCGATTGTCACTGCTCATAGACCTGAACCTGGGTGATCTCTCCATGACTAGGATGAAGCTTGGGTGAAACTAAATGGAGGTCCGAACCGATTGATGTTGAAGAATCAGCAAATGAGTTGTGGTTAGGGGTGAAATGCCACTCGAACCTAGAGCTAGCTAGTTCTCCTCGAAATGTGTTGAGGCACAGCAGTTGACTGGACATCTAGAGGTAAAGCACTATTTCAGTGCGGGCCGTGAGAGTGATACCAAATCGAGGCAAACTCTAAATACTAGATATGACCCCAGAATAATAGGGGTCAAGGTTGACCAGTGAGACGATGGGAGATAAGCTTCATCGTCAAGAGGAAAACAACCTGGATCACTAGGTAAGGCCCATAAATCACCGCTTAGTGATAAAGGATGTAGGGATGCAAAGACCCCTAGGAGGTTTGCCTAGAAGCAGCCATCCTTCAAAGAGTGTGTAATAGCTCACTAATCGAGCGCTCTTGCACTAAAGATGAATGGGGCTAAGCAATCTGCCAAAGCTGTGGGATGTAAAATTGCATCAGTAGGGGAGTGTTCCACCTTAGAGGGAAGCACTCGCGCAAGCAGGTGTGGATGAAGCAAAAGTGAGAATGTCAGCTAGAGTAACGCAAACATTGGTGAGAATCCAATGCCCCAAAAACCTAAGGGTTCCTTTGCAAGGTTCATCCATGAAGGGTGAGTCAGGGCCTAAGATCAGGCCGAAAGGCGTAGTTGATGGACAACAGGTGAATATTCCTATACTACCCCTTGTTGGTCACGAGGGATGGAGGAGGCTAAGTTAGCCAAAAGATGGTTATCGATTCAAGGATGCAACGTGACCTTGCTTTTTTAGGGTAAGAAGGGGTAGAGGAAATGCCTCGAGCCAAGGTCCAAGTACCAGGAGCTATGGTGCTGAAGTAACCCATGCCATACTCCCAGGAAAAGCTCAAATGACCTTCAACAAAAGGTTTCCTATACCTAAAACTGACACAGGTGGGTAGGTAGAGAATGCCTAGGGGCACAAGACAACTCTCTCTAAGGAACTCGGCAAAATAGCCCCATAACTTCAGGAGAAGGAGTGCCTCCTCACAAAGGGGGTCATAGTGACAAGGCCTGGGCGACTATTTACCAAAAACATAGGTCTCCATAAAGTCGTAAGACCATGTATGGGGGCTGATGCCTGCCTAGTGCTGGAATGTCAAGGAAGTTGGTGACTTGATGATAGGGTAGCCGGTGACCGAAGCCCTGATGAACGGCAGTCGCAACTATAATTGGTCCTAAAGTAGCAAAATTCCTTATCGGGTAAGTTCTGACCTGCACGAAAGGCGTAACGATCTGGGCACTATCTCAGAGAGAGGCTCAGTGAAATAGACATGCTGTGAAGATGCGGACTACCTGCACCTAGACAAAAAGACCCTATGAAGCTTTACTATTCACTGGGATTGGCTTTGGGCCTTTCCTACACAGCTTAGGTGGAGGGCAAAGGTGGTCTCCTTCCAGGGGGGCCCGAGCCATCAGTGAGATACCACTCTGGAAGAGCTAGAATTCTAACCTTGTGTCAGGACCTACGGGCCAATGTACAGTCTCAGGTAGATAGTTTCTATGGGGCGTAGGCCTCCCAAAGGGTAACGAAGGCATGCAAAGGTTTCCCCGAGCCAAATAGAGACTGACTGCAAGACCTACCTGTTGAGCAGGGATAAAAGTCAGCCTTAGTGATCTGACAGTGCCGAGTGGAAGAGCCATCGCTTAATGGATTAAAGTTACTCTAGGGATAATAGGCTGATCTTCCCCAAGAGTTCGCATCGATGGGAAGGTTTGGCACCTTGATGTCAGCTCTTTGCCACCTGGGGCTGTAGTATGTTCCAAGGGTTGGGCTGTTCACCCATTAAAGTGGTACATGAGCTGGTTTCAGAATGTCATGAGACAGTTTGGTCCATATCTGGTGCAGGCGTTAGAGCATTGAGAGGAACTTTCCCTAGTACAAGAGGACTAGGAAGGATGCACCTCTGGTGTACCAGTTATCGTGCCCATGGTAAACACTAGGTAGCCAAGTGCATAGCGGATAACTGCTGAAAGCATCTAAGAAGTAAGCCCACTCCAATATGAGTGCTCTCCTATTTTGACTTCCCTAGAGCCTTCGATAGCACAGTCAAGATAGCGATGGGTTCTCTACCCTTATAGGGATGGAACAACAAAAGTATTGATAATCCAAGATAAGGTCACGGCGAGATGAGCCATTTATTATTACGATAGGTGTCAAGTGGAAGTACAGTGATGTATGCAATTGAGGCATCCTAATAGACCAAGAGATTTGAACCTTGTTCTTACATGACCTGATCAATTCGATCAGGCACTCGCCATCCATTTTCATTGTTCAACTGTTTGATAACATAAAAAACCAAAAAAAAGCTCTGTCCTTCTCTATCTATCCAAAGGATGGAAGGGCAGAGGCCTTTGGTGTCCCTTCCAATCAAGAAGTCAAGAATTGGGGCCTCACAATCACTTGCTAATATGCTTCTCTCTCATCCTTTCTTCATTCATGATTTGATGTTCTGGTGTCCTAGGCGTAGAGGAACCACACCAATCCATCCCAAACATGGTGGTTAAACTCTACTGTGGTGACAATACTATGGGGGAGGTCCTACGAATAAATAGCTTGATGTCAAAATGATAATGATAAAAAGCGTAACACCTCTTATTTTACTTTTTAAATAGGAAAAAGATCAAAATAAAAAATGTTAAGGTCATCTTATTCAAAACCCCAATTATGATATCTCTTCTCTCCCACTTCACACCTCGGAATGCATTATTTTTATAGTCTTTTATAGAGAGAAAGGTGCTTTCACATCTTCTACACTCAAAATAGTTGAGGAGTGGAAAGGTTCCTTTTTGAGGGTACTCCCGAGAATAGATCCAGGGGAGATGGGTGGGGCCTGTAGCTCAAAGGATTAGAGCACGTGGCTATGAACCACGGTGTTGGGGGTTCGAATCCCTCTTCACCCATAACCGACCCAAAAAGGAAGGACCTTTCCTTTACCTCTAAGGGTAGGAAAATCATGATCGGGTAGTGGATGCAAGGCTATTGAACTATGGGTATTTTGTTGAAATGGGTAGAGCAAGTACAAGTATACAAGTATTAGTAGCATAGCTAAAATGCATTGATCGTCATTGTCATTAATATGTTTGCTTGCAGTAATTGTGGCCTATAGGGAGAATTAATGACTGCATCTTTGATGCACTGCTGGTACATCATCTGAGAGTTTTTAATTGACTATTTACAAGGGATTATCTGGATCTACACTGAGGATGATGTTCTCAAATATCGTAAGAATGGGATACGATGAGATAGAATGCAATAGAAACAAAGATAGGGAATAGGTTACCTACTCCTAATGGTCAAAGCGAGCCCTTTATTTATTTATTTCATTCAATTCTTCATTCTTGAATTAGGAATTAATCAAATCTCCCCAAGTAGGATTTGAACCTAGGACCAGTTAGTTAACAGTCAACCGCTCTACCACTGAACTACTGAGGAACAACGGGAGATTCGACCTCATAGAGTTCAACTCCCATTCTCAACCCATGAATAATATGAGTCTGAAGCTTCCTTCATACTCTTGAAACTTCTTCGTAGTGGCTTTGTTCCATGCCTTATTTCATAGGGAACCTCAAAATGGCTCTATTTCATTATATTCCATCTATATCCCAATTCCATTCATTTAATATCCCTTTGGTGTCAGTGACATAAGAGATGAGATGTCATTCAATCGAAGAAGATGGTATCATTGACATAAGAGATGTCATTTATAGTCCCTATATATGGAAAGTTAAGAAATCATCATATAATAATCGAGAAATTGCAATAGAAAAGAAAAAGAGCAGGTTTGTGTTGATTTTAAATCTTTTCCACTAGGTAATCTATTATCCTTATGCATGAAGATAATAAATTTTGTCATTGTGGTTGGACTCTATTATGGATTTCTAACCACATTCTCCATAGGGCCCTCTTATCTCTTCCTTCTATGAGCTTGGCTTATGGAAGAAGGAACCGATAAGGAGGTATCAGCAACAATAGGTTTTATTATGGGATAGCTCATGATGTTCATATCGATCTATTATGTGCCTCTGCATCTAGCATTGGCTAGACCTCATATAATAACTATCCTAGTTCTACCATATCTTTTGTTTCATTTCTTTTGGAACAATCAAAAAAACATTTTTGATTATGGATCTACTACCAAAAATTCAATGCATAATCTCAGTATTCAATGTGTATTTCTGAATAATCTAATTTTTCAATTATTCAACCATTTCAATTTACCAAGTTCAACATTAGACAAATTAGTCAACATTTATATGTTTTGATGCAACAACAAGATGTTATTTGTAACAAGTAGTTTTCTTGGTTGGTTAATTGGTCACATTTTATTCATGAAATGGGTTGGATTGGTATTAATCTAGATATGGCAAAATCATTCTATTCGACCTAATAAGTACCTTGTGTCAGAATTGAGAAATTCTATGGCTCAAATCTTTAGTATTCTCTTATTTATCACCTGTGTCTACTATTTAGGTAGAATGCCATCACCTATTGTCACTAAGAAATTGAAAGAAACCTCAAAAATGGAAGAAGGGGGAGAAAGTGAGGAAGAAACCGATGTAGAAACAACTTCCAAAATGAGGGAGACTAAACAGGAACAAGAGGGATCCACCGA
This sequence comes from Trichopus zeylanicus subsp. travancoricus, assembly GCA_005019695.1. NCBI lineage: Eukaryota > Viridiplantae > Streptophyta > Magnoliopsida > Dioscoreales > Dioscoreaceae > Trichopus > Trichopus zeylanicus. The sequence goes on along the minus strand of RXID01019394.1, from coordinate 257,441 downwards.
AGAAGACCCTTCCTTTTCTTCGGAAGAAAAGAAGGATCTGGACAAAATAGATGAAATGGAAGAGATCTGAGCAAATGGAAAGGAAAAAACAAAGGATGAATTCTACTTTCACTTTAAAGAGACATGCTATAAAGGTAGCCCAGTTTACGAAGATTCGTATCTTGATACCCATCAAGATAATTGGCAATTGGGAAGACTTAAAGAAGATAAAAAGAAAAGACTTATTTAATATATAAAAAAATTTTGTGAATTTTATTTTTAATTATAAATGATGGAATCATCCATTGTGATATATAAAAAATTTTTGATTTGAAAATGTTGTACGAAATGAAATCTCACAATATCTTTTTTATACATGTCCAAGTGATGGAAAAAAAATCTTTTACATACCCACCCAGTTTATCGATTTTTTGGAAATGTTAGAACGGAAAATTTTTTTGTACATGACAAAAAAACTATCCCATGAAGACCTATATAATCATTGGGTTTATACCAATGAACAAAAAAAGTACAACTTGAGTAATGAATTACTAAGTAGAATAAAAGTTCTAGAAAATTCTTTTCTAGATATGCTCGAAAAAAGAACCAGATTGTACAATGATGAAAATGAACAAAAATGCTTGCACAAAGCATATGATCCTCTTTTGAATGGACCATATCGCAGGACAATCAAACCAAAAATTACATTCACATGCAATCAAAAATGATTTCCTATTTTCTACGAAAGAAAAATTTTCCATAGAAACTTGGAAAAATAAAATCAATAAAATTAAAGATATAATTTTTAATTATATTAATGATTATAATGATTATTGAGAATTTGAACATCAAAAGAATATGTTCATTGAGAAATTAGTAGTGACTTATATTGGTAACTACTTTAACTCAATAGGTAAATCTTCTTTTGAGCCTGCACATAGTTTGACCTTGATCAAATTTTCTTTATTATTTTCATTACTAGAACAAAAAAACACTTAATTCAGAAAGTCAAGAAAAATCTTTTCAATTTGAAGGAATTACAACTGATATAAATGTAAATGACCAAATAATAATTCAAAATAAATCTATTGGAATAGAAGATGAAGTAGAAGATGGAATAGAAGAAATTTGTAAAGAGGTTCCTCGATGGTCATATAAATTGACCGATGATTTAGATTTAGAAGAAGAGCAAGAACCAACTAAAGAAGAATCACCGGAAGATCCCAGGATTCATTCAAGAAGAGCTAAATGCGTGGTAATTTATACTGATGATATTGATAATTAAAATTTAACTACTACAGATAATTCTATTGATACTATTAATATTAGTGATATCAGTAATAATGATAATAGCGATGAAGATGAAGAACTAGCTTTGATACGTTACTCAAAACAATTTGATTTTCATCAGGATATAATCAAAGGATCCATGCATGCTTAAAAACGTAAAACTGTTACTTGGGAAATGTTTCAAGCAAATATACATTCTCCGATTTTTTTGGATCAAATAGACAAAACATTTCTTGTCTCTTCTTTTGATATATTAGAAATGAAAAACCTCATTTTCAAAAATTGGCTAAGAAGAGAACCAGAATTGCAAATTTCCGAGGAAGAAACAAAAGAAAAGGTGGGAAAAAAAGCAAAAAATGAGGAAATACGAATAGTAATATCCAAAATTTGGGATACCATTATATTTGCTCAAACAATAAGGGGTTTGATGTTAATAACCCAATCTTTTCTTAGAAAACATATTCTATTGCCTTCATTGATAATAGCTAAAAATATTGGGCGTATGTTATCATTTCAATTCTCAGAGTGGTACGAGGATTTGAAAGACTGGAATAGAGAAATGCATATTAAATGCACCTATAATGGTGTTCAATTATCATAAACAGAATTCCCCAGGATTGGTTAACAGACGATATTCAGATAAAGATTCTATTTCCTTTCTGCCTAAAACCTTGGTGAAAGTCTAAGGTCCTATCTGACAATAGGAATCTAATGAGAAAAAAGAAAAAAAAAGACAATTTTTGTTTTTTTAACAATATGGGGAATAGAAGCGGAAGTCCCCTTCGGTTCTGCCCAAAAATGACCTTCTTTTTTTGAACCCATTTATAAAGAACTCGAAACAAAAATTCAAAAAACAAAAAGGAAATTTTTTCGAGTTTTAAGAGTTTTCAAAGAAAGAATAAAATGGTTTCTAATAATTCTGAAAGTTAGGAAAGAAAAACTACGATGGGCTATCAAAGTAGTTAGAAAATGGATAATGAGAGAATTGGAAAAACTCAATCCAATTTTCTTATTCTTATTTGGATTGAGTAAAATGAAAATTTATGCACTGAATGAAAAGAACAAAGATTACAAATCGAGTAATAAAATTACTTATAAATCAACCACTCAAATTCAGTCTATGGGTTGGACAAATTATTCACTCATAGAAAAAAATGAAAGACCTTGCTGATAGGACACTCACAAGAACAAATCAAATAGAACAAATCACAAAAGACAAGAAAAAAAATAGTTCTAATTTGTGATGATAAAAAACTGCAATTACATAAAGATATTTGGCAGATACTCAAAAGACAATATATCCAATTAATACATAAATCACATTATTTTATCAAATTTTTCAATGAAAATATATATAATATATATATTAATATTTTTCTATGCTTAATATTTTCAGGATCAATGTACAACTTTTCTTTGAATCAAAAAAAAAAATCAATAAATCCATCATTTTCAAGGGTCAAATAAATCAAAATACAATGAATTTTATTTCAACTAAAAAAAATTATTTTCCTATACTAATATTATTCAAAATATTATTCAAATTAGTAATAATAATTCAAATATTTCTTATGAGAACCTCTCAAGCATATGTATTTTATATATTATCATAGACCCAATTACTTAATATGTCTTACTTATGATTTGTATGTCAATATGACAGAACTTATCCATTAATTGGGGATAAAATTAAGAATTATTGTATAGCACGAGAAATACTTGATGCCAAATCAAAGTGTAAGAAAATTGATAAGTCTAAAATGAGTGAATGGAAAAACTAGTTAAAGATTCATTATCAATACAATTTATCTCAGACCAAATGGTCTTGATTAGTACTGGAAAAAGGATGAAATAAAATAAATAAAGTCAATAAACATCATATCCTGCAAAATAAAGACTCAAAAAAATTGGATTCGTATAAAAAAGAAAAAGACCAATTAATTTATTACATGAAACAAGATTATTATAAGGTGCATTCATTGAAGAGCCAAAAAGAAAAATCGAAAAAACACTACAAATATGATCTTTTATTACATGAATATATGAATTATAGGAATAGGGAAGACTCATATATTTATGGACCAACATTAAAAGTAAACGAGAACCAAGAAATTTCATATAATTTCAATACTATTAAACCCGAATCATTTTATATATTGGTAAGTATAGTTATTAGTGATTACCTAGAGGGAGGATATATTATTGATATGGATCAAAATATGGATAGAAAATTTTTTTGATTGTAGAATTCTTCTTGATTGGATGGGAACGAATCAAAATCAAGAAAGGCTATATCATAGCATATCAAATCCAAAACCTTGGTTCTTCCGAGAATGTGGACTACTTGTTAATGCATATAAGATTATAACTGCTTAATGCATATAGGATGAAATCACAAATCATACCAATTCAATTACTTTTTTTGGATTTTACATAGAAATAAACATATTAGTCAATGTAAAGACATTAATGTAGATCAAAAAAAGAATAAGAATCTTCCTATATCATCTAATAAAAAATAATATCTTGAATTTGAAAATTCTAACCAAGAAAAAAAGGAACAACAAGGCCAAGGAAATCTTAGATCAGACCTATGAAAACAAAACAAAAAAATGATGCTGAAGAGAATTACACAAAATCAAAAATTAAAATTAAAAAACGCAGAAAGAAAAAACAATAAAAAAAGAAGGAACGAGAACTAGATTTTTTAAAAAAAAATATTTTCTTTTTCAATTAAAATGGAATGACTGTTTGGACCAAAGAATATTGAATCATGTCAAGGTATATTGTCTCCTACTTCGACTGATAAATAGAAAGAAAATTGCTATATCCTCGATTCACAAAGGGGAGATGCATCTGGATGTAATGTTGCTTAAAAAGAAAATAACTATTAAAGAACTGATAAAAAAAGAATATTCATTGTCGAACCAATTCTTCTATCTTTAAAAAGGGGTGTAAAATTCCAATTTATTATATATCAAACTATAGGTATTTCATTGATTGATAAAAACAAAACTAATGGAAAATACATAAAAAAAAAGATATGTTGTTGATAAGCAAAGTTTAGATAGATCCATTCGACGACATAACAATATGCTTGTGAGTGGAGTAAGAACTATGAAATCCTAGGTTTTCAATCAAAAAAATTACTTAAAACTCAGATTTATAGATTATTTTGGTAGTTCGATTGTGGAATTTATTTGTTTCGGTATTTTTGGAATATGAGTGTGTGACTTGTTATAATTGATCATATTGGTAATATAGAGAATGAGTCTATCATCTATATCAAGATGATTCTACCCAACAAAAATAATTATGATTTTCTTATTCCAGAAAATATTCTAACTCCTAGACGTCGCAGAGAATTGAGAATTTTAATTTGTTTTAATTCTTGGAATTGTAATGTTGCCGATAGAAATCCAATATTTTACAATAGAAACAACATAAAAAAGTACAAAAAATTTTGGAATGAGCATCTTAATAGAGATACAAATAAATTCACTGAATTTAAATTGTTTCTTTAGCCCAATTATTGATTAGAGGATTTAGCTTGTATGAATCATTATTGGTTTGATACCAATAATGGCAGTCAATTTAGTATGGCAAGGATACATATGTATCCGAGATTTGGAATTATCTAATGGTATATTTCCTACCTATTCATATAAGAAATACACGACATATTTGGTAGGTAGATAATAGCAAAACTATATGCTGTGTTATATTCTAGTACATGATACTAATTTAGTAGCATATCTATATCCATTCAACTGGATCTAGGAAGAAATGTGCATAATCTTTTTAGATACAAAAACTCATTCTCTTTCGCAAATGTAGATATTTCCTTTTCTATCAATATCCAAATTGAATTTGGATTTGCATAAGTAAAAAGGTAGTATATGAATAAATCCAAATTTTTGTCTCTACCAGATTAAATGATTGGCATAAGAATTGTTTTCTTATTTTTCTTGATCAATAAAATCCATGAAAAAGAAAAAAAAAGATTAAAAAATTTATGATCAAAAATTCATCCATCTCAGTTATTCCACAAGAAGAAAAAGAGGAAAATAGGGGATCTGTTGAATTTCAAGTATTCAGTTTCACCAATAAGATATGGAGACTTACTTCACATTTAGAATTGCACAAAAAAGATTTTTTGTCCCAAAGAGGTCTACGAAAATTCTGGGAAAATATCAACGACTGCTGACTTATTTGTCAAAGAAAAATAGAGTACGTTATAAGAGATTAATTGGGTAGTTGGATATTCGGGAGCCTCAAACTCGTTAATTTCAAGATTCATTTGCATTTTTTATATTAGTTATTTGTTTGAATGAACCTAGATAAATTCAAGAAATAATGAATTGGGGAAGAAAAGATATGATTGTACCAGATACAAGAAAGGGTCTCATGATAGTTAATATGGGTCCTCACCATCCATCAATGCATGGTGTTCTTTGACTGATCCTTACTTTCGATGGTGAAGATGTTGTTGACTGTGAACCCATATTGGGCTATTTACATAGAGGAATGGAAAAAATAGTGGAAAACTGAACAATTATGCAATATCTACCTTATGTAACACGTTGGGATTATTTAGCTACCATGTTCACAAAGGCAATAATGGTAAATGCGCCTAAACAATTGGGAAATGTTCAAGTACCCAAAAGGGCCAGCCATATAAGAGTAATTATGCTAGAACTGAGTCGTATAGCTTCTCATTTACTATGGCTTGGACCTTTTATGGTGGATATCGGTGCACAAACTCCCTTTTTCTATATTTTCATAGAGAGGGAATTGCTATATGATTTATTTGAAGCTTCTACGAGTATGCGAATGATGTATAATTATTTCCATATCAGAGGAGTAATTGCTGATCTACCCCATGGCTAGATTGATAAATGTTTGGATTTCTGTGATTATTTTCTAAGAGAAGTTACTGAATATAAAAAACTTATTACGCGAAATCCCTTTTTTTTTTTAGAATGAGTTGAAGGGGTGGGCATTATTGGTGGGGAGGAAACAATAAATTGGGGCTTATCAAGACCAATGGTAAGAGTTTCTGGAATCCCATGGGATCTTCATAAAGTTGATCATTATGAGTGTTACAATGAATTCGATTGGGAAGTCCAATGGCAAAAAGAGGGAGATTCATTAGCTCATTATTTAGTACAAATAGGTGAAATGACAGAATCCATAAAAATTATTCAACCAGCTATAGAAGGGATTCCCGAGGGGCCCTATGAAAATTTGGAAGTCCGACACTTTAATAGAACAAGAAATTCTGAATGGAATCATTTTGCATATAGATTCATTAGTGAAAAACCTTCACCCAATTTGTAATTGTTGAAACAAGAACTTTATATGAGAGTGGAAGCCCCAAAAGGAGAATTATGAATTTTTCTGATAGGAGATAATAGCGTTTTTGCCTGGAGATGGAAAATTGATCCACCTGGTTTCATCAATTTGCAAATTCTTCCCCAACTAGTTAAAGAATGAAATTGGCTGATATCCTGATGATACTAGGTAGTATAGATATCATTAGATATCATTATGGGATAATTTGATTGTTGAAATGATAATTGATATGACAGAAGTCCAATCTATCAATTCTTTTTCTTCGGAATCCTTAAAAGAAGTCTATGGATTCATATGGCTATTTCTCCCTATTTTGACCCTTATATTAGGAATCATAATAGGGATACTGGTAATTGTGTGGTTAGAAAGAGAAATCTCCATAGCCATACAACAATGTATTGGGCCTAAATATGCCGGTCCATTGGGAATTCTTCAAGCTCTAGCAGATGGGACCAAACTACTTTTTAAAGGGGACCTCTTACCATCTAGAGGGAATATTCATTTGTTTAGTATTGGGCCATCTATAGCAGTCATATCAATTTTACTAAATTATTTAGTAATTCCTTTTGGCTATCATCTTGTTTTAGCTGATCTCAGTATAGGTGTTTTTTTATGGATTGCTATTTCAAATATTATGCCTATTGGGCTTCTTATGTCGGGATATGGATCAAATAATAAATATTCCTTTTTGGGTGGTCTACGAGCTGCTGCTCAATCTATTAGTTATGAAATATCATTAACTCTATGTGTCTTATTAATATCTCTACGTGCGATTCATTGAACATGAGCTTTTCCCTCTCTACTAGAAATAAGGAAAAAATGAAAGAAAAGACCTTAAATATATTGAATATATATTCTCTTTTTACTTTTCATTTGAGGCAATGAGTTAAAGCTGATAGTTATACGAGTGAAACAAAACAGCCTAAAAATTTGCATTAAGAAGACAAAATCTCATTCCCTATGTACAAGGATAAAGTGAAAGTAAACATAAATGGTTTACACCGTTTACCCCAAGATTGAGATTCTTTGATTAGATTAGTGCTATCATATCTTTAAGTGGGTGCAAAAGATCAATCATATGAAGTTTCTACTACTGTCTTGTATGTATTACCATACCGGGGATCAATCAAAAATTAGTGGACGATTAGGAACACTAAAGTACACAAAAGATTAGTAATGGAGATAATCTCAAGTATCAAAAAAGAGGTATTTCCACATAAAATGAATCATCACAAGGCTTTAAGTTGGTAGAAATGATCAAACAGTACTCCCACACGATTCTGATCTAGAGTATGCTCTTACTCACTGATTAAAGAAATAACTAGCAAGAACGAATTAATCCTTTATTTTTTTTCAGAGTAGCTTCTTTTTATTTTGAGTTCTCAGAAAGAAGACAGGAACAAAAGAAATGAAACACATACAATAATACAATAAAAAAATATAATAGATAGAATAAAAAAAATGAATAATAAAAAAAAGATCCTTATTTCTTTTTTTCCTCTATCCATACATATACATATGGAATTCTTATCATGATTTATGAACTAGTATCTAATTCCTTACTTGATATAAGGAGTATTTTATTAAAATATTAAGTTATTACTGAACAAGAAAAAATGGGAATTCTAAGGGATGAGATCAATTTGGAAGTGCTATTTGTTATCTTAGCAAACAGAAATTTTTTGGGTCTAATTTAGGACTATGTTATGGATATTTATTCTTATATTTTTCTACAATGATGCTAATAATACCGGTCCTTACATTTAGTTGTAACCATAGAGGAGCCGTATGAAGCTGAGGTCTCATGTATGGTTTTGGAATAGCGATACGAACAGTGATGTTATTATCGACTATGATTATCTAACAATTTAAGTATAGTTGATATAGTTGAGGCATAGTCAAAATACGTTTTTGGGGGTTGGAATCTGTGGCATCAACCCATAGGGTTTATAGTTTCCTTAATTTCTTCTCTAGCAGAATGTGAGAGATTACCTTTTGATTTACCAGAAGCAGAAGAAGAATTAGTAGCAGGTTATCAAACTGAATCTTCAAGTATCAAATATGGTTTATTTTATGTTGCTTCTTACCTAAATCTATTAGTTACTTCACTATTTGTAACAGTCCTTTACTTAGGAGGGTGGAGTTTATTTATTCCGTACAATTGCTATCTTTATTACATTAGTTAAAGCTTATTTGTTTCTGTTCATTTCTATCACAACAAGATGGACTTTACCTAGGATGAGAATGGACCAACTATTAAATCTTGGATGGAAATTTCTTTTACCTATCTCTCTTGGCAATTTCTTATTGACAACTTCTTTACAACTTGTTTCAGTATAAGTAAAAAATAACGATATTCTACTAACCTCTCTCAAACACAAAAAAGAAACATCAATTTATTCATGGATAAACAATATGTTCCCTATGGTGACTGGGTTCATAGATTATGATCAACAAACAGTACGAGCTACAAGGTACATTGGTCAAAAGTTTTATAATTACCTTATCCCACACAAATCGTTTACCTGTAACTATTCAATATCCTTATGAAAAATCAATCACATCAGAGCGTTTCCACAGTCGAATTCACTTTGAATTTGATAAATGTATTACTTTTGAAGTATGTGTTCATGTATGTCTGATAGATCTACCTATTGTTGATTGGAGATTAGAAAAAATAGTAAAAAATAAACAATTGCTTAATTATAGTATTGATTTCGGGTTCTTTATATTTTGTGGTAACTATGTTGAGTATTGTCCAACAAACTGTTTATCAATGACTGAAGAATATGAACCTTCTACTTATGATCGTCACGAGTTGAATTATAATCAAACTGCCTTGGGATAGTTACCAATGTCAGTAATTGGAGATTACACAATTCAAGCAATTCTAAATTCGACTCAAATCCAAATAGACAAGGATAAACCACTTGATTTGAGAATGATTACTACTTACTAAAATTTTGTTTTAATATAAAAAATCCAAGCTTCTTTTGCTTTGTTTGGTTAGTAACTACAAATACTGATTATAACCACTTGGTGTTGAGAATTATTCTTTAATTTAAACTCAAAATAGATTTTGGTGATGATTTTGAATATTTGAACTGATTTTTTCTTTTCACCTAAAAAAAAGAATAGGATTGGTCCAATAAGTTTATCTACATTAATCCATAATACATGAAGTTAAAATTTAAATTAGGAACATATCATATACAAGATACAAGAAAAAAATAGAGTAACCTTTTTCCTGGACCATTCAGTAAGGTCATGAAATATCTTTATCTCTTATTTTATACATTATACATAATGGATTTACTCAGACCAATACATGGTATTCTTGTAAAATTTCTAGGATCAGTTCTTATATTAGGGGGTTTGGGAGTGGTATTACTTACCAATCCCATTTTTTCTGCTTTTTCATTGGGATGCACTCTTTTTTGTATATCCTTATTCTATATTCCATCAAACTCCTTTTTTGTAGCTGCTGTGTAGCTCCTTATTTATGTGGGAGCCATAAATGTCTTAATCATATTTGCTATAATGTTCATGAAGAGTTCATAATATTCCAATGATTCCCATCTTTGGACCATTGCAGATGGAGTTACTTCAGTGATTTCTACAAGTATTTTTTTTCACTAATTACTACTATCCCAGGACACATCATGGTGCGAAATTACTTGGACTACAAGATCAAACCAGATTATAGAACAGGACTTAATGAGTAATGTTCAACAAATTGGGATTCGTTTATCAACCAATTTTTATCTTCCGTTTGAACTTATTTCGATAATTCTTCTAATTTCTTTAATAGGTGCAATTACTATGGCTTGTCAGTAAAAATACTTAGAATTAAAGTAAAAGAAAAGTTCTAAATCAAATAAAAAATAGAAAGATTTTTGGTTAAATCTATTGCTAATACCTTCTTTTGTTTTGTAATTGTTCTATTCTAGTCAAGGAAATTCAGTTGAACTTTTGTTCATATCAAAATTTGATGAGGAATTAGTCAATGATGTTTGAACATGTATTTTTTGTGAGTGTATGTTTATTTTCGATTGGTATTTATGGATTGATCACAAGTGGAAACATGGTTAGAGCACTTATGTGTCTTGAACTTATACTAAATTCAGTTAATATTAATCTTGTAATATTTTTTGATCTATTTGATAATTGCCAATTAAAAGGAGACATTTTCTCAATCTTTGTTATAGCTATTGCAGTCGCTGAAGCAGCTATTGGTCTATTCTTTTGGCAATCCATTGTAACAAAACATCAACTTGTATTAATCAATCAAATCTATTGAATAATTAATTACAATAAAAATAAATATAATCATATACATATAAATAAAGACATATATATAGTATAATTATAGTAGAATTTATATAGTATAATTATAGTATAATTAATTAGAATTAATTATACTATAATAAATTCTATTAATTTCTAATCTAAATCCATTAGAATTCATTTTTCTATTGATTTTTGACCAATTTGAATTGAAATTCGCATGCACTATGACCATGTTTGCAGAAAAAGAAGTCAAAGTTTATTGGCCCTTTCTTATGAACAAAGTTAGAAATATTAATCTATCTTTAGTTTAGTTTTTAGTTTAGATATGGATTCAAAAATTTGATAAACCACCATTTCATTTGGTATCTATAATCTATAATATAAATATATGATTCAGTTACTATGAACCAGATAAAAAATTCTTATGTTCAAAACTTGAATTTATAGATCCAATGTCGCATTCAGTAAAAATTTATGATACATGTATAGGGTGTACTCAATGTGTACGAGCCTGCCCCACAGATGTATTGGAAATGATACCTTGGGATGGATGTAAAGCTAAGCAAATTGCTTCCGCGCCAAGAACCGAGGACTGTGTGGGTTGTAAGAGATGTGAATCCGCTTGCCCAACCGATTTTTTGAGTGTCCGCGTTTATTTATGGCATGAAACAACTCGCAGCATGGGTCTATCTTATTGATACGCTACAAAAAACTCCACTTGAATCATTTGATTCCTTTTTACCGACAAAAACCCGTGCTCGGAATAATCTATTTTTCGAGTACGGGTTTTTCTGGTCAAAGTGTATCTTGTCTTTATCACGAGTTCTTTTCCTTGGTTAACAATAATTGTTGTTTTGCCGATATTTGCGGGTTCTTCAATTTGTTTTCTCCCCTATAAAGGGAATAAGGTGTTTCGATGGTATACAATATGTATTAGCTTACTGGAACTCCTCCTAACAACCTATGTATTCTGTTATCATTTCCAATTGGACGATCCATTAATCCAATTGAGGGAGGATTATAAATGTATAAATATTTTGGATTTTCACTGGAGACTGGGGATCGATGAACTTTCCATAGGACCTATTTTACTAACGGGATTTATCACTACATTGGCTACTTTAGCGGCTTGGCCAGTTACTCGAAATTCGCGATTATTCTATTTACTGATGTTAGTGATGTACAGCGGTCAAATAGGACTATTTTCTTCTCGAGACCTTTTACTTTTTTTCATCATATGGGAATTAGAATTAATTCCTGTTTACTTACTTTTATCTATGTGGGGGGGGAAAAAACGTTTGTATTCGGCCACAAAGTTTATTTTGTACACGGCAGGGGGTTCTATTTTTCTCTTAATAGGAGTTCTAGGTATGGGTTTATATGGTTCTAATGAACCAACATTAGATTTTGAAAAATTGGCTAATCATTCATACCCTGTGGCCTTGGAAATAATATTCTATTTTGGTTTCCTTATTGCTTATGCTGTCAAATCGCCGATTATACCCCTGCATACATGGTTACCGGATACCCATGGAGAAGCACATTACAGTACATGTATGCTTCTAGCTGGGATCTTATTAAAAATGGGAGCATATGGATTGATTCAAATTAATATGGAATTATTATCCCATGCTCATTCTATATTTTCTCCATGATTGGTGATAGTCAGAACGATACAATTAATCTATGCGGCCTCAACATCTCTTGGTCAACACAATCTAAAAAAGAGAACAGCCAGCTCTTCCTTATCTCACATGGGTTTCCTAATTATAGGAATCGGTTCTATAACGAACACGGGTCTCAATGGGGCTATTTTACAAAACTCTCTCATGGATTTATTGGTGCTGCACTTTTTTTCTTGTCAGGAATGAGTTGTGATAGAATACATCTTGTTTATCTGGATGAAATGGGTGGGATATCTCTTCCAATGCCAAAAATATTTACTATGTTTAGTAGTTTTTCAATGTCTTCTCTTGCATTGCCAGGAATGAGTGGCTTTGTTGCAGAATTAGTAGTATTTTGGGGAATAATTGCCAGCCAAAAATATTTTTTAATGCCAAAAATCCTAATTACTTTTGTAATGGCAATTGGAATGATATTAACTCCTATTTATTTATTGTCTATGTCACCTCAGATGTTCTATGGATACAAGTTATACAATGTCCCCAATTTTGCAGATTCTGGACCATGAGAACTATTTGTTTCTATTTGCATCTTTCTACCTATAATAGGGATTGGTATTTATCTCGATAGTGTTTTCTCATTATCAATTGATAAGATAGAAGCTATCTTATCTAATTATTTTCATAGATAATTTTTTTTATTAATGAGATAGTTCTTTGATTTAAATTTTAAATTTTGTATCTCCTGTATAATGGAGAAAAAGATAAAGTGAATTAGAATTGTAATGGGATACATCTCAAGTTTTGGAGAACCACTCAAGTGGTTCTCCAAAACTCACACAAACTTTCATTACATATGAGACAATATCCTCATGTATTATTTTATATTTATTGTTTATGTGATTTATTCAATTACACGTTAATGTGAATGAACCATAACTATGTAGACCTATTCCTAATAGATTGATCCCAAAATAGCATATCCAAATTATAAGAAATCCTATAGTATGTGAATAAATTGTGAATATAGTCCAAGTAATAAATGACCAAGTTTCTTTGGGGTCCCAATTCCAATAAGATCGCCATACCTCATTAGCCAACACTACTCCAAAAAGTATGCCCATGGTTAAAAAGATAAACCCTAAACTAATGATGCGATAGGCCCAATAATCTAGACATTGAGTCAATTGATATTTGTAATAATTTTGAAATGAAAGAAAAGAAGTGTTTTTCAATTGAAAAACCCTTCCTTTTCTATTCAAATATTCGATCTTACTAAAGAAAAATGATTTAATTAAGATTAAGAAAATTTTCCTTTTACGAAAAATATCGATGTTTTTTCGAAATATAATGACTAAAAGAGTGACTGATAATAATGATCCACATAAAAGAGTTGCATAGCTCAATAACATCATACTTACGTGCATCATTAACCATTGGGATTTTAGAATAGGCACTAATATTGTAGATTGATGCATTTCAGTTGAAAGATTCGATGTGGCAAATCCTTGAATAAAATGGCACTTGTTGCATTTATTGTGCTTAAATCATTTTTGCGATTCCTAAGATATGGAATCATATGAATAATGGAGAAACTCCACGAAAGGACGACTAATGACTCGTATAAATTACTTAACGGAAAATGTTTGGAATAAATCCACCGAGTAATTAATAATCCTGTTATAGAAAAAAAAGTAGCTATTATCCCCTTTTCCAAGGAATCACGTAATCCTGGAATTTTGTGGATTAATAAGGTCATCAAATGAATCGTAATCACAATCAAAATGATCGAAAAAGAGATATGAGTTAATATATGTTCTAAAGTTACAAATATCATAAAAAGGGGGGTCCCATTGAAAAATGTAAATCGGGAATTGAATACATTCTATAATGTATCCATTATACCTTTTTTTTGGGGGGGGGGGGTGCCGCCACTCGGACTTGAACCGAGATGCTCTAGCACTGCTTCCTAAGAGTAGCGTGTCTACTGATTTCACCATGGCAGCTTACTTGAAATAATAATAGTAAATTCATGCCGAATCATCAACATTCGACAATTAAATCTAGTTTAGGAAACAAGAATTTTGTTTTCATATGAGATATAGAACTAAGAATAAGAATGGAATTCTCCTTTTTCAATCTTTTTTTGATGATTTATTCTTGGTTTCTTTCATCGATCCAAAAAAATGGATTTTAGCAATGAACAAAATCAAAGAAAACTAGTTTAATATTTCATATGTATCACAATTTCATCACTAAATCCAATTTTTGTCTAACAATTTTGATACCTTAATTTAATTAAGTATTAATATTCCTTTCTATGCAAATAATTTATAATTTATGGTAAGATATTTACCTAATCAATTAGGTTTTGGGGCTATGTATATAACAAAAGAATTTCAATCTCTATCACAATTGTACTTTTCACAATAGAAGAATCAAATAAATTGTGATAAGTATAATTGATAGGAAAAAACAACATCTCATCATGAGTTAAATCTATATATTGTAATGAAAAATAAAAAATGGAAAATGAAAATAAAACCCACTAGACAATAGATAGAAGAATTGGTATTCTACATATCATAACAGTTAGTTCTAACTTATATTGAGGAGTTCAATATAGTAATTAATACGAATCATTCATCTTAAAAGAAAATGACATTTTTTTTGCATTGTATGGATTCAGATTAGTCCAAGTTTTTTTCTTCTTTGTTGTACAAAAAAACTCTTGGAATGTCTTATAGAAACCGATTTAGCTAAAGAAAAAGCTTTTCCTGCAGCTAAATATGCCATTTTCCTCCTATGAATATATTTTTTTGATATATAAGTTTCTTTTTGGGGGACCGTCATTTAAATTACTAATGTTTATTGTTCTATGTGCAAGACATGTATCGTTTAAAAAAGATTGTTCTTTCTTTTTAACTTATTGCATTGCACAAACACGAATAAGAGTTTTTTTTATTTTCTTTTCTTAGAAATTTTTTTTCTAATATACAACAAATATATATAATAAAATCAAAAGATAAATCCTATATAAATTATATAGAAATTGATATATAAATAAAATCTATAATACATGCCCATCGCGTAACATATGTCATTAACATATTAACACTGGTTAATACTAAATAAAAAAAAGATCTAATTATTCTAGTTAATTTATTTGAAATCTAACTTATTGTGTAATTGATTAATTAGTTTGTCAAATTAATTAATTAGATTCCAATCAAATAAGAAAAACTTCGATTTATTAGAAATCCCCAATCTTATGATACTTCGTATAGAACTGAATAAAAAACAACTAAGGTTATCTTATCAGGTTTTGCAGTTCTAATTTAAATTAAAATTATAGCCACCTTGCCCCGAACTCGATCAATTATCAATTAATTGATTAAGTTGCACCAAAATAATATTTGATTCGAATATAGATCATATTGCTAATTAATTAGATTAAATAATTAATTAGCAATATGATCTATATTCGAATCAATTAAAAAATGAAATTTTGTTTATTGTTACTTTTAAAAAAGATAGATTTGGTGGACCAGAAACAACTAAACTAAATACATTAAATTAGAGAAAAATTGGAATTTTTTTTATGGAACATATATATCAATATGCATGGATAATACCCTTTCTTCCGCTTCCAGTTACTTTGTCAATAGGATTTGGACTTTTGCTTATTCTGAAAGCAACAAAGAATAGTCGTTGTATGTGGACTTTTGTTAGTGCTTTATTGCTAAGTATGGTTATGGGGTTTTCGGTCAATCTGGCTATTCAGCAAATAGATGGAAGTTTTATCTATCAATACCTATCTTCTTAGATTATCAATAATGATTTTTCGTTAGAGTTCAAATACTTGATCGATACACTTACTTCTATTATGTCAATACTGATTACTACTGTTGGAATCATGGTCCTTATGTATAGTGACAATTATATGTCTCATGATCAAGGATATTTAAGATTTTTTGCTTATATAAGTTTTTTTAATACTTCCATTTTGGGATTAGTTACTAGTTCCAATTTGATACAAATTCATATTTTTTTTGGGAACTTGTAGGAATGTGTTCGTATTTCTTAATAGGTTTTTGGTTCACACGACCTATTGCTGCAAGTGTTTGTCAAAAGTCTTTTGTAATTAATCATATAGGGGATTTTGGTCTATTATTAGGAATCTTAGGTTTTTATTGGATAACTGGTAGTCTAGAATTTTGGGATTTGTTCGAAATAGTTAATAACTTGATCTATAATAGTGAGGTAAATATTTTATTTACTAGTTTGTGTGCCTTTTTATTATTGGTTGGTACAGTTGTGAAATCTACACAATTTCCCCTTCACGTATGGTTACTCCCATTTCAGCTCTTATTCATGCTGCTACTATGGTAGCAGTAGGAATTTTACTTGTAGCCCGCCTTTTTCCTCTTTTCATAGTTATACCTTCCATAATGAATCTTATTTTTTTCATAGGTATGATAACACTGCTATTATGAGCTACTTTGGCTCTTGCTCAAGGAGACATTAGAAGAAGTTTAGCCTATTCCACAATGTCTCAATTGGTTTATATTATGTTAGCTCCGGGTATAGGTTCTTATCGAGCTGATTTATTCCATTTGATCACTCATGCTTATTCTAAAGCTTTATTATTTTTGGGATCTGGATCTCTTCTTCATTCAATGGAACCTATTATTGGATACTCGCTAGATAAAAGTTAGAATATCTTTCTTATGGGTGGTTTAACAAAATATGTTCCAGTTACAAGAACTATATTTTTATTAGGTACACTTTCTCTTTGTGGTATTCCACCTCTTGCTTATTTTTGGTCTAAAGATGAAATTCTTTCTGATAGTTGGTTGTATTCACCAATTTTTGCAATAATAGCCTATTTGATAGCAGGATTAACTACATTTTATATGTTTCCTGTGTATTTACTTACTTACTTTTGATGGATATTTGTGTGTTCATGTTCAAAATTATAGTAGAACTAAAAGTCATGCAATATCTATATGTATATGGGGAAAAGAGGTACCCAAAACAGACAATCCAAATTTACTTTTCTCAATTACAACTAATACTAATAAGGTATTCTTTTTTTCAAAGGGTATATATAACATATAATAAATCAGATGCAATACTTTTGTACTTATTTGAGAACCAAATACACTTACACATATCCTTATGAATCGGACAATACTATGCTATTTTGCTCTATTTGTATTGGTACTATTTATTTTGTTTATTGGATTAATAGGAGTTTATTTTGATATAGGAGTAATATATTTTGATATATTATCAAAATGGTTAACTATATCAACATCAACAAACCCTTTCCACTCAGATTCAAATCATTTTCTGAATTGGTATGAATTTTTCATAAATGTAATTTTTCTCAACAACAATAGCTCTTTTCAAACTATTTATAGCATTTATTTTCTATAGGTTTGTTTATTCATCTTTCCACAATTTGGACTTAATCAATTCATCTGTAAAAATAGGCCTTAAGAGAATTCTTTTGGATCAAATAAAAAATGTGATATACAATTGGTCATATAATCATGGTTACATAGATATTATTTATACTAAGATCTTTATAATGGGGATAAGAGGAGTGACAAAATTAACTCAATTTTTTTATAGACATATAATTGAGGAAATTACAAATAGAATTAATCTTTTTAGTTTCTTTATAGGGGAAGGAATCAAATATATAGGGGGTGGACGAATATCATCTTATTTATTTTTGTATATATCTTATCTTGTATTTCTTGTATTTCTTGTATTTGTATTTAGCCCTAAGTTTCTATGGAAAATTTTTCTTTTGTAGAAAATAGGAAATCATTTTTTATTACATGTGAATGTAAAACTTTTTTTGATTGTCCCGCGATATGGTCCATTCAAAAGAGGATCATATGCTTTGTGCAAGTATCTTTGTTCATTTTCATCATTGTATAATCTAGTTCTTTTTTTGAGCAGAACTAGAAAAGAGTTTTCTAGAACTTTTATTCTACTTAGTAATTCATTACTCAAGTTGTACTTTTTTTGTTCATTGGTATAAACCCTAATGATTATACAGGTCTTCATGGGATAGTTTTTCTGTCGTGTACAAAAAGATTTTTTGTTCTAACATTTCCGAAAAAATTGATAAACTGGGCAGGTATGTAAAAGATTTTTTTTTCATCACTTGGACATGTATAAAAAAAATATTGTGAGATTTCATTTCATACAACATTTTCAAATTGATCATTTTTTAGATATCGCAATGGATGATTCCATCGTTTATAATTGAAAAGAAAATTCACAAGAGATTTTTTATATATTAAATGAGTCTTTTCTTTTTTATCTTCTTTAAGTCTTCCCAATTGCCAATTATCCTGATGGTTATCAAGATAAGAATCTTCGTAAACTGGGCTATCTTTATAGCATGACTCTTCAAATTGAAAGTAGAATTCATCCTTTGTTTTTTCCTTTACATTTGCTCAGATCTCTTTCGTTTCATCTATTTTGTCCAGATCCTTCTTTTCTTCCAAGAAAAGGAAGGGTCTTCTTCGGTGGATCCCGCTTGTTCCTATTTAGTCTCCCTCATTTCGGAAGTTGTTTCTACATCACTTTCTCCCCCTTCTTCCATTTCTGAGGTTTCTTTCAGTTTCTTAGTGACAATAGGTGATGGCATTCTGCCTAAATAGTAGACACAGGTGATAAATAATAGAATACTAAATATTCAAGCCATAGAATTTTTCAATTCTGACACAAGGTACTTATTAGGTTGAATAGAATGATTTTGCCTTATCCAGAATAATACCAATCCAACCCATTTCATGAATAAAATGTGACCAATTAACCAACCAAGAAAACTACTTGTTACAAATAACATCTTGTTGTTGCATCGAAACATATAAATATTGACTAATCTGGCTAATGTTGAACTTGGTAAAATGAAATGGTTGAATAATTGAAAAATTAGATTATTCAGGAATAAACATTGAATGTTGAGATTATGCATTAAATTTCTGGTAGTAGATCCATAATCAAAAAAGTTTTTTTGAGTGTTCCAGAAGAAATGAAACAAAAGATATGGTAGAACTAGGACAGTTATTGTATGAGGTCTAACCAATGCTAGATGCAGAGGCACATAATAGATCGATATGAATATCATAAGCTATCCTGTAATAAAACCTGTTGTTGCTGATACCTTCTTCTTGGTTCCTTCTTCCATAACCTGAGCTCATAGAAGGAAGAGATAAAGAGGGCCCTATGGAGAATGTGGTCAGAAATCCATAATAGAGTCCAACCACAATGACCGAATTTATTATCTTCATGCATAAGGATAATATATTACCTAATGGAAAAGATTTCAAAATCATCACAAACCTCCCCTTTTCTTTTCTATTGCAATTTCTTGATTATTATATGATGATTTCCTAACTTTCCATATATAGGGACTATAAATGACATCTCTTTTGTCAATGATACCATCTTCTTCGATTGAATGACATCTCATCTCTTATGTCACTGACACCAAATGGACATTTAATGAATGAAATTGGGATATAGATGGGATATAATGAAATAGAGCCACTTTGAGGTTCCCTATGAAATGAGGCATGAAACGGAGCCACTATGAAGAAGTTCTGGCATTTACAAAGGAAGCTTCGGACTCATATTGTTCATTGGTTGAGAACGGGAGTTGAACTCTATGAGGTCGAATCTCTCGTTGTTCCTCAGTAGCTCAGTGGTAGAGCGGTTGGCTGTTGATTGACTGGTCATAGGTTCGAATCCTAGTTGGGGAGATTTGATTAATTCCTAATTCAAGAATGAAGAATTGAATGAAATAAATAAATAAAGGGCTCGCTTTGACTGTTAGGAGTAGGTAACCCATTCCCTGTCTTTGTTTCTATTGCATTCTATCTTATCGTATCCCATTCTTATGATATTTGAGAATCACCATCCTCGGTGTAGATCCAGGATAATCCCTTGTAAATAGCCAATTAAGAATTCTCAGATGATGTACCAGCAGTGCATCAAAGATGCAGTCATCGATTCTCCCAATAGGCCACAATTACCGTGAGCAAGCATATTAATGACAATGATGAGGAACACATTTTAGCTATGCTACTAATACTTGTATACTTGTACTTGCTCTACCCATTTTGACAAAAGACCCATAGTTCAATAGCTTTGTGTCAGCTATCCTGATCATGATTTTCCTAACCCCATAGGTAAAGGAAAGGTCCTTCCTTTTTGGGATCGGTTATGGGAGAGGAGGGATTCGAACCCCTGACATCATGGTTTGTAGCCACGTGCTCTAATCCTTTGAACTATAGGCCCCACCCATCTCCACTAGATCTATTCCTGGGAGTACCCTCAAAAAGGAACCTTTCCTCTCCTCAGCTATTTTGAGTTAAGAAGATGTGAAAGCACCTTTCTCTCTATAAAATACTATAAGAACAGTGCATTCCGAGGTGTGAAGTGGGAGAGAAGAGATGTCATAATTGGGGTTTTGAATAATATGACCTTTGCATTTTTTTTATTTTGATTTTTTTCCTATTTAAAAAGTAAAATAAGAGGTGTTAAGTTTTTTATCATTATCATTCTAGCATCAAGCTATTTTTTTGCAGGACCTCCCCCACTGTATCGTCACCGCAGTAGAGTTTAACCACCAAGTTTGGGATGGATTGGTGTGGTTCCTCTATGCTTAGGACACCAGAATATCGAATCATGAATGAAGAAAGGATGAGAGAAAAGCAAACTGGCTAGTGATTGTGAGGCCCCAATTCTTGACTTCTTGATTGGAAGGGACACCAAAGGCCTCTGCCCTTCCATCCCTTGGATAGATAGAGAAGGGTAGAGCTGCAGACATCACTGCACTTCCACTTGACACCTATCGTAATGATAAATGGCTCGTCTCAGCGTGACCTTATCTTGGATTCTCAATATTTATGTCACTCCCTCCCCACAAGGGCAAAAAACTCATTGCTGTCTTAGCTGTGCTACCAAAGGCTTTGGGGAAGTCAGAATAGGAGAGCACTCATCTTGGGGTGGGCTTACTACTTATATGCTTTCAGCAGTTATCCGCTCCGCACTTGGCTACCCAGCATTTATTGTGGGCATGATAATTGGTACCCCAGAGGTGCATCCTTCCCAGTCCTCTCATGCTAGGGAAAGGTTCTCTCAATGCTCTAACGCCCACACTGGATATGGACCAAACTATCTCAAGATGTTCTGAACCCAGCTCATGTACCGCTTTAATGGGCGAACAGCCCAACCCTTGGAACATAGTACACCCCAGGTGGGGAAGAGCCGATCATCGAGGTGCCAAACCTTCCCGTTGATGTGAACTCTTGGGGAAGATCAGCCTGTTATCCCTAGAGTAACTTTTATCCATTGAGCATTGGCCCTTTCACTTGGCACCATCAGATCACTAAGGCTGACTTTCATCCCTACTTGACTGGTGGGTCTTGCAATCAAGCTCCTTTCTACCTTTTCACTCGAGGGCCAATCTCCATCCGACTTGAGGAAACCTTTGCACGGCTCTGTTACCCTTTGAGAGGCCTACGCCCCATAGAAACTGTCTACCTGAGACTGTCCCTTGGCCCATAGGTCCTGACACAAGGTTCAAATTCTAGCTCTTCTAGAGTAGTATCTCACTGATGGCTTGGAACCCCCAAGAAGGAGGCCTTCTTTGCCCTCCACCTAAGCTATGCAAGAAAGGCCCAAAGCCAATCCCAGGGAATAGTAAAGCTTCATAGGGTCTTTTTGTCCAGGTGCAGGTAGTCTGCATCTTCACAGACACTGGATCCAGGTAAGCTTCTCAATTTTGCCTAATAGGTTCTCCATATACTCCATCTTGTCTCTGGCATCGGTAAAACCTTGAGTTGCCACATGGTTTCTGGTAATTGAAGACC
>RXID01019394.1:222500-230000 GCA_005019695.1 Trichopus zeylanicus subsp. travancoricus | reverse complement strand
AAAATTGAATTGCAAGTAAATACAACTGTTGAGCTTTACAACAATTCAAATGGTTTCCTAAAAACTTGCAAGACAAGATCAACAAAATAGAAGCAATAGTAGTATCATAGTTGAGCCAATATCAGTGGACACTGGACAGAGGGATTATGCACTATGCAATATGCACTTATGCAGTGCAGCAGACAAGCAGGTAGCAGTACTAGACCATCAGTATTCATATTTTTGCAAAGAAAGAGCTTAGACTACTACTGTTACTAGCACTATAAAGGCATAAATTAAGGTGTAATAATGTCAACAGTTTTTGGCTTAGAATCACAAAGAAGGTAATTGGCCAATCATAAGGGTTAGCCAAAGAGGAAGATAAGTTCTCTATCGTAATCTCCGTATCTAGATGGGATAGGTTATGCAGTGTAGCTGCTGCAGCAGACCAGCAGGCAACAGTAGTAGACCAGCAGTATGCACTTATGTAGTGCAACAGACCAGCAGGTAGCAATAGTAGACCAGCAGTATGCACTTATGTAGTGCAGCAGACCAGCAGGCAGCAGGCACCATGTTCAATATCTTATCTTTCTAGACCTTCTCAGTTCTCAGTGAGGGGATGCTACCAATCCATGCCATGTAGAAAGAGATATATATACCTAAAGAAATCAACAATTTGAGAATACTAGAGTCAGACATCTTTGATAGCAGATTCATAGGAATCAGATAAATTTTGTTTAGATGGTTTCAGATCTGTTTCTGAAGTTGAGCCAGTATCAGAGGGATTATGCACTATGCAATATAGCAGACTAGCAATAGTAGATCATTCTTGCCATGACTTGAGATGTCTTCACTTTGTCCTCTTTTGTTCCTTGCATTTGCTCTTTCAATTGGCTTAGCAGTTAGCATTCAATATGTGTAAGTTTGGCACTAATTTTGTAATCAAAATCAATAGTTAGAAGATAGAGATTAGAGAATAATAGACACCGATAAACAAACCAATTAACCATGCTGGCAAAAGTAGGAATATAGTGCCCAACATATGATCTTCCAGTTATAAAGAAGTCATTCTCCACATACACTAGGTGTTCAATGAAAAATGCCTGAGCGCATAAGACAATAAGACATAGAAAATTACTATAATGTAAACCAAAAAGAACAAAAAGGTTCTAAAATCCATGTAGAAAGAGATATATATACCTAAAGAAATCAATAGTCAGACATCTTTGCTGGCAGATTCATAAGAAATGACATTAAGGAAGAAAATTAATCAATAATTGAGATTATTGTTTTCATTTTGTTCATCATTTTTGCAATTATAAAGATAAAACATGTGAAATATATAGCATAAATATTAAAATTAATAATTAATTTCTACAGAAATAATACAATGAATAAGTAATTTTAACCTGCGGATATTTTTTCAATTTCATCAAGTGTCTCCTCAATATTAATAGGAGAACTAGTAGAACGCAACCAATCTTGTGTACAAATAAGAGCTCCCACCATTTTTGCAAATAGAGAGCTTCGAAATTGATCAAGAACTTGACCTCCTATACTAAAAACTAACTCTGAAGCAACGGTAGATATGAGCATAGCAAGCACATCTTTAGCCATCATAGAAAGAACTGGATACCTACCACTATTTGCTTTCCACCACAGAAGAATATCAAAATCTTCTGCCTCATCTTAACATTCCTCCTCCAAATACTTATTCAATTCTGTTTTGCAAGTGGAAGTCTTCTATTTTGCTTTTGCTTTTCTCAATTCATCTTGAACCAACTGAAGTACATCAAGATTACTTGTTCCAATAGCATTCCTTTCTTTTATCTATTAAACTCTTGCAATACTATGGGAAGAAGATGATGATTTTTCTATAGATGAATATTCTTGAAAAAATCTATCCAAAACATTCTTCACTTTATCCTTCAACTCACTGACTTTTTCATTCTCATAGCTTTCCTCAATCATCCACTCTACACTCTCCAACTTTAGCCTAGGATCAAGCACAGAAGCAATAAATAGCATAATATTAAGCTTTTCAACATTTGCCCAATATTTATCATATTTGGTCTTCATCTTAAAAGCCATAGTAGTTAAGTAGAAGTCATCTGATTCAGAAAACTTCTTGATCATCATGCCAATTCCATACATGCTTTGCATATATATATTTCCTGTAACATAAGAAGAACCAGATATGTTTAAGGTAACATCATAAAATACTTGCAAAAAAGGTAATAAAGCTCGAGCAACATCCCAATCTGCATGTGTTGGTGAACCCTGTGACTTTCCCTTCATTAGCTCCTCTGCATATTTGGAATCTTGGATCTCCAATAATTCAAACACTTTCTAAAAGTTCAAAGCAACATCAAGCATTAGATATGTAGAGTTCCATCTGGTTTCAACATCAAGACAAACCAAACTTTCGCATTCTATTTTTTCTTGCTCCACACAAAGCTTGAACCTCTGTGCTCTTGCTGGTGATGATCTCACATATTTAACTGCAACCTGAATTCTAGCAAGAGTCATTTGAATCTTTAAGTCCTTCTTTAATAATTAGACTCAGGAGATATGCATAGCATATGACATGCAAATACTCACCATTAAGTACATGACCTTTCCAACTATCAAGCCTCTTCCTCAGGTACTAAACTCCAACATCATTAGAAGATGCATTATCTATAGTAATTGTGAAGACCTTATCTATGCCCCAATCAGGTAAGCACAATTCCAATGTTTTACCAATTACCATACCAGCATGACTTGAAACATAACAAAAATTTTAAATTTTTTTAAAGCATCCAATCATCATCAATATAGTGAGCAGTCACACTCATGTAGCCCAAGTTTTGGCATGATATCCAATTCAATCAGTTGTGATACCCACTCTTTGCTTTAACTTGCTAAAAAAATATTTTGATTTTTTCTTTTCCTCCAGAAATATTTTGAAACAATGTCTAGCAACAGTAAATCAGGAAGGAACATCAAATTTAGGTTGCAACGTAGAGGCATAGAATCTAAACCCTTCACCTTCAACATGTTTGAAAGACAGTTCATTAAGAATCAAATATTGGCTAATGCAATTCTACATGCTTCTGGATTAAAATTCTATGTAACAAGTGTGCGTGCTTGAGTGCCACCACTGTCATCACTAACTGATTGAAAGGCTAAAGTTTTTTGTTTTTTCACCACCATGTTTGGAGGATAATCTCTGCATCTACTTAAGTGAGTACTTAAACCACTTGTTCCATAACTAGAAGGACATGAAAGGATACTTCCACTATAATTACATTGGGCTTTATCCTTGTAACCGTCTTCATTGGAATCTAGTTTAGAAAAATGGTCCCACACCCATGAATTATTTTTTCTTAGCTTCCAAGCTTTCTTATTTGTTTTATTTATCCTTGAAGTTACATCTTGAGCTTCACTAGCCTTCTCACCAAAATTTTGATTTGGACATAAATATTTTATATTTGAAGCATTCATACTTGTATTTTCATTAGTGATTTCTCTGCTTGAGTCCATCTAAAATAGAAGAAAGAAGATAAATGACCAACAAACCAAGCAATCAAGCATGCAAGTAATATAGTTCCTAGTAGAACTACAGGAAAGACCAATGCAGCATGAGATTCTAATAAATGGAAAAGCACAATACTAATTCATAGAAGTGGCATGATCAGCCATGCCACAATAGGAAAATCCCCCAAACAAATTGAAATTCAGCTCCTAGTCCCAAAATTTCTAAGAAAACTCTCAAAAAATGGAATCCAACATTAGTAAAAATCAGAAATCATAGAAGATCTAGTACTTGGTACTTGGTAGAGTTGAGAGAGAGGGTATGCTGAAGTAGATAGCTACTCTGGCGATGTCGCTGCTCTAGCGATGTTGCTGCTCTGGCGATGTCGTTGCTTTGACGATGTCGCTGCTCTGGCGATAGACAAAGGACAAATCAGAGTAAGTGGCAATGAGATTGGAGATGCAGGGACCTAGGGCTAGGGTTTGAGCCTTTGACAAAGAGAAATTGAAGCACACAACAGTGAGATCGGAGATGCAGGGGACTAGGGCTAAGGTTTGAGCCTTTGAAAATGAGAAATTGAAGCACACGATGGTGAGATCAGAGATGCAGGGACCTAGGGCTAGGGTTTGAGCCTTTGAAAAATAAGAAATTGAAGCACGCGACGATGAGATCAGAGATGCAGGGACCTAGAATTAGGGTTTGAGCCTTTGAGAATGAGAAATCAGAGCAAGTGGCGATGAGATCGAAGACGTAGGGACCTAGGTTAGGGTTTTGAACTCTCGACCTTTGAGAATGAGGAGAAAATGGAGCAAAAGGTGCGGCGGGCAGTGACCAGTGAGATCGGAGATGCAGGGACCTAGGGCTAGGGTTTGAGCCTTTGAGAATGAGAAATCGAACCACACAATGACACGATCGGAGATGTAGGGACCTAGGGTTAGGGTTTGAGCCTTTGAGAATGAGAAATTGGAGCAAGTGCCGACGAGATCGGAGACATAGGGACCTAGGGTTAGGGTTTTGAACTCTCAACCTTTGAGAATGAGAAGAGAAATTGGAGCAAAAGGCGCGACAAATGGTGACCGGCAAGATCGGAGATGTAGGGACATATGGTTAGGGTTTGAGCCTTTGAGAATGAGAAATCGAAGCACGCGACAGTGAGATCTGAGATGCGGGGACCTAGGGCTAGGGTTTGAGACTTTGAGAATGAGAAATCGGAGCAAGTGATGGGCCTAGCGATGACCGGCGAGGGCAAGGGTGAGGTGGCATCGTTGTGTGTGCAGGGTCGAGGGCAAGAGTCGGCGTCACTGTGAGCATAGGAATTAGGGTTAGGGTTTGGTTGAAGACATATATATAGGGGTATAACTGGTACAGTTCTAGTTCACTAGTTTTTCATATAATCTAGAACTGGAACCAGAACCAGTTTTCCGGTTCTATTAAATTTAAGAACTGGAATCATACCGATTTGATTTAAGAACCGATTTTCCGATACAGTTCTCAACCAGTATGGTTTGGTATACCAATTTTCTAGTTTTTTTGCCAATGCTTATTCTTCAGATACTGTCATTGCTTCTTCTCCAAGAAAAGAAGTTCACACCCCATGGGCCTTCTACTTCCACGCAGCATTGCTCCATTAGGCTTTCGCCCATTGTGGATCTCCCCTTCTTCTTGCGCCAAATATCTTACCATTTTCGAAGGAACTAGAGCTAAATTTCTTTTCAATTTCCATTCAAGAGTTCCTATGTGTTTCCACACCCTTTTTCCTTTTTTCTTGAGACCTCAAAAAATCAAATGGACATATTCCTTTTCTTAGGAACACATACAAGATTCATCACTACAAAAAGGATAATGGTAACCTCACCATTAACTACTTAACTTCATTTTCATTTATGAATTTATTTCATTTATGAATTTCGTAATAACACATGTCCTATCGAGACAGAATTTATAACTTGCTATCCTCTCTTGCCTAGCAAGCAAAGATTGACCTTTGTCGAAAGACTGATTCATTCGGATCAACATGAGGGTCCAACTCCATTGACAGAATCCATGTTATATATTTGAAGCAGGTTGACCCCCTTGCTTCTCTCCAGGTACAACCCTCTCCTTGCTGAGCCCCCTTTCTCCTCGGTCCATAGAGACAAAATAAAATGTAGGATTGGTACCAATAGTTCATCATGGAAGAAAGGACTCACCAAGCTGGGATCACTAGCTAATACTAATATAATAGAAAATAACTGTCTTTTCTGTATACTTCCCCTGGTTCCATTGTTACCGTGAGTCTTACACAATCGATCGGATCATATAGATATCCCTTCAACACAACATAGGTCATTGAAAGGATCTCGGATGACTCACCAAAGCACAAAAGCCAGGACCTTTCAGAAAATGGATTCCTATTTGAAGAGTGCATAACTGCATGGATAAGCTCACACCAACCCGTCAATTTTGGATCCAATTCGGGATTTTCCTTAGGAGGTATTAGGATGGAATTGGAATGTAATAATATCGATTCATATAGAAGAAAAGGTTCTCTATTGATTCAAATGCTGTACCTATGGAATAGGGATAGAGGAAGAGGAAAAAAAGCTAAAGGTTTCACATTGTACTTTTGATCAAAAAATCAATCTGATTTATTTCGTACCCTTCACTCGATGAGAAAATGGGTCAGATTCTACGGGATTAACAAACCTATGGAACTTAAGGAATGATGGAAGGGAATAAAAATAGAGGGAAAGAAAATTGAAATGAAATAAAGAATAAAACAAAAAATAGAAGTAAATATAAATAAATTAAGTAGAAGATAGAAGAGC
The DNA here is from genome assembly GCA_005019695.1 of Trichopus zeylanicus subsp. travancoricus. Taxonomy (NCBI): domain Eukaryota; kingdom Viridiplantae; phylum Streptophyta; class Magnoliopsida; order Dioscoreales; family Dioscoreaceae; genus Trichopus; species Trichopus zeylanicus. The sequence continues at coordinate 223,697 of RXID01019394.1, read as the reverse complement.
CCATATTCCAAATGAACAAATTCAAACTCGAAAAGGATCTGTCTGATTCTTGAAGAATGAGGGGCAAGGGGATTGATCAAGAAAGATATCTTATTCTTATTATCTTATTATAAGTTATAAGATCATGATTTGATATGCATATGTTATGTTTGCTGAAAAGAAAAATCTTCTCCTTTGATTATAAATGGAAAGTGTTCAATTGGAACATGAAAACCTGACTGAATTGATCTTTGTTACTCTTCGGGATGGAATGGGAGAGGCAATTCTCACAAACGAGGAAAAAGATCCAATTACTTCAGAAGAATTGAATGAGGAGTCGTATGAGGCAAAAATCTCATGTACAATTTTGTAGAGTGAAAGTAAGAGTGACTTATCTGTCAACTTTTCCACTATCACCTCCAAAAATTGAAACTCTACCTTACATAAAGTTACCAGAGTATGATTAACCTCTGGATTTGAAATCACTGCTTATATACCAGGTATTGGTCATAATTTACAAGAACATTCTGTAGTATTAGTAAGAGGAGGAAGGATTAAAGATTTATCGGGTGTGAGATATCACATTGTTCAGGGAACCCTAGATGCTGTCGGAGTAAAGGATGGTCAACAATGGCATTCTAGTGCATTGTAGATTATTATCCAAGACTTGTATCATTTGATGATGCCATGTAAATCACTAGAAACATGTGAAGTGGATGGCTAACCCAATAATGAAAGTTTCATAAGGGGACTGGAGCAGGCTACCATGAGACAAAAGAAAGATCTTCTTTCTAAAGAGATTCAATTTAGAACTATTATTATTCTATTTATATGTCCAAGGTCCAATATTGAAATCATTTCAGAGGTTTTCCTTACTTTGTCCGTGTCAACAAATAATTCAAAATACCTCGACTTTTTTGGAACAGGTCTGAGTCAAATAGCAATGATTCGAAGCACTTCTTTTTACATTCACTATTTCAGAAACCCAAGGACTTGATCATATGGATATGTAAAATACAGGATTTGCAATCCTAGTAGGAAAAGGAGGGAAATGGATACTCAATTTAAAGTGAGTAAACATAATTCCATAATCGATCTTATAGATAAGATACATATAGAATTCTATGGAAAGCCATATTCAATGAAAGTCGTATGTACGGCTTGGAGGGAGATCTTTTATATCTTTCGAGATCAACCCTACAATTTGGGGTAAAAAAG
>RXID01019394.1:155000-217500 GCA_005019695.1 Trichopus zeylanicus subsp. travancoricus | reverse complement strand
CTTTATGATAAATGATCTGCTTGTCGTGAAATGACCCGGCCCAATAGGGAAATCCCAGTTCAGTGGGCCTTTTGATACAATCAAATAGATTACCACACGGGCACCATATTCTAGGAGCCCAAACTATGTGATCAAATAAATCCTCTATCTGTTGTGGGTTGAGGGCTCCTTCTCCTTCCCCTTCTTCAAACTCCAATTTGTATTTTTCATATACAAATCTCTGATCAATGATAGAACAAGATCCATTTTGCATCATATCTAACTGATTCTTTGGTTTGAGTAATGTCACTCGATTATTATCAAACTGACTGCAATCTTTTTCTATCTGTGAGGATCCCACGAGAGTGCCTTCTACTTCTAATAGGCCATGAACTAGATCAAAATCATTCTCAATGAATCCATAAGAAGTGATCCAATTTTTTTCTTCGGGTCTGGGTAAAGATCAAAGATCTTGAGCGATGGATCCGGCAAAACAACTCAAAAGATAAAGAAGTATCATTAATTTCTTCATGCTCATTCCAAGTTTGAAGTACCATTCGTACAAATAAGAATCCCCTTCCTTATGTGATTTCTTCTTCATATAGATAGATATAGGATCTATGGGGCAATTCCTTAGAAGTACATTTTGTGCAACAGCCCTTCCTCTCTGATAGAAAAGGATCCCATGATCCTGATCCGATCTTACCTGGGATTGCAAATCCCAAGTTTGTCTATGAAGAGTTGATATAATTGTATTAGTTTCTATAATTGATTTCCTCTGCGTAATACTAATTGATAGGGCCTCATTGATAAGTGCTACAAAATCTCATGCATTGTAACCCATGGTTATGGACTTGAATCCATTAGTATGGAACATTTTCTTTTCCAAATGAAATCTCCTAGTATATGAAAGAATGAAAAAGTGCTTTCATTGTTGTGGAATAAGAAGCCTTCGTATCTTAATGCATGTATTTAATTTATTCGGTGCTATTAGAGCGGGATCCACTTTTTTGGGAATAGGAGATGAACTTATAACAAGAATATTTCTAGTGGAACATCTTTCACAATCCCTGGAGAGATAGTTCTCTAATAGACTGAGGGATAAGTAATTTGACTCATTCACATACAGATCATGAATGTTTGGAATCCATATTATGCAAGAAGACATTGCTTTTGCTAATTTGAATTGAAGGGTGATAGCGAATTGGTCTATTTTCGGCGTCATATACATAGTTAGCACATTTGTCATAATTAGCAGCTCAGTATCAAGGTTATCATCAATATCAATATCATTAATAAGATAACCTTTAGGCTTGTCGTCCAGGAACTTGCTCGGAAATACCGTAATGTAACAAACATAGGAGTTTGTCGCTAGGTATTTGACCAAATAGGACCATCTAGTTCCTATAGAACCTATCACTAAAATACCGCTAGAAGGGGATAGGGCTAAGTGGAGCGAAAAGGGTTTTCCATGACATGGGAAATGAAAACTATTAGCCCCACACGAGGTTTGTGAATAAGCGATTGTTTGATAATGAGCAAGGAATATCCGTCTTTCTGCTAAACAGGATCTATTGAACTCATAATTTATTAGATAATTTTTATGAATGTCAACTAAGTATTGTAAGTAAATTGATCCCGGTTGTTCAATCATTTGATAACCAGAGGTATTCTTTGCTAAATGATCAGTATGAGTCAGACTCAATAGAATTTGATCAATCCTTTTTTCTGTCATTAAGGTGAAGAACTGAATCAAGAATTCTCTTTCTTCATTATCAATTAAATAATTGTTCACAACCCAAGATTCTATTTTATCATCAATCCAATCCCCGTTCACATTTTTTCTTTTCCTTATCAATGAATAGATCTTTTTACTTGTATGACTTAAATGTCTCGTATTTCTCAAAAAAAGTGATTCGATTGATGGGATTTTGTATGATACTTATGAGATCAGTGAGATTGATATTCAAATATTTCTTCTTAGAACGTAATGATTTGATCCCATAAGTGGGACCGCCACCCAATAGCATGTTGCCACCAGAAGTAGAACCCCATATTTCTTCCAGAGAATCTCCTAATTGTTCCAGAGCAACTAGAACGAGATTCTTCAACCAGAAAGAATTCAGTTCAATGTAGGATACCTATACAGAAGTTTTCGCAACTCAATCATGTATGATGGAATCATCAAAGATTTGATCTTTTCTAACTCTATTTGTAACTCACTAGAGGCTCAAAAAACAAAGAAAAGATGTATACGAATGAGATATCCAACAACAAGAAGAAGGAAAAGGATTGAATAGAGGAACCCCCAAGCATTTGTTGATCTCAAATGTGTCCATATCAATAGAACAGATGACTCATTATTTTGATGAATCATTTCATCGGATAGAAGAAGAAGATTCGGTAAACACTTACTCGAAATCTCACTTATCAGAGTCCGTTGTGGAAGAATTGCCCATAATTTTTTCTGAGGAATAGGCCATGATATATCTGATCCATGCATAATATCATGAAAAATGGATACAAATTTTTGACTGCTACTTATACTTAGTATCAGCAATGAGTTTGAAAAAGTATCTAAAGAAAAAGTATCTAAAAGGGTGAAATTTAGATATTTGCACCCTGTCAAAGTAAGGAGCCATGGCATATATGTTTGGAACAGATTCCATTTTGAGAGATTTGAAAAAGCACTATCTCGTTGAAAGGTTCTATACATCTGCCCTTTCTCAACACATTTCTTTAGACAAAGACTCTATTTTTTTTCCTCTTTCTTGATGGTAAATATTTCTCACAACATGGAGTGTGAATCTAACCCACATCTAAATTGAAACTAAGCTACTAATGTAAGTTCTTCCCTTCTGAATAAGATAGATTCATATCTGAAAGAGGCTGACAATAAGTTCTTTCAAAATTGGCTATTTGTTCCTCTGTTAGAGTTGTTGCAGAAATGTCTGTGATCGAATAAATAACTCTACAAATGAATGGATCGGATCGAATTGGAAAATGGAAAGATTTGTACAATTTATACATTTTGTCACCACTTTGTGGAAAATTGTTAGGTATGAATATGTCAAATACCTGTGACTCAATTGGTGAAGTAGTCTCTCTCTCCAAAAAAATATGTTTTTTTTACCGACGCACAAAGAAACTATTTTGTTGTGAATGAACAAGATATTGAGGAATTGTCCATATGTAAGATCATAATTATGGATACAGGTCTTTTCCACATAAAAAAGGGAATCTTTTGTTACAATAGAACCAGAAGTGATGTGGATCATTCAAGAATCGAAGTCAATTTGCTTTATAAAAAAAAGATATCAATGAACTTCTATGAAATGGTTTCACAGTATTCAGCCAGTCATCTTGATCGTGGGATATCATTGAGAAATAGAAATCTGTGTTATCAAAGGATTTCCTACAATTATTTCTAGTATGGAATGAGTCAATCATCCACTTTGGTATCTTTTTGAACAAAAATGGTAATATTGGTCCTCCATTGATCAAGAATTTTGGTCTTTGGGAAGTATCATGATCATCCAATAAGAAGGGTTTCATTTTATTCAAATGAACGATTTGAACACCTATTGATTCTAACAACTGATTGCAGAGTTGATCATTCGGACCTTTCAATTCATAGATGTGGATCTTGGACCTATGAATGGGTATATCTGGGATACTCACAAAGAAAAAGGGAAGTGACTTGGACAAAAAGAGAAGTGACTTGAACAAAAACAAAGGAAGTGACTTAGACAAATCTTGTTTATCGATAGCCTCGGACCAATCAATCAAATATTGATTAATATGTAATCAATCAAACACTATTGAAAATGGTTCTTCTATTCAGAAATGAAATGTTCCAAATGTTCCTGGAAATTCTTGCTCCCATTGGACCATTTGTATCTATATGCATCAGGATCCCAATTCATGGATCTCTCGGTTTGAGAAATAAAAGGATCATAACATTTACTCTTTTTCAAATTCGATAAATGTTGGTTGATCATATATTTCATTATAGTTGTATGATTCAGAGTATCATTTTCTATTTGATCCCTTTGAATTCCATATTGGAAGTTGCGATCGGATCTATTCATTAAAAAGAATCGATTCGATACATTTCTTATGTACCCATAGGTTCTATATTGGATTTGAATCCGATCTCAAATCAATCTATATTGATTGATTGCCTCCATTATGTTGTTGCTAGCAAATACCGCAGTTTTTAGTTTTGGATCTTCCAAATCATTCTTGCAGTAGATCCAAACCAATTTTTTTTCTGATCCTTTGATAAAAAGATTCATTCTCTTCATAAAAAAGAGGAGGTAGAACCAATAAAGATTTCTTTTTTGATTTTGATTCATCTCTGGAGTTGAATACCTCATTCAAGAATTTTTTTGCATCCAATCCATACGAATCAATAGAAAAGGAAAATCCCCTATGATACACCAAATCTGGCTCGGTTATTGATAGAGTGAATAGATCTTCCATTTCTTGAAATCTCTCTTCCGATTCAAAATTATGGTTTAATGCATATCCCCCTTTGTTCCGATCATGCAATAGATGCAATAAATCCAAAAATGGATTTTTGTTCAAGAATGAAATATTATTGGAATTGTCCATATTTGGTTCATCCTTTGGAACCAAATCACATCCCGAATCTGATGAAATATGATGAATTGAGATGGTATTTTGTAAATATGTAATTATCTTTAATATATCAACCATTTCTTTATTTTTTGATCGCCTGGAAGGGACAAAAGAAACATCTTGTTTTTTCTTCAAAAATTTCTCATCTCCAGTTGACCTCTCAGTAGGATTTGAACCCAGATGAAGTTCTGACCATCTGTCAGAGAAAAAAGAACAAATTGATCTTGTAGGATTCCCAACTTTGATTTCTTCCAGAAGCAGAAGCAGATGATTATTCATCTGCTTCTCATGTTTCATGAATAGCCAGGACATTGAGGAAAGATCCAAAAAGGCATTTTGGGAATCGATCTGATTCTATCTCTGTTCATTCTATTTGGTCGATCAATGTATGATATTTTGAATCCGCATTTCTGATGGAATGGAAATGATCTCTGGATTGATCAGAAGATCCTTTCCATTGGCTAGAATCCATTACTAGAATCCATTACTAAAATCGATCCTTGTTTACCAACCACACATTGTCTAACCAAATCAAATTCTCTCTTGATACATTCCTCAAAAAATTTGATTTGTACTGATTCTTTCCCCAACTAACTAAGGGATCTTGATGGAATTGCCACATATGAAATTGAGCACAATTTTGCAAAGAAATACCCCACTTGTTTCTCTAGAAGAGACAGGAAACATGCTCAATATCATTTGATTGAATAGTTGCCTCAGCTCTTTATTGTTTGAAGAAACCCTCCCCTTCAATTGGTCTTTTTTCATGAAAAGCATACATGAGATAACAAATCAAGTCTTTCCCTAAGATTTCGAGTATCGAATTCAAGTTGATTATGTTTCATTTCTTCCTCAGAGAAAGACGATCAAACAATTCCCAATCATGGTCCTTGCAGATCGGATTATCCGTATAGGATAAAAAAAAAGAAACTCCAGATATTTGCTATCTTTCTCTTTGAATGAGATCTCAATTCCATTAGATATCTTACAACTAGAATCCCTCCTTTTTCCAATCCGGTTCCTCCACCACCACGAACCCCGGTTAGATTCAAGCACGATACACTTTTTATTTATTAGGAGAACCCAAGTACGCTCTTGCAAATCCATGAAATGACTCTCAGAAATATTTTTCCTTTTTGGAAGATACAGGAGTGAAACAATCAACCTATTCATATTGGAAGACCAAAATGATTCTTCCAATGTCTCATTTTTGGGTACAATGGAATTCATAGGTATCGGAAGAAGCCCCATAAAATAGAGATCTTTTCTTTTGACCACCTTTCAATTGTTAACATGAGATATAAGGACCGCTACTACAAGCAATACTACACCTTTGATCGTGAAATATCGATTTCTTATTGAACTTTGTGAATCATGTGAAAGTCGGATACTCCCAATTCGGGGGCCAAAGAGTTTCATAAAATGTTCTTGGTGGAAAAAAATGTGAGTGAAAGATCCCACTGAATCGAATTTGATCCATGAATCTAAGAAATGGTGAGAATTCTTGATCTCTCTCCATATCTCTCTCAATTCAAAGATCCAGGATTTGAATTGATGTCATTTCATTGATTCCTCCTAAAGATTTCATTTCAATTGGAATTTGGTTATTCATGATGTACGATGATCCTTGTTAAGCATCCATGGCTGAATGATTAAAGTGCCCAACTCATAATTGGCAAATTTGTAGGTTCAATTCCTGCTGGATGCACACCAATGGGAATGTTCAATAAGTCTATTGGAATTAGCTCTGTATCAATGGAATCTCATCATCCATACATAACAAATTGGTATATTCATACCATACAATATGAACAGTAAGAACTAGAATTTTTATCGATACTAGAACTCATAGGGAAGAAAATGGATTTATGGATGTAATCAAATATGTAGTATTTATAGAAAAAAGTATTCAGTTATTGGGGAACAATCAATATACTTCTAATGTCAAATCAAGATCAACTAGGATAGAAATAAAGCATTAGGTCGAACTCTTCTTTGGTGTCAAGGTAATAGCTATGAATAGTCATCGACTCCCTAGAAAGGGTAGAAGAATGGGACCTATTATGGGACATACAATGCATTACAGACATATGATCATTATGCTTCAACCAGGTTATTCTATTCCACCTCTTATAGAGAAAAGAACTTAAAGGAAAATACTTAATAACATGGCGATACATTTATACAAAACTTCTACCCTGAGCACATGCAATGGAACCATAGACAGTCAAGTGAAATCCAATCTATGAAATAATTTGATCTATGGACAGCATCATTGTGGTAAAGGTCATAATGTGAGAGGAATCATTACTGGAGGGCATAGAGGGGGAGGTCATAAGCGTCTATACCATAAAATCAATTTTTGATGGATTGAAAAAGACATATCTGGTAGAATCATAACCATAGAATATGACCCTAATCGAAATGCATATATTTGTCTCATGCACTACGGGGATGGTGAGGAGATATATTTTACATCCCAGAGGGGCTATAATTGGAGATACCATTGTTTCTGGTACATAAGTTCCTATATCAATAGGAAATGCCTACCTTTGAGTGTGGTTTGAACTATTGATTTACGTAATTGGAAGTAACCAATTAGGTTTACGATGAAACCTAGAAATTGATCACTGATCCAATTTGAGTACCTCTATGGGATAGACATCAATAGAAAACTGTTGAGTAACGGCAGCAAGTGATTGAGTTCAGTAGTTCCTCATAGAAAATTATTGACTCTAGAGATATAGCAATATGGAGAAGACAAAATTGTTTAAAGCATGCACAAAACGGGAAACACCCTTCTTTCAAAGAGAGGAGTATGGGTTATTCCCATTTAATTTGATGTTTAGAGGTGAATTGAAAGCTAAGCAATGGTAATTAGAAAGATCCCGGGGGGAAAAAAAGAGATGTCTCCTACGTTACCCGCAATATGTGGATGTTACAACGTAATTTCATAGATTTATTCAGTCTGAATGCTACATGACGAACATAAGCCAAATGACAGAATGGGGAGATCAAGGATGTAGAAGATCATAACATCAGTTATTCAGTAGATTTGGATTCCTATATATCCACTCATGTGGCATTTCATCATACGATTCATACAAGATCCATCTGTCTAAATATCATCATATACATCTAGAAAGTCGTATGCTTTGGAAGAAGCTTGTACAGTTTGGGAAGGGGTTTTTATTGATAAAAAAGATGAATCTACTTCAACCGATCTGCCCTTAGGCATGGCCATACATAACATAGAAATCACATTTGGAAAGGGTGGACAATTAGCTAGGGCAAGTGGTGCTGTAGCGACACTGATTGCAAAAGTGAGTAAATCAGCCACATTAAGATTACCATCTGGGGAGGTCCGTTTGATATCCAAAAATGTCTTAGCAACAATTGGTTAAGTGGGTAATGTTGGGGTGAACCAAAAAAGTTTGGGTAGGGCTGGCTCTAAGTGTTGGCTAGGTAAGCACCTTGTAGTAAGAAGATTAGTTATGAACCCTGTAGGCCACCCCCATGGGGGCGGTGAAGGAAGAGCCCCTATTGGTAGAAAAAAACCCACAACCACTTGGGGTTATCCTGCGCTTGGAAGAAGTAGGAAAAGGAAAAAAATATAGTGATAGTTTTATTCTTCGTCACCGTAAATAGGAATATTGAAAATCAAATTTTTGGAATTTGCAATAATGTGATGGGCGAATGACAGGAATTGAACCTGCGCATGGTGGATTCACAATCCACTGCCTTGATCAACTTGGCTACATTCGCCCCTTATCTAGCTAAAGGATTTTCCCTTTTCTACATTCATCATTATTGTATTTATTCTTACCTTGTTAGATCAAGATATTGAACATAGTTTAAAATGTAAAAATAAAGGAGTAATCCATTGTGACACATTCACTAAAAAAAAATCCTTTTGTAGCTAATCACTTATTGCGAAAAATGGAAAAACTCAACATGAGGGAGGAGAAAGAAATAATAGTAACTTGGTCTCGAGCATCTACCATTATACCCGCAATGATTGGGCATACACTTGCCATTCATAATGGAAAAGAACATTTACCTATTTATATGACAGATCAAATGGTAGGTCACAAATTGGGAGAATTTGGCCCTACTCTGATTTTAACGAGACATGCGAGAAATGATAATAAATCTCATTGTTAATTTTGTATTTTTTATTTTCTATTTTAGTAAAGGAGCAAAAGTAGTTATCATCCATTGGTAGGAGACAGCCTTATGATAAACAACTTCAAGAGGGGGAGCAATATCAAATCTCTTGCTTTGGAGCAAGATATTGGATATTGCTCCTTCAATGATCCATATACATTAAGAAAAAAGTCTTATCCATTTGTAGATGGGGCTTCAATAGCAGCTAGGTCTAGAAGGAAGTTGTGAGCATTACGTTCATGCATTGCTTCCATACCAAGATTAGCACGATTTATAATATTAGCCCAAGTGTTAATGACATGACCTTGACTATCAACTACAGATTGGTTGAAATTGAAACCATTTAAATTGAAAACCATAGTACTAATACCCAAAGTAGTAAACCCTTAGTATAGAAATGGGTTCTTTGCAAGAAAGAATTACTTCTACTAAAGAGGGATCTATAACTTTGATCCAAGCAGTTTATGTACCTACGAGCGATTTGACTGACCCCGCTCCTGCCATGACATTTGCACATTTAGATGCTACTACTATACTATCAAGAGGATTAGCTACCAAAGGTATTTATCCAACAGTAGATCTTTTAGATTCAATGTCAACTATGTTATAGCCTCGAATCGTTGGCTAGGAACATTATGAAACTGCACAAAAAGTTAAGCAAACTTCACAATGTTACAAAGAACTTCAAGACATTATAGCTATCCTGGGGTTGGATTAATTATCCGAAGAGGATCGGTTAACTGTAGCAAGAGTGCAAAAAATTGAGCATTTCTTATCACAACCTTTCTTCATGGTAGAAGTATTTACTGGTTCTCTAGGTAAATATGTTGGTCTTGTAGAAACAATTAGTGGGTTTCAACTCATCCTTTTCGGAAAAATTAGATAGTCTTCCCAAACAGGCCTTTTATTTAGTGGGTAACATCGATGAAGCTACAGCGAAAGATATAAACTTAGAAGTCGAGAGCAAGAAATGACCTTAAATCTTGTGTATTGACTCCTAATCAAATTATTTTGGATTCAAAAGTAAAAGAAATAATTTTTCTACTAATAGTGGGCAAATTGGCATATTACCAAACGACGCTTCTATTGCCACGGCCATGGATATAGGTCTTTTGAGAATATGCCTTAGTGACCAATGGTTAAGGGTGGCTTTGATGGGTGGTTTCGCTAGAACATGTAATAATGAGATCACCATTTTAGGAAATGATGCGGAGATGAGTATTGACATTGATCCACGAGAAGCTCAACAAGCTCTTGAAATAGCTGAAGCTAACTTGAGTAGAGCTGAGGGTAAAAGAGAAGCAATTGAGGCGAATCTAGCTCTCAGATGATCTACGACATGAGTAGAGGCTGTCAATGTTATTTCCTCCTAGTCAACAAAATACATCAAAATCTTCAAAAGAATTATTACATTTTGATTCCACCAATTGAACACAATCAAGTCTAATCTAATACAACGAAACCAAAAAAAAGAATATGGGTAGAAAAACTTATTAGATACCATTTACTCCACTCCAGTATTTAATAAATTCTACCTACTATTGGATTTGAACCAATGACTCCCACTGTATGAAAGCAATACTCGAACCACTGAGTTAAGTAGGTAATTTATCACCACAAATGACCCATCACTCTGAGGATTATAGATAGAATAGTATTTCTAAGCAATTCCAATTTGTTAAAATAGTAAACCAATCGCAAAGCTATCATATGATGTGGGATCATGGACTGTGCATCTTAATAAGAAATTATCCATATGTTAAGATATCTATGACAAGGGCAAGAGCTATAGCTCAGTTAGGTAGAGCACCTCATTTACATGTGCGCTGATGCTTTTTAAAAGAAGCCAATTACACAATGAACATAATTGATCTTATTGCGATGAAAAATCAATGTCTTACTCCATAGATTTGAGGAACAAGAGAACAATAGCCTGACATATATTTTATTTGGTTTGATTCAGTCTGATTTAGATTTAGTGCAAATTTAAGTGCCAACTAGAAAACCTACCATTGATTTGATAATTGATAGGGTAAATACCCAATCCACATTCAATGCTAGGCATAATGAGTATAAGGAACTCAAAATCATCTCTTTCATCCTATGAACTTTAAGGTGTATGAAGTCTCATATTTGACTCTTGCAGAGGGGAGATAGAAACTCCATTTGACTTAGGTTGATCTAGGTCGAAGGCAGACCTAAGTCAAAGTAATCCTTCTTTGAGAGACTTTGGTATTGCTCCTAAATCAGAATTCAAATAATGAATATGAATCAAAGCACGCGGAGCCATCTTATTATCTTTTTATCTTCCTGTGAAGAAAAAATATGGTGGACTAACTAATCTTTACATCAATTGATGAAAGAGCCCAATGCAACAAAATGCATGTTGGGTCTTTGAAATAGTTGGAATCATTTTGATAATATAATAATAAGTTTGATCTATTTTACTGAGAAGGTCTAGGGTTCGAATCCATATAGCCCTAATAGATTGTATTTTTTGTATAGATATTCTATTCGAGTTTATAATAGTTTTCATCTCCTTATTTTATTTATAGATAGATCAATCGATCAGTCGATCTATAGAAATGAAAGCATTACGTAGTTACATATGTATAGGGACAAGAAAAAATAATCCACTCTAACAGATCCTATTGGTATTTGTCGAATCTGGCATAACCTAAGATGTCCATACTTATTTATTTTTATTAATCCTTATGGATTAATTTCTTTTCTTGTCCATGATCAAATTGTTAGTGATACATTTGATTTTCTGGTATACTCAACCCCAGTCAATTTATGAAGTGAAAATCATGACATGATCGATCCTGTCTAGAAACTCTAACCCAACCCAACCACATTTAATCCGAAGTCACATGGATCGAGACCTATTCTTAGTCTTGTATTTGTAGAAGTCCCTTGACTAATTGCTTTTTGTTAGAACCTTCATTGAATTGATTATTTCAGAGATAATATATTGGCCGTAAATGTATCAGCCTCTCTTCAACTATATTCTATGCTACAAGTTGGATTGGGGATTTAATTTGTCGAATCGTTCAATAATGTGTGATTCTATATATTTATTGATAATGGATATTTATTGTTCTTATAATCCTTATACCTTAATAATCCTTATATTATAATAATAAATAATATTATAGTTCTATTTATTAGTTTTTCTTAGTTTATTAGTGTTTACTATTTCATTAGAAATGCTAAGCGATACTCCGTTGGATGAATCTTTAAACAAGACATGCCTACCATACAACAAACAAACTCTAAGCTATGCAGTTTGATTCGATCAAAATCAATTCTTGTTTTGACTAAGAAATTCTATAGATGAATTGATGATCCCAATCCAGAATCAAATAATTCAACATATTCCAGATTAAAAGGAGTACATTTATGTTTTTGCTTCACGAATATGATATTTTTTGGGTATTTCTGATAATATCAAGCATTATTCCTATCTTGCCATTTCTAATTTCTAGAGTTTTAACCCCAATTAGTAAAGGACCAGAGAAGTTCTCTAGTTATGAATCGGGTATAGAACCTATGGGAGATGCTTGGTTACAATTCTGAATCTTCTATTACATGTTTGCTCTAGTTTTTGTTGTTTTTGATGTTGAAATGGTCTTTCTTTATCCATGGGCAATGAGTTTCGATGTATTACGCGTATCTGTATTTATAGAAGCTTTCATTTTCATGTTTATCCCAATTGTTGGGTTAGTTTATGCATGGCAAAAAGGAGCATTAGAATGGTTTTAGCTAAATATTCAGACAATCAAAATAAAAAAAAGATTACAATTGAAATAGTTATAAATTTGATTGAGTTTCCGTTACTTGACCAAATGACCCACAATTCAGTTATTTCAACTACATCGAATGATCTTTCAAATTGGTCAAGACTCTCCAGTTTATGGCCACTTCTATGTTTTTTCATTGAATTTGCTTCATTAATAGGCTCGCGATTTGATTTTGATCGTTATGGATTGGTACCAAGATCGAGTCCTAGGCAAGCAGACCTAATTTTAACAGCCGGCATAGTAACAATGAAAATGGCTCCTTCTTTAGTGAGATTATATGAACAAATGCCTGAACCAAAATATGTGATTGCTATGGGAGCCTGTACTATTATAGGAGGAATGTTCAGTACTGATTCTTATAGTATTGTTTGGGGAGTCGATAAGCTAATTCCTATGGATGTCTATTTGCCGGGCTGCCACCCTAAACCAAAGGTAGTTATAGATGCTATAACAAAACTTCAGAAGAAGATATCTTGAGAACTCCTTGAAGATAGAACTATGTCTTAATGGGAAAATCAATGTTTTACTACTAATCACAAGTTTTATGCTCGACACAATACTCATACTAGAAATTACGATAAAGGATTATTCTATCAATCATCATATACTTCAGAAATACCTTCTAAAAGATTTTTCAAATCTCAAAATTTAGTATCTTCCTACAAATTAGCGAATTAGGTAAGGTTTTCTTGTGCAGAATGAGAAAGAGCAGGTCAATCTTTCAAAATTTTCATTCTAAATTGAGAAATACTTGTACAAGTACAAATAAATGTGGGAGAAATCAAGAAGATGCAGGGTCATTTATCTGATTAGCTAGTCAAGCATGAGCTTGTTCATAGATCCTTGGGCTTCGACTATCAAGGAATAGAGACTTTACAAATAAAAAAAGAGGATTGGGACTCCATTGCTGTTATTTCATATATATATGGTTACAATTATTTACATTCCCAGTGTGCCTATGATGTAGCACCAGGCAAATTTTCAGCTAGTGTATATCATCTTACGAGAATAGAATATGGTATAGATAAAGCAGAAGAGGTATGCATAAAAGTATTTTTATATAGGAATAATCCTAGAATCCCATCTATTTTCTAGATTTGGAAAAGTGCAGATTTTCAAGAGCGGGAATCCTATGATATGTTAGGAATCTCTTATGATAATCATCCACATCTTAAACGTATCTTGATGCTGGAAAGTTGGATAGGCTGGCCCCTACATAAGGACTATATTACCCCCAATTTCTATGAAATACAAGATGCTCATTGAATGATAAGAAACTTATGTTCACTTCTATGACATGACTCTAGACTTCAATTAAGTCAAATCAAGAATATTTTTATGTTTTGTTCTAAGTGAAATAGAGTAACCAGACCCCAATTCGTATTATGGAAGGGCTAAAATAGAAAAAAGGCTTTTTGTAAGATATCTCATAATTTCATTTGTAAGATATCTCATATGAGCAGAAACTATAAATAAGATGCATCAAAAAAGTTTTGCACCATAAACCTTGTACCCGCACATCACTTAGTAAAGTAACGTAAGTAGGAGTGAAGAAATAGAATAGAAATATGAAAAATAAAATGAAAAGGGATCAAAATTTATTTGTACTGTGTCTGAAATGCATCTTGTCTATTGCTATCCTTCAACTCTTGTAGATTTTTGAAATTTTTTAGCCAACTTATTTATTTTAGATATATATTTACCTTTTAAGTGATAATTTGTATAAATATTGATGTGATATAGTATTGGGATGTCAGGAACCAGACTTGAATTGGTGACACGAGGATTTTCAATCCTCTACTCTACTAACTGAGCTATCCCAACCATTTTTTGCGCATCATTCTACTACAGTAGAGTATTTGTATCTATGTCAATAACCAAAAAAAATTTTTAAATCTTACTTAGTCCCTGAATTTGTTAGATCTTCCAAAAGTTTATTTTTTTTTTATTTGCATCCTTGATGAAACAAAAAAGAATTAAAATGGGATTTTTGGGGATAGAGGGACTTGAACCCTCACGATTTCTTAAGTTGACAGATTTTCTTCTTACTATAAATTTCATTATTGTCAGTATTGACATGTAGAATGGTACTCTCTCTTTATTCTCATCCAATTAATTCATTTTTCAAAAAATCTATCAAACTATGGAATCATTGATTTGAATCAATGATTTGATCATTAAATATTTGATTTTTCCTTCAACTTCCAACTTTGGTTGGAATAGATTCCTAATTGACTTTACATTTTTTTTGTCATATCATATATATTCATTTCATTTCATATATAATGTCATATACATATACATATACATAGATATATATATATATATATATAATGGAATCGGGTCATGATTAACCATTTGATATGTCAGTATGTGTACGTACGTATTGGGTATATAGAGTTCCCCTTTTCATAATTTTGATGGAGGGATTCCAACTACTAACATAACGTAATCAATTCCATTCATTAGAACAACTTCCATTAAGTCTCTACACCTATCATTTTTTGATTTTTTGATTCTAGTTTTTTTGATAAACCAAACCTTTTCAAATCTCAAATAAAGATTTGGCTCAGGGTTGCCCATTTTTAATTCCAAGGTTTCTCTGAATTTGAAAGTTAGCACTGAGTAGGTTTCTATACCAAGGCTAAATTTAATCAAGTCCGTAGCATCTACCAATTTTTCCATATCCCCCTTTCTACTTCTTTGATTTATCTTGAAACCGTAGAATTCATTAGATAATGATTCTTATATTGTATTGGAAAAGCATATATTAATATTTTATTTTTGGCCACCCACTATTATTTCATCTTTATTGGATAAACTATATTTGTTTCAATCAGAACTAATTCTATTATTGATATATCTGCAATTCAATATGGATACATATATCCCATACATATATGCTTCCCCGCTCTTTCATTTTTACAGCACAATCTGCAATACTGGAATGGTCAATATTCATTCTTTCTTATCTCCTATGTTTCTAAATGAAACCAGAAGAATACCTCATTCTTGTATCTTTATTCTCCTTTTCTTATTCTTTTCTAATCTGAGAACCGATCGAGTAGTTAATATAATTAATATAGTTTGCTATAACTGCTCTAAAAAATAATTCCATTTTTTTCTAGTCAAAATTTCAAGTTTGATAATATCATGTCATGATATTTTATTTTAATCATATAAAATATATATTGAATTATTTTGAATATTTAATTGTTTAATAATTTATTTAATAATATAATACTAAATGAAAAAAAATATAATATAATACTAAATCAAATTATACTTATAAATACTTATTAAATACTTATAAAGTATTTATTAAATACTTATATTATAGTGATTGTTGTTAGATAGTTAAAGTTAATTTACTAAATTAAAATTCTAAATGAATTTGAGTATTTTAGTGTTCAATTATGAATTTATTAATAGCTAACTAAGATCAAGTACTTTATAGAATTCCTATACATTTCTGTTATGCGAGCCCTCTTAGCTCAGAGGTTAGAGCATTGCATTTGTAATGAGATGGTCATCGATTCGACTCCAATAGCTGGCTTTTTCTCTATCTATTTTTTTTCCATGATTGACAATCCCCCTTCTCCATTCCCCCAAATGTTGGGTCGCCAATCGGATCTATTATGTGGTGATAACTTGTAACTAGAAATCCAAAAATACAAAATGGAGGAATTAGATTTGTATAGAACAAATCCGAAGACAGAGTCTAAATTTCTTAGTATATACATTATTTCCTATATATACAAAAAATCTATATATTGATATAATTTATTCCATTCTACTTTATTTGATTTGTAGTATGTCAATAGTTGTTTGTAGTACTTCAATAAATCCATTTTAGCTTTACGTTGTTTCTGTTTAGTTTAGTCTTAATTTTGATTTATTCTGTAATGTAATATGAAGAAATGAAATGTCAATAAAATAAAAAAAGGAGTCTTTTTTTATGTCTCATTACCGAGGACCTCATTTCAAAAAAATATGCCGTCTGGGGGCTTTACAGGACTAACTAGTAAAAAGCCAAGATCTGGAAGTGATCTTAAAAACCAATCACATTCTAGGAAAAGATCACAATATGTATTCATCTAGAAGAAAAACAGAAATTGCATTTTCATTATGGTTTGACAGAATGACAATTACTTAGATATGTACATATCGTTGGAAAAGCCAAAGGGTCAAAGGTCAAGTTTTATTACAACTACTTGAGATGCATTTGGATAACATCCTTTTTCGATTGGGTATGGCTTCGACTATTCCTAGAGCCAGGCAATTAGTTAATCATAGACATATTTTAGTTAATAATCGTATAGTGGATATACCAAGTTATCGTTGCAAGCCCAGAGATATTATTACTACGAAGAATAAACAAAGATAGAAAGCTCTGATTCAAAATTCTATGGAATCGCCCCCCCAATGAAGAATTGCCAAAACATTTGACTATTGACTTATTCCAATATAAAGGATTAGTAAATCAAATAATAGATAGTAAATTGATCGGTTTGAAAATAAATGAGTTGTTAGTCGTAGAATATTATTCCCGTCAGACTTGAACCTAACGAAAATAACAAGGAAAGGTTCAGACAATTTTGCACCCCCCCCCCTTGCGCTGAAGTAAAATTTTTATAAATAAATCTAAGAGTTCATTTTCCCATTTATGTATTACAAATAAATCAAGGATTTTCATTTATCTTCACTCTTTCCGATATTTATATTTGTATTTTACGTATCAAACAAAGTAATGTAATTAGGAATAGAGAATCTCTATGAAATAGAAATAAGAGTCTTAGTGTTGGAATAAGGATATCGATTCTTATTATATTTGATATATTGTAGTCGGTAACGTTGGTGAATTAACATAAATAAACGGAAAGAGAGGGATTCGAACCCTCGGTAAACAAAAGCCTACATAGCAGATCCAATGCTACGCCTTGAACCACTCGGCCATCTCTCCTACATAATATAATCTTATTATTGACCAGAAACAGAAATTGAATAAATAGTGAGTCATTCGTATTATTGTAATACAGGTTCAACGGATCAATGGTTCCATAAGAATAAAAAAAATCTTTGTCTTGGTTATTCAACTTAGACGAAATAGTAATAGTTCTATTCATCGGTATACTATATAAATAATAAATAATTTGAAATTTGGGATAAAATCCAATATGATTTAAATATTTCATACCTCTCCTTACCAAAAGCATAATTTGAATTTATAATTTGAGTGAAGGGTTCACATTTTTTTTAGAACTAAATTAGTCTATTTGATTTTATGTTATCTTGTGCTATAGAATTCCTTTGTTTGTGGGATCATTACCTCTCAGGGTAATGAGAAAAATTATAGAATAGGTTGCTAATTAATTATGCCTAGATCTCGGATAAATGGAAATTTTATTGATAAGACCTCTTCAATTGTAGCCAATATCTTATTACGAATAATTTTGACAACTTCGGGAGAAAAAAGGCATTCACTTATTACAGAGATGGTGTGATTTGATTCTTTTTTTCTTGTTTTTTTTGCCCTCTCATTCTTATGAAAAGGGGTGTGGTTCGAGATGGAAAGAAACAAATTATTGAAATAAACCTACGTTTGGTGAAGGTGAAGTTTGGAGATAGAATAATTCCTTCTCTCTTGTATTCTAGGGAAATGTAGCCTCAAATGCTTCAATTGCTGATTTTAGTATTGAGTGAAAGGTAGGGGTGAGCAAAAAAAACCAGAAAACTGGTTAACTGGACCGTACCGGAAAATCGGTTATCAGTGCAAACCGGTACGGTTTCGGTTCCAGTTGTTCGTTCTCTGAAAAATCGGTTAACCGGAACCATACCGGTTTTCTTCTCTATATATAAAACCCTAACCCTAACCCTAACCCCAACCCTAACCCTAATTGCGCCGCCTCGGCCTCGCCTCGCCCCTGCGCTCGTAGCAACGCGTCGCTGCCGCCGTCTCGGCCTCGCCCTCGCCTCGACCCTGCGCTCGCAGCAACGCATCGCCGCCGCTGCCTCGGCCTCGGCCTCGCCCTCGCCTCACCCCCAAGCTTGCAGCAATGCGCCGACGCCGCCTCGGCCTCGCCCTCGCCCTCGCCTCCGAGCTCGTAGCAATGCGTCGACGCCGCCTCGGCCTCTCCCTCGCCTCGCCCCCGAGCTTGCAGCAATGCGCCGATGCCACCTCAGCCTCGTCTTCGCCCTCACGCCCGAGCTCGCGCGACGCCACCTTACCCTCACTGGTCGTCGCGATGCTAGAGATCCGGTTAACCAATTTTAGAACCGGTTTAGAACCAAAACCAGAAAATCGGTTCTTCATCCAAACCGGTACGGTTCCGGTTCTCAAACGAGCAAAACCGGTCCGGTTAACCAGTTTTGCTCACCCCTAGTGAAAGGGTACCCCTATAGGTTCTGTATTTCATGTCAATTCTACTTCACTAGTACCCATAGGCGGCATAGTGAAATAAGCACTACACTTAGGAATCAACAAGATAAAAATTTTGTTATAAATTGTCCCTTTACTTATTTGTATTGGGACTAAGAAGAATGGTTAGGACAACAAACATTTATCTCGTTCATACTTTGGATATCCATATAACCATCAAAGATCATTGAAGTGACTAATTCCTGAAAATAAGGGGCCTTGGGGACAAAGAAATTGTTGGAATTACCATTTCTATATAGAACTAGATTTGTGTTAAGAAAGAAAAACCTCTTACCTTATAGGGAGGCTGGCTAGAGATTTCTTGTAAAAATACTAGCCCCTCCCAGTTTATAATATAGTGAGAATAATCAAATTTGGATTCCATGGATTACTTAGTACTATGCACTGAAGGGAGGAGCCGTATGAAATGAAAATCTCATGTATGGTTCTGGAACGGAGGATTTTTGAATAGAATGAATGATCGTAACGGATGTTAGCTCAATCTGAAGGAAATTATGTGGAAGTTTTACAAAATTATTATGAAGATACACAACTAGAAATTGATCACGATGATCAAAGTTAAATACTCTATAACATAGGCCTTATACACACAAGTAACAGAGAACATATGAAGGCTTTGGAATATTATTTCCAGGCACTAGAATGAAATCCATTCTTACTGTAAGCTTTTAATAATATGGCCATGATCTATCATTACGTGTGGCTATCTCCACTATAGAAAGAAGGAAAAAAAAGATCAAATTGGCTAGTAAAGTAAATACTATAAAAAAAGGCTTTCTACGTATGCATCATCCAAAAAAACAATTTTTCTCAGCTGTAGTAAGGAAAGAGACTTCACAAGAACCAAAATATGAAGAAATAGATACACCTATATACTATATTATATGGGTAAAGGATCAAATTGATAGACAAAGCACCGTAAAGATCAATTAGCGAGCTATTGGATCAATACGGTTAAGAACTACTTACTTATACTTAAAGATATGGGAAGTAATCAACTTATGTATTAAAGTCGATCCACTCAAGTATAAGATATTGAGTAGCGGTGTAGTGCCAGATCCCAAAGATAGGAAGTTCCTTTTTCTTATCGAGGGAAAGTCCTTTTCAAATATTCTATATAAATTTCATATATGAAAATGGGAAGTTCCCTTTCAGAAAAATCAATGTAATGAGATAAGGAAATATCTCTATGCTTCATTCTTCGGAAGGGGGGGAGAAAAGATTAAATGGATTTTTGACCAAGAAAATTAGAGTTTGGAACTTTGTTAATTAACTTCGTCTACTTAACTGTGGTTAACCCCCACCCCCACCCCCCACCCCCTTTCTTTTTGTTAAGGGGGTTTCATTTCTTAAAAATCTAATACAATTAGTATAGATTAAAATGGGATGCCAAAAGAATCAATTGCTGAGCCATATGAGGTAGGAAACTCTCAAGTACAGTTCTAAAGAAAGGAATTTACTCACCTTTTCCAACTAGGGAGAATGGGCCATTCTATAGGGTGATTCTAAAATCGCAGAAGCTTGGTTCAATCAAGCTGCTAAGTATTGGAAACAGGCTATAGCGCTTACCCAGAATAATTATCTTGAAGCACATAATTGGTTGAAGATTACGAGGCATTTAGAATTCAAATAAAATTTGTAATTCATTACAATTAATTATTGGATCTATTAATCAAATAAAATAGATCATACATATCCCATGATAAGATCCAATAAAAAATTTCACTATATCTCTTACTTCTAAAATCATTATTGTATAGTATCTTATATGGATAAAGGAGATACGGGTAAAAAAAGCTAATCTAATAAAGGAAAGAATACCTTTGAATGACTAAATATAAATATCGAAATGAATCCTATTAATTCTAATAAATTATTTTGTGTTTTTTAATGCAATGTAATACTGTACAGTAATTACGATATTATGTTCCACGGAAGTAGATACATATGGGCATTTATACACTCAGATAGAAATAGATTAGACTGGGTTAGGTTGCACAAAAAATAGTTTTTTTGTCACACTAGGAAAGGGTTTTATGAGAAAAGGTTTCACAAGACTTTAAATTATCCGTTAGGCACCTAATCATTATGTCATAATAGATCTGAACACTTGCCCCGGATTGACTTTGGTATCATAATTGCTCTAGTGAAAAACTAAATAGATGGATGGGAGATAGGAAAAAAAAGGGACTAATCATAAATTAAATAAAATATCCATCTTTCAAAGGTTCACTAAAAATATGACTATTGGCAATTCTCTTTGTATATGTTGTCCGGAAAGAGGAGGACTTAATGATTATCCATTCGCCGGAGCCAGAAGTAAAACTTATTGTAGATAGGGATCCTATAAGTTTGTCTTTCAAAGAATGGGCCTGACCTAGCCATTTCTCAAGAACAATAGCTAAGGGCCCCGAAATATTGAATGGTGATGTAGGCGAGGGTTTCCAGGGAATACAAATAACCTCTGGTTTTTTTTTCAGATTTAGTGAGCATATGGAATAACTAGTGAATTAAAACTCTATTGTACCACAATTGGTGCATTGGTCTTTGCATCCTTAATGCTTTTTGTCGGTTGGTTCCATTATCACAAAGCAGCGCCAAAATTGGCTTGGTTCCAAGATGTAGAATCTATGTTGAATCACCACTTAGTGGGGGGTTACTAGGACTTGGGTCTCTTTCTTGGGCGGGACACCAAATCGATGTATCTTTACCTATTAACCAATTTCTCAATGCTAGAGTTGATCCTAAAGAGATATCACTTCCTCATGAATTTATCTTGAATAGGGATCTTTTGATTCAACTTTATCCCTATTTTGCTGAGGGAGCAACCCCCTTTTTCACCTTGAATTGGTCAAAATACGCAAAATTTTTGAGTTTTCATGGAGGATTAGATCCAATAATGGGAGGTTTGTGGCTGAGTGATATAGCACATCATCATTTAGGAATTGCAATTCTTTTCTTGATCGCCGGTCATATGTATAAGACCAACTGATGTATTGGCCATGGCCTTAAAGACATTTTAGAAGCCCATAAAGGTCCATTTACAGGCTAGGGTCATAAGGGCCTTTATGAAATCCGAACAACATCATGGCATGCTCAATTAACTCTTAACCTAGCTATGTTTGATTCTTTAACCATTGTTGTAGCTCACCATATGTATTCCATGCCCCTGTATCCATACTTAGCTATTGACTATGGGACACAACTTTCGCTGTTCACACATCATATGTGGATCGGTGGATTTCTCATAGTTGGTGCTGCTGCACATGCAGCTATTTTTATGGTAAGAGATTACAATCCAATTACTTGATACAATGATCTATTAGATCATGTCCTTAAGCACTATGATGCAGTCATATCACATCTTAACTAGGCATGTATATTTCTAAGGTTTCATAGTTTTGGCTTATATATTCATAACGATACCATGGTGCTTTAGGGCATCCCCAAGATATGTTTTCAGATACCGCTATACAACTCCAACCCATCTTTGCTCAATGGGTAAAAAACACCCATGCTTTAGTGTCGGTTGTAATAGCTCCTAGTGCAACAACAAGTAACAGCTTAACTTGGGGAGGTGATGAATTAGTAGTAGTAGGGGGCAAAGTAGCTTTGTTACCTATTCCATTAGGAACTGCAGACTTTTTGGTCCATCACATTCATGCATTTACGATCCATGTGATTGTATTGATACTATTGAAAGGCGTTCTATTTGCTCGTAGTTCCCGTTTGATACCTAATAAAGCAAATCTTGGTTTTCATTTCCCTTGTGATGGGCCTGGAAGAGGAGGAACATGTCAAGTATCTACTTGGGATCATGTCTTCTTAGGTCTATTCTGGATGTACAATGCAATTTCGGTAGTAATTTTTCATTTTAGTTGGAAAATGTAGTCAAATGTTTGGGGCACCGTAAGTGATCAAGGAGTGGTAACCCATATCACAGGAGGAAACTCTGCACAAAGTTCCATTACTATTAATGGGTGGTTATGGGATTTCTTATGGGCACAGGCATCTCTGGTAATTCAGTCTTATGGTTCTTCATTATCTGCATATGGTCTTTTTTTTCTTAGGTGCTCATTTTTTCTGGGCTTTCAGTTTAATGTTTCTATTCAGTGGTCATGGTTATTGGCAAGAACTCATTGAATCTATCATTTGGGCTCATAACAAATTAAAAGTTGCTCTTGCTACTCAGCCTAGAGCCTTGAGCATTGTACAAGGATGCGCTGTAGGAGTAACCCATTACCTTCCGGGTGGAATTGCCACAACATGGGCATTCTTCTTAGCAAGAATTATTGTAGTATGATAATGGCTAGGAGGATTTGGAAGACATTATGGCATTAAGATTTACAAGGTTTAGCTCAGGACGCCACTACTCGTCATATTTGTTTGGTATTGCTACCGCACATGACTTCAAAAGTCATAATGATATTACTGAGGAACGTCTTTATCAGAACATTTTTGCTTCTCAGTTTGGGCTGTTAGCAATAATCTTTTTGTGGACATCTAGAAATTTGTTTCATGTAGCTTGGCAAGGAAATTTGGAGTCATGGATATAGGACCCTTTACATGTAAGACCTATTTCTTATGCAATTTGGGATCCTCATTTCGGTCAACCCACCGTAGAGGCCTTTACTTGAGGAGGTGCTATCGGCCTTGTGAATATTGCTTATTCCAGTCTTTATTAGTGGTGGTATACAATTGGATTATGCACCAATAAGGATCTTTATACTGGAGCTCTTTTTCTATTATGTCTTTCTGGTATATCTTTAATAGTGGGTTGGTTACACCTACAACCAAAATGGAGATCGAGCATTTTGTGGTTTAAAAATGCGGAATCTCATCTCAATCATCATTTGTCAAAACTTTTCAGACTAAGTTCTTTGGCTTGGGCAGGATATTTAGTTCTTGTCTCTATTCCCAGATCCAGGGGGGGAGTATGTCAGATGGAATAATTTCTTAAACATATTATCACATCCCCAAGGATTGGAACCACTTTTTACCGGTCAGTGGTATCTTTATGCACAAAACCCTAATTTCAGTAGTCATTTATTTGGTACCTCCAAGGGGGCGAGAACTGCCATTCTAACCCTTCTTGGAGGATTCCATCCACAAACACAAAGTTTATGGCTGACCGATATTGCTCATCATTATTTAGCTATTGCATTTCTTTTTCTCATTGCTGGTCATATGTATAGAACTAACTTTGGGATTGGGCATAGTATCAAAGATCTTTTAGAAGCACATATTCCCCCGGGGGGTCGATTAGGAAGTGGGCATAAGGGCCTTTATGACACAATCAACAATTGGATTCATTTTCAATTAGGTCTTGCCTAGCCTCTATAGGGTTATTACTTCTTTAGTAGCTCAACACATGTACTCTTTGCCTGCTTATGCATTCATAGCACAAGACTTTACTACTCAAGATGGGTTATATACTCATCACCAATACATCATAGGATTCATCATGACAAGAGCCTTTGCTCATGGAGCTATATTCTTCATTAGAGATTATTAATCCGAAACAGAATGAGGATAATGTATTAGCAAGAATGTTAGACCATAAAGAAGTTATAAGCTGGGCTAGCCTATTTCTGGGATTCCATACTTTGAGACTTTATGTTCATAGCAACGTCAAGCTCGCTTTTGGTACTCCAGAAAAACAAATCTTGATCGAACCCATATTTGGCCAACGGATACAATCTGCTCATGGTAAGACTTTGTATGGGTTCGATGTACTCTTATCTTCAATGAATGGCCCAACATTCAATGCAGGTCGAAACATATGGTTACCCGGCTGGTTGAATGCTATTAATGAGAATAGTAATTCACTCTTCTTAACTATAGGTCCTAGTGATTTCTTGGTCCATCATGCTATTGCTCTCAGTTTGCACTCAACTACATTGATTTTAGTAAAAGGTGCTTTAGATGCACGTGGTTCTAAGCTAATGCCAGATAAAAAGGATTTTGGTTATAGTTTTCCTTGCGACGGCCCAGGATGCAGTGGTACTTGTGATATTTCTTGTTGGGACGCATTTTATTTGGAAGTTTTCTAGATGTTAAATACCATTGGATGGGTGACTTTTTATTAGCATTGGAAACAGATCACATTATGGCAGGGTAACCTTTCACAATTTAATGAATCTTCCACTTATTTGATGGGATGGTTAAGAGATTATCTATGGTTGAACTCTTCACAACTTATCAATGGATATAATCCTTTTGGTATGAATAGTTTATCTGTGTGGGCATGGATGTTTTTATTTGGACATCTTGTTTGGGCTACTGGATTTATGTTCTTAATTTCCTGGTGTGGATATTGGCAAGAATTGATTGAAACTTTAGCATGGGCTCATGAATGCACACCTTTGGCTAATTTGATTCGGTGGAGAGATAAGTCAGTAGCTCTTTCCATTTTCCAAGCAAGATTGGTTGGATTAGCCCACTTTTCTGTAGGTTATATATTTACTTATGCAGCTTTCTTGATTGCCTCTACATCTGGGAAATTTGGTTAATTTAGTTATTTGTTTTATGTACTGTATCAGCAACAATCTCATTTCTTTCAATGGAGAGGGAGGGAGATCGACCTTCTTCTATTTCTTTTTACATCTAGGACCCAAACTCTATCATTGATAATAATAGGAACTGAACATTATGGCAAAAAAAAGTTTGATCCATAGGGGGAAGAAAGGCAGAAACTGGAACAGAAATATCATTTGATTCATCGATCTTCAAAAAAAGAAATAAGCAAAGTTCTATCATTGAGTGAAAAATGGGAAATTCATAGAAAATTGCAATCCCCACCACGTAATAGTGCACCTATATGTCTTCATCGACATTGTTTTTTGACTGGAAGACCTAGAGGTAACTATCGAGACTTTGGGTTATCCGGACACATACTTCAAGAAATGGTTCATGAATGTTTGTTACTGGGTGCAATAAGATCAAGTTGGTAAAGGTAAAAATAGCATTTCATATTTGTATAGATCTCTATGATCATAGATCATAGAGGGGCCCTCTTTACCATTCTGTATAAATAGACTATTCTATTTGTATAGATATGGTAGAGAGGCATATCTAATCTTTCTTCATCTATTAGTTCCCAGTTCTTTAGCATGGAGTAGAGTAGTTTGGTAGCTCGCAAGGCTCATAAACTTGAAGTCACAGGTTCAAATCCTGTATCCACAACATTTTTTGTTTGGATGGGAGATAAATATAAGGAAGATAGAACTACGATACTATCATAGTCACTATACCAAATATTTTCTTAAATTGAAGTTTTATTAAGAAGTATATTACTTCACTATGGGTAGATAGTGGGGATCAAACCCGCATCTTCTCCTTGGCAAAAAAAAAATTTATTCGACCATATCCGCATTTTCTTCCTTTTTGACACACATGCATATGTCCATGCATATATGATATATCATATATGTGTCTGGATCATATTTGCGCAGGGCCAGATACTCAGATACTTCAGATTGAATCTTAATGTCTTTCATAAAACTTTTTTAAAAAAGAGTGGCATTTTTGGATCCAAAGAAATTCAAGAAATAAGAGAATTAAGGATGGCTACTAGAAAGACTAATCCAATCCATAATGATGTACCTGAAAGTACAACATTTTTGTTACGTGACCAGCCATCAAAAGAAGCAAATATAATGGATACACTAATAAGTAAGATTGATGAAGTCACAATTAATGTAAAAACTGCTAATTAGAAAGCAATAGTCATTTTTGTAATCCTCCAAGTTATCGACAAATGAACTATAAACTATACCAATTCATTTGATCCCTCGCTTAGTAAAATCTTGTAGGGATTCGATCGTGAATCAATTGATTCTTTAGAACTTATTACAATTTTTTTTTTAATTTGAGCATATGGTTAGTGGGAGTTTAGTATTTACTCCACAAACAGACATAGTGGATTATGTGTATATGTATAAATGTATATATATAGTATATAGATAAATACAAAGAAATATATATTCGCATTTAGGATGTTTCTACAATATAGATAGTTAGTGTATCACCTCATATGGTTATGGTCTATTCGTAGTAATAAAATACAGACTACACATCCGAGAGATGGCTGAGTGGTTGATAGCTCTGGTCTTGAAAATCGGTATAGTTTTGAACAAAGAACTATCAAGGGTTCGAATCCCCCTCTCTCCTTTTATTTTTTTTTGTTGAATATTTGTTTCTTTATTTGTTTTGTCTAGCCCACTATCATAAAAGGGAATGGCTCGGCTATCTCACTTAGCTGAGCTAGAATAGAAAAAAGTAGAATGAATATATATATAAGTATAAGAAAATCTTAGCTAAAAAGTCTTAGCTAAGAGGGGTCATAGAAAGAACAAATTCCAAATCATGATCAATTCCTTTTTCAAATCCCACTACAACTACAGGGGCCCATCCTACATGCCACAAATGACCCACAAATAGGAAGAATTCTATAACAAAATGGGAAGTAGCCAACCAACTTCTAGGAGAGACATAATTAACTACATTGATCTCAGTAGCAATGCCACCAATAGAATTTAAAGAACCTAAAGGAGCATGGGCCATATATTCTAATGAACATCATTCTTGCCAAGGTTGTATGTCACCCAAGTCCAAACCATTGGGACCTCTTAGAGGTTCCAACCAAAGAGCACGGAGATCCCAAAAATACATAGTTTCCCCTCCAAAAATAACCTCTCGATCGGAGACTGCATTAGATATTTACCTAAACCAGTAGGTCCTTAAGCAGATCCCATGTTAGCCCCAAGATGTTGCTCTCTTACTAGAAAAGTAAATGCCTGAGCTTGGCTTCTGGTCTGGTGGGTCCATAAAATTCACTAGGATAGGCAGTATTTTTGAACCAGATGAAACAACAAGCAATGAAACCAAAGATAGATAAAGCACCTAAACTATAAGACAACTAAGCTTCTCTAGACCATACAAATGCATGGCAAGCCCATGCAAAGGGTTTGGTTAAGATATGCCAAATTTTGCCAAGTATACAAATGGAACCTAACCATACATGCCCTCCAATCATGTCTTCTAAATCATCCACACTAACAATCTAGCCTTCTCCCCTAAAAGGGGATTTTAATAAATAACCAAATATAATGCTTGGACTAAGGGTCAAGTTGGTAATTTTTCTTACATCTCATCCCCCTGGCACCCAGATATCATATATGCCACCAAAATAAAGAGCCTTGAGTACTAGAAGAAAAGCACCTATACCTAACAAAATTAAGTGAATACCTAAAATTGTAGTCATTTTATTTCTATCTTTCCATACATAACCGAAGAATGAAAAGGATTCTTCAAGAGTTTCAGGTCCAAGAAGTCAGGTCCAAGAAGTGCATGATAAATACCGCCAAAGCCTAAGACTGCAGAAGAAATTAAGTGAAGTATTTCAAATATAAAGTAGGGAAAGGCATCTATAACTCTCCATCCCCCTCCCACCACCAACCCCCCCGCCCGGACTACTCCCCAACCCAGAGTAGCTAACTGCGGAAGTAAAATCAACTCTTGTACAAAATGAGCCACTTCAAATAGGTTTATTGCTCCGGCCGAAAATACAATTAATCTAGCATGGGCTATGTGAGCCCCAAGTAGTTTGCCAGACAAATTTATAAGTCTGGCATTCCCGGCCCACCAAGCAAAACTGGTAGTTTCTTGGTCACGACCAGCTAAAGCTAAAGTTCCATTAAAGAGCATTTTCACGGGGTAGAACCTCCTCAAGGAATATAAGGTTTTCATGAGGCTGATCTTGAGCCACCATCCAAGCACAAATACCTTCATTTAAGAGAATATTTTTGGTGTAGAAAGTCTCAAATTCAGGATCTTTTGCTGCATAGATTTCTTGGGAATCGAAATCATAGGCACGTAGGTTCAAAGCCAGACCGACTACCCCAAGAGCACTCATCCATAAACTGGTTATTGGTACAAATAACATAAAGAAATGTAACCAATGTTTATTGGAAAAAGCAACCCCAAAGATTTGGGACCAAAAGGGGTTAGCAGTCACCATTGAATATGTCTCTTCAGCTTGAGTTAAAAAATAGCAATTGGAGTAGAGAATGTGATTGCATTATAAGGTCACAATTGAACAGATTGAGCAAGTTCAAATTGACGTAACGTGAAACCTATTAGTCCAAAAACACCATGGAGAGCAACAAAAGTCCACAGGCCGCCTAATTGACACCAATGAGTAAAATCTCCTTGTGCCTCAGGACCCCATAGTAGCAATAGAGTGTGAGCTAAACTATTCACAGGAGTAGAAACTATAGTGATTAAGAAATTACAACCTTCCAAATAAAAATTGGCAAATCCATAGGTATACCATAAAGTTACAAAAGTTATACCTGTAAACCAACCTCCTAAAGTGAAATAAGCACAAGGAAAGAGCAATAGACTGGACCAACCTACAAAAATGAAATGGTCCCTTCGTAACCAATCATCCATAATATCAAATAAATCCTTTTCTTCTTTGGTAAATCTACCAAGGGCTATAGTCATAGTGACCCTCCTATTCAATTACTTCAACCATTTCCGAACACCTCATATCATTTTCGGGTCATACAATAGTTTGATTGTCTATGGGCAATTCCTTGTTCATTGCCTTTTATGATAGGTTTCGGAGATACAAATTCTTCTTTTCTATTGGAACACATAGCAACCTAGATAAATCCATGAGTTCGATTTGATTAGACCTTACTATTTCCATTCTTATCCCATTCTTAACTTAATAAAATAAGTTAATAAGAATACAAATTTGAACCTCAAATTATCCTATGACTCATACCACCGAGTATATCTTTTAAGTAAGGGGCAAAAAAAAGAAAATTCCTTATTTTTTTCTTGCCCCTAAATTTAATATTAATATTAAATAATAGTAGACTTGAAATGAAAGCCCTTTTTTCTTCTTACATTTGTTCACTATTGTATTTTTGCAATAAAAAATAATATATAATTCTGGAATCAAATTAGAATATTGCAAAAAAGATTTTCAAAATATTTATCTGTAGCAGAAAAGAATAATGATTTTTTCCTATGGAAGAGCATCCGGTAACAAAAAGATAAAATCAGAAAAATATTAACAATTTTTTGCATGGTCCAAGGAAATGGAAATAAATACAATCCACTTCTACAATTTAATGTATATCGAATTTAAATATCAGAATAGCTGATAAAGTCATGATTCAATGGGTTAGGCTCACTTACTTTTTTTGATTCAAAATTCTACGGTGGGTTTGATAGGAACAATTAGGAATACTTTGGTTTTGTGATTAATAATCAGGATTGGATATCTATAATAATTTTTATGTCCCAAGATAATTTGAATAATGAGATATGAAGAGGATTACTATGTTACTATAGGGTATACTCAGTACAATTATTAATTACTAATTGTTCAACTTTGTAACTATAGCTTTCAATAATAAGAATTGATTATAATAATATAGTAGTTACCCTTTTTCCTTTTTTTAGAGGTATCAACTTCTATTCTCTACGAAAAAATGAAGATTAAAGATTAAGCTTGAGTTTAGTGGAAAAAGCCCTTTATCGAATTTGAACCGATGATTTATGTCTTACCAAGGCATTACTCTACTACTGAGTTAAAAGGGCCTATTCTTTTTTAATTCATGAATTAGCCATCTTCAATTATGAGTTTACTGCATATATCTATATATGTACATATATAGATACTCATTCAAGAACAAAAAATGGGAGTTGCCTAGTAGTAATTGGTAATTGGGTATTAATATTTAATATTATTAATATTATTATTTAATATAATTGTATTTAAATAAATAAATGATATTTAATTAAATAAATAAAATAAATGTAGTGAATTGTTTGAAGACCGATATCACTTGTAATCAATCAGAACAAGATTGACTTGATCGATACATGTACCAATCTAACATCAACATAAAAAATGCAAGATATTCTTATTGAATTATGTGATGATGGAATTCAATTCATACCCTGAACCAAATTTTTTGAATATAAAAAAAGAAAATTCTTTCTCTTACTATAGTATCATCCTAAAAATAGGAAAGACTCTTCAGATTCAGATCTAGTCATTACATTAGATTATATTGACAATTCCAAAAAGCTGTTCATATTATCATGGTAGTATGATGATGGTCAGGCCGATATGCCCCTATCATCTGGTGGTTCAGGACATCTCTCTTTCAAGGAGGCAGCGGGGATTCGACTTCCCCTAGGGGTATGGTACTACAAGAGGAAGTTGATCATGTATTAGATTATCAATAAGACTAGAATTAATTCTTCCTGGGTTGATGCCCGAGCGGTTAATGGGGATGAACTGTAAATTAGTTGGCAATATGTCTATGCTGGTTCAAATCTAGCTCGGCCCAAAAATTCATCGTCCCACGAGTATGATATAACCTTCAAAAGTGTCCACTACGTTGACCAATACGTAGAAATAAAGAGAAAGAGTCCTTTTTGGTTTTTGCTCTATCCATATGTTTTTCTCATCCATTTTGATCTTTCTAATGATCTAGATTGATGATCCTTAAGCATTAAGAATATGTATGCCATCATAGACCTCACTGGGATTGTAGTTCAATCATTCAGAGCATCGCCCTGTCAAGGTGGAAGCAGTGGGTTCGAGCCCCGTCAGTCTCAAACTAGGACCATTATCTCTCTATTTTATGTGAAAAGAAAAAGGAGACAGGCATCAAAATATAATTCCCTCCAATCTTTATTTCTTTTATTTTTTATAATTAGATAAATACAAAAATTTCCATTTCTTGCCCCAGTACCTATTGATTGGGGAGAGACATGAGTAGGTACAAGTGGTAGTATTAATATTAAATTAACTATGGTAAGAGATACATGTTTGACTTTCTTTTTTGATTATTCTTGATCAATGAAATATAATAGAATGCCGATATTTTTAGTATAGTAGGAGTATATACACAAATTGTATTGATTTATTGTACGATAGATAATGTACTTACCATAATTATCTCGGCAGAGCATTTTTCGGGTTAAATCACACATTTTCTAGCTTAGATCCAACTTTTTTTGTGTTTTCTCAATTACTAATTGGAAATAATCTATTTCATTCTCATTCCAATTTCCCATTAAATTTTTTGTCTTATACTTTGTTCTATAACCTACCACCTACCATCTTTTTTACACTTTTAAATACAATTACCATATAAAATATAAAATACCATATGACTGCTATTCTATGGGTTATACACATATCCCAAAGAATAAAAGTCAGATGGAAAAGGGAGAGTTAAAGTTAACTATAAAAGTTTAATATTCCAAAAACTTTACTCAAAAAATAAATAAAAGGATCTCCTTTGGTCTTTTACTTTTTGAGTATTCTCCTTTTGGATTTTTGGATTAAAGTTGGCGTACATACATAAAAAAAAATTCAACGAGATTTCCTTATTGGATAAGGAATCCATTTTTTATTTTTTATGGATAAAAATTTTCCTGTGTTATGTTATACTATTCAATTCTTGACAATGAATCAATTTGATACATTGATATTATTATTCATAATATTGATTCGATTCAGTATCATCAGGATTTAATTCATCCAAGTGAATTTATAGGAATTACAATTTCTCATTTCTATGGGATTAGATCCCGCGTGATGTGAAACAAAAAACAATGAGATTATGGAAGTCAATATTCTCGCATTTATTGCTACTGCACTATTTATTCTAGTTCCTATTGTTTTTTTACTTATCATCTACATAAAAATAGTCAGTCAAAATGATTAATTTGACTGAAAGTTGAATTATTAGTTCTTATCAATAATTGAAGAAATGCAGGAAAGGGATTCAAACTCCAAGTCTTAAATGATTAGGTGTGGAATCAGAAGTATCTGAGATACTATGTGAGATAGTATGGTAGAAAGAACTAGAATATTATTCTAGTTCTTTCTACCATACTATCTTCTATTCTATAGTTGTTTGTATAATATTTTTAGTTAAAGTTGTATTGTATACAGATATAGGCTTTATATAGATCCTAATTTATATAGATCATAGGTATCTCATATATTAGACATACATCTATAAATTTGAATAGCCTTTTCTATTTTATTTTGTTTTCTTCAATAGATCAATTTGTATGGTAATTAACTTCTTCAACATTGGAAAAGGAGTAGAACACAAGGAAACTCCTATTTTCTTATGTAGGACCTCTTTTGATAATCAAATCTCTAGCCATTTTCAATAGCAAGTATATATCGTCATAATAGTAGAATAACTTTTTCTTAGAATAGTAAAAAAAATAAAGAAAGGGGGAAAACAAAAATAAGGAAAAGCAATAGGGATTGTTTTTTCTCATTTAATATCCATTATTCTATTAAGAATTAAGAAATGGCGCATCAAAATAGAATATTTAGGAAGAATTCCGTTGGAAAAAAAATTCATTCTTTGATTGAATGATTATTATTCATTATTGTATTTTTTAGTGTAATTTAGTATAATTTTGAAAGAGTTAAGGTTTTGGAAAACAATCAATTAAAGTAAAGAATTAATACAATTTGATTACCAAATGGAGTAATCAATTATACCCTAGAGCCCACTCCTTCCCCTACTACAAGTGAAAGGGAAAATGAAAAGACTACCATTAATGCAACCCAAGTGAGACTTACTATATCCATGTCGAATTATACCTCCTATCTCTATGAAGGAATTATTTTATTGATCAATAATTATAGTAAAATTAATGGTGCATAGTTAAAACAAGAAAGGATAAGGATTCTGACTTAAGGCTATCTCTAAAGAATAAAATAAAAGGTGACATAGCCACCCTGTTTGAATATCTGAGCACTTAGAACTTCTAGTTAGTCTAGATATAAAGTATTTTTAGTCCTTTCCACAACTCCTAAATTGATTTCCCATTATATTATAGCCTATCCAATCTAATTCCAGATAGAGTCAACAAACACTACCTATACTAAGGTAGTGTAAGATAATTATGAAGTTTTAGATAGTCTTTTGTTTAATGCTTTCTTCAATCCTAGAAGAAAAAAATGGGGAGTCCTTTAGTTTATAGGATTTTCGACCTATTACTTTAACAGTTCTAAATCCCCAAATTGACTCTCACTATTTATTTGTTTGATTCCATTTTATTTATCAAAAATATCTATTCTAGTTCTATCATTGTCTATGGGTTTGAATCTAAGAGAAATTCTGGATAATATTTGTTACCCTAAAATTTTCTTGTCTTTCCTAAATGATGAGGAAAAAAAAAGATTGGGTCAAAAGAAAGTGTTATTGTAGAGTTTTACCAACAATTTGCTTGTGTAGGTGGGGATCGGATATTTCCTGAGTCCTTATGTAAGGAATTACAAAAGAAATTTTTTCAACAAAGATGTGAATTAGGAAGGATTGGTCGATGAAATATGAACCAAAAACTGAATCTTGATATACCTTAGAATAATACATTTTTGTTACCACGAGATGTATTGGCTGTCGTGGATCATTTGATCGAAATGAAATTTCGAATGGGTACACTTGACAATATGAATCACTTGAAAAATAAACATATTCGTTCTATAGTGGCTCTGTCATAGGATCAATTCGGATTGGCTCTTATTCATTTAGAAAATGCGGTTCGAGGAACTATATGTGGATCAACCAGGCATAAATTGATATCGACTCCCCAAAATTTGGTAACTTCAACTTCATTAACAACCACTTATGAATCATTTTTCTGCTTACACCCTTTATCTCAAGTTTTGGATCGGACTAATCCATTGACCCAAATTGTTCATGGGAATAGGTTGAGTTTTTTAGGCCCTGGAGGGTTGACAGGGCGAACTGCTAGTTTTCAGATACGGGATATTCATCCTAGTCACTATGGACGTGTTTGTTCAATTGATACATTTGAAGGAATCAATGTTGGACTTATTGGATCCTTAGCTATTCATGTGATGATTGGTCATTGGGGATCTATAGAGAGTCCTTTTTATGAAATATTTGAGAGATCAAAAAATGAACAGATGGTTTATTTATCATCAAGTAGAGATGAATGTTATATGGTAGCAGCATTAAATTCTTTGGCCCTGAACTAGGGTATTCAAGAAGAACAAGTTGTTCTAGCCTGATATTGTCAAGAATTTCTGACCATCTCATGAGAACAGATTCATCTTAGAAGCATTTTTTCCCTTCCAATATTTTTCTATTGGAGTTTCTCTCATTCCTTTTATTAAGCATAATGATGCAAATTGAGCTTTAATGAGTTCTAATATTCAACGTCAAGTAGTTCTGCTTTCTCAATCTGAGAAGTGCATTGTTGGAAGTGGACTGGAATGCCAAACAGCTCTAGATTTTGGGGTTTTAGCTATAGCCGAACAGGAGGGAAAGATTGTTTATACTGATACCCACAAGATCAATTTCTCAAGTAATGGGGACACTATGAGCATTCCATTAGTTATGCATCAATGTTCTAACAAAAATACTTGTATGCATCAAAAACCTCAGGTTCCATTGGGTAAATGCATTAAAAAGGGACAAATTTTAGTAGACGGTGTGGCTACAATTGGCGGAGAACTCTCTTTAGGAAAAAATGTATTAGTAGCTCATATGCCATTGGAAGGCTATAATTTTGAAGATGCAATACTAATTAGTGAATGTCTGGTATATAAAGATATTTATACTTCATTTTACATTCATAAATATGAAATTCAGACTCATGTGACAAGTCAAACCCTGAAAGAATCACTAAGGAAATATCACATTTAGAGTCTCATTT
The DNA here is from genome assembly GCA_005019695.1 of Trichopus zeylanicus subsp. travancoricus. NCBI lineage: Eukaryota > Viridiplantae > Streptophyta > Magnoliopsida > Dioscoreales > Dioscoreaceae > Trichopus > Trichopus zeylanicus. Next base: position 181,716 of record RXID01019394.1, on the reverse strand, counting down.
ACTCTGCAATTTAGACAAAAATGGAATTGTGATGCTTGGATCGGGGATAGAAATAGGTGATATTTTAGTAGGTAAATTAACAACTCAGGTATTGAACGAATCATCGTATGCCCCTGAAGATAGATTATTATGAGCCATACTTGGCATTCAGATATCCACTGCAAAAGAAACTTCTCTAAAACTACCTATAGGTGGAAGGGGTCAAGTTATTAATGTGAGATGGATTCAGAAAAAGGGTCATTCCAGTTATAATCTAGAGATGGTTCATATATCTATTTTACAGAAATGTGAAGTCAAAGTAGGTGATAAAGTAGCTGGAAGACATGGGAATAAAGGTATCATTTCCAAAATTTTGCCTAGACAAGATATGCCCTATTTGCAAGATGGAATGCCCGTTGATATGGCTTTCAACCCATTAGGAGTACCTTCACGAATGAATGTGGGATAGATATTTGAATGTTCGCTCGGGTTAGCGGGGGACCTCCTAAAGAGACATTATAGAATAGCACCTTTTGATGAGAGATATGAGAAAGGCTTCGAAAAAACTAGTCTTTTCTGAATTATATTCAGCCAGTAAGCAAACCAAAAATCCATGGGTATTTGAACCTGAGTTTCCAGGAAAAAGCAGAATATTTGATGAAAGAAGAGGAGATCCTTTTGAACAACCTGTTCTAATAGGAAAACCCTATATCCTAAAATTAATCCATCAAGTTGATGATAAAATCCATGGACGTTCTAGCGGACATTATGCACTTGTTACACAACAACCCCTTAGAGGAAGGGCCAAGCAAGGGGGGACAATGAGTAGGAGAAATGGAAGTTTGGGCTCTAGAGGGATTTAGTGTTGCTCATATTTTACAAGAGATGCTTACTTATAAATCTGATCATATCAGAGCTCGTCAAGAGGTACTTGGTACTATAATTATTGGAGGAACAGTACCTAACCCAAAGGATGCTCCAGAATCTTTTCAATTGCTCACTCGAGAATTATGATCTTTGTCTCTGGAATTGAATCATTTCTTTGTATCTGAGAAGAACTTCCATATTAATAGGAAGGAAGCTTGATCTGAATGAATCCAAATTTCTATTCTACGATTGATCGGTATAAACATCAACAACTTCGAATTGAACCAGTTTCTCACCAACAAATAAAGGCTTGGGCCAACAAAATCCTACCTAATGGAGAGATGGTTGGGGAGATGACAAAACCCTATACTTTTCATTACAAAACCAATAAATCGGAAAAAGATGGATTGTTTTGGGAAAGAATCGCCGGACCTATAAAAAGTGGAATTTGTGCTTGTGGAAATTATCGAGCGATCAAGCTGGAAAAGAAGACCTGAAGTTTTGTGAACAATGTGGGGTGGAGTTTGTTGATTCTCAGATATGAAGATATCAAATGGGATACATCAAACTCGCATGTCCAGTGACTCATGTGTGGTATTTGAAACTTCTTCCTAGTTATATCACAAATCTTTTAGATAAATCCCTTAAGGAATTAGAAGGCCTAGTATATTGTGATGTGTGATTTGATCAAAATTTGCATTTGACAGATTCAAACTGAGAGACTAACATCCCATTCAATCTGATTGGGATGTCCCTGCTCTAACATGTGTCTTGGAAGGACTAACATGAAGCTCAGAATGTTGTGTGTATTCAATACTTCCAAAAAAAAGGGAATTGATCCATGGTCAATTCCCTAACAGATAATAGGAATGGAATTACTAATTTTACCTCGTGAAAAAAAAAATTTCGTGGAATTAGCCATTCCATTTCTTTTAGAAAGAGATTCTATTCAAGCAAGTAACTATGGCAAGGTTACATAAGTTTATCTATTGCATATACGATTGAAGGGACTTAATGGCATAAACATCATCGAGGTGAGTAGGGACCTAAAAGATCGAATGGGGTGATATATAGACAAGTAAATCCCTTATGAGTCCCAAAGTATTAACTTTAAAAGTTTAAGTGGATTAAGCATTTGAAGGGAAGTAGACTACTCAATAATTTCACATTTCCTTTTTTTGCCGTAAATGAATTGTAAATTGAATTTAAGTAATTCAAAAAGTCAAAACAATAATGAATTAATGAAAGATTAGTCCCTGCTGGGAACTTGAGTAAGGAGTAGGCTTTAGCCTTTGTAGGGTTTTATTGAACAAAATTTCACCCCTCTTTCTTTTTCTTTATTTCATATAACTACTTGAGCTGGATGAGAGGAAACCTTCACGTCCGATTTTTAAGGGGGGAATCCAATCCTATAGAAACCTATCTCAATTTTTCTTTTGCTAGGCCCATATCTAAAAAGCCAACTTTCTTCCGGTTACAAGGTTCATTCAAATATGAAATCCAATCTTGGAAATACAACATTCCACTTCTTTTTACTACCCAAAGCTTCAAGACATTTCAAAATTGAGAAATCACGATGGGAGCAAGTGCTATAAGAGAACAATTAGCATATTTGGATTTACAAATTATTATAGATAATTCATTTATAGAATGGAAGGAATTAGGAGACAAGAAGGCAATTGGAACTGGAAATGAATGGGAAGATAGAAAAAGTCAAAGAAGAAAGGATTTTTTGGTTAAACGCATGGAATTAAGTAAACATTTTATTCAAACAAATATAGAACCAAAATGGATGATTTTGCACCTATTACTTGTTCTTCCTCCCGAGTTATATATCGGAACAATAATCTTACCGATCTATTAGCAACAAGTAGATCTATGCCAGGTGAATTAGTAATGTGTCAGGAGAAATTGGTACAAGAAGTAGTAGATATACTTCTTGATAATGGGATCTATGGACAACTGATGAAAGATGGTCATAATAAAGTTTACAAGTCATTTTCCAATGTAAGTGAAGGCAAAGAGGGAAGATTTCATGAGACTCTGCTTGGCAAACGGGTTGATCATTCGGGGTGTTCCGTAATTGTCGTGGGTCCTTTGCTTTCATTACATCAATGTGGATTACCTCACAAAATATTAATAGAGCTTTTCCAAACATTTGTAATTCATGGTTTAATCAGACAACATGTTGCTTCTAACATAGGGATTGCTAAAAGTCAAATTCGGGAAAAAGAACCCATTGTATGGGAAATACTTCAAGAAGTTATGCGGGGACATCCTATATTGTTGAATAGAGCACTGACCTTGCATAGATTGGGTATACAGGCCTTCCAACCCATTTTAGTGGAGGAGCATGCTATGTTTACACCCATTAGTTTGTAGAGGCTTCAATGCAGACTTTGATGGGGGTCAAATGGCTGTTCATGTACCTTTATCTTTGGAAGCTCAAGCAGAGGCTCCTTTACTTATGTTTTCCCATATGAATCTCTTGTCTCCAGCTATTGGAGATCCCATTTCCATACCAACTCAAGATATGCTTATTGGACTTTATGTATTAACAATTGGGAATCATCGAGGTATTTGTGGAAATAGGTATAATACATATAATTGCAGAAATTCTCAAAACAAAATAGTTAACAATAAAAAGAGTAAGTATATCAAAGCGACGTATTGTTGTAGTTCCTATGATGCACTTGGAGCTTATTGGCAAAAATGAATCAATTTAGATTGTCCTTTGTGGCTCCGGTGGCAACTAGATCAATGTGTCATTGGCTCAAGAGAAGTTCCTATCAAAATTCAATATGAATATTTGGGTACTTTAAAGAGATTTATAGGAACAATCTGATCGTAAGAAGTGTAAAAAAAGAAATTTGTTGTATATACATTTGAACCACCATTGGTCATATTTCTTTTTATTGTATTTCTCGGGCCTACTCATATGCTATCTAAACTAAGAAATTAGACTAGTTGATATCCGTGTCTGGGAATTCGGTTCTCTGCATTTTCGCCGGTATCAGAATTCCCGAATTTCTACATGACTTAAGATTAAGGGAAGGAAGTTTTCGAATCATTGACTCAGGTCCATTGTGGAATCCTATTAAGCATAATATGGGGGTATTTATGATAGAATGGGCTGATATGGTCTTTCACAATAAAGTGATAGATGGAACTGCTATGAAACAACTTCTTAGCAGATTAATAGATCATTTCATAATGGCATATACATCACATATCCTGGATCAATTGAAGACTCTAGGTTTTCAGCAAGCCACTACTATGTCTACTTCATTAGGAATCGATGATCTTTTAACAATACCTTCTAAGGAATGGTTAGTCCAAGACACTGAATAACAAAGTTTTCTTTTGGATAAATACTATCATTATGCGAACATACACGTGGTAGAAAAATTACATCCATCCATTGAGATATGGTATGCTATAAGTGAATATTTGAGACAAGAAATGAATCCTAATTTTTGGATTACTGATCCTTCTAATCCAGTCCATTTAATATCCTTTTTGAGAGCTCGAGGAAATGTATCTCAGGTACACCAATTGGTGGATATGAGAGGATTAATGTCGGATCCTTAAGGACAAATGATTGATTTACCCATTCAAAGCAATCTACATGAGGAACTTTCTTTGACAGAATATATAATTTCTTGCTACGAAGCCCACAAAGACATTGTAGATATTACTGTATGAACATCAGATGCTGGATACCTCACAAGTAGACTTGTTGAAGTAGTTCAATACATTATTGTACATAGAACAGATTGTGGTACTATCCGAAGTATTTTCATGAGTCCTCAAAAAGGGAGGATGACAGAAAAAATTTTTGTCCAAACACTAATTGGTCGTGTATTAGCAGAGGATATATATACGAGTCCACGATACATTACCGTTCAAAATCAAGAGGTTGGGATTGGACTTGTCAATCGCTTGATAATTTTTTGAGCATGACCAATATATATTTGAACCCCTTTTACTTGTAAAAGTACATCTTGGATCTATCAATTATGTTACAGTTGGAGTCCCGCTCATGGAGATCTGGTTGAATTGGGAGAAGTCGTAGGTATTATTGCGGGTCAATCAATTGGGGAACCAGGGACTCAACTAACATTAAGAAGTTTTCATACCGGTGGAGTATTTATAGGCTGTGCTACTGAACATGTGCGAGTTCCTTCTAGTGGAAAAATCAAATTCAATGAGGATTTGGTTCATCCCACATGTACCCATCATGGACATCCTTCTTTTTTATGTTCTATAGAAGCGTATGTAACTATTGATGGTTGGGATATTATACATAATGTGAATATTCCACCAAAAGGTTTGATTTTAGTTCAAAATGGTCAATATGTGGAATCAAAACAAGTGATTGTCAAGATTCGTGCCGGGGCATCCACTTTTCATTTTAAAGAGAGGGTCCAAAAATATATTTATTCTGAATCAGAGGGAGAAATGCATTGGAGTACCCATGTCTACTTGCACCCGAATACCCATATGGTAATGTTCATTTATTACCAAAAACAAGTCATTTATGGATAGTAGCAGGAGGTCTATGTAGATCCAATATAGTGTCTTTTTCATTCCACATGGATCAAGATCAAATGAATTTTCATTCTTTTTTTGTCAAAGAAAAATATATTTCTGATCTCTTAATAACTAATTATTGAGTAAGGCATAAATTGTTGGATACTTCTGCTAAAAAAAAAAGAAATTCTTGAACATTCAATGCCCAATTGAATGACATCCAAGGGTCATTGGAATTTCATATATCCTTTATTCTTTAAGAGAATTCAGATTTCTTGGCCAAAAGATGAAGAAATAGATTCATCATCCCATTACAATATGATCAAGATCGAGAGAAAGAACTAATACCCTATTTTGGTATTTCGATTGAAATATCCATAAATGGTATTGTACGTAGAAATAGTATTCTTGCTTATTTCGATGATTCAATATATTGAAAAAGCAGTTTGGGAATTACTAAATATGGGACTGTAGAGGTAGATTCAATTGTGTATAAAAGAGGATTTGATTGAGTATCGAGGAACCAAAGAATTTAGTCTGAAATACAAAATACAAATCAAAATAGATCAGTTTTTTTTCATTCCTGAAGAAGTGCATATCTTATTTGGATCTTCGTCGATAATAGTCTGGAAGAATAGTCTCATTGGAGTAGATACATGACTCACCTTAAATACAAGAAGTCGAGTAGGCGGATTAGTATGGGTGGAGAGAAAAAAAAAGTATTGAACTGAAAATATTTTTTGGAAATATCCATTTTCCTGGAGAGATAGATAAGATATCTAGGCACAGTACCATTTTGATACCACCAAGAAGGGGAAAGAAAAATTTTAAGGAATCCAAAAAAAATGGAAAAATTGGATCTATGTTCAACAAATCACACCTCATAGAGTTCAACTCCCGTTCTCAACCCATGAACAATAAGAGTCTGAAGCTTCCTTCTTAACTCCCTGAACTTCTTCGTAGTGGCTCCGTTCCATGCCTCATTTCATAGGGAACCTCAAAGTGGCTCTATTTCATTATATTCCATTCATTTAATATCCCTTTGGTGTTAGTGACATAAGAGATGAGATGTCATTCAATTGAATAAGATGGTATCACTGACATAAGAGATGTCATTTATAGTCCCTATACATGGAAAGTTAAGAAATCATTGTATAATAATCAAGAAATTGCAATAGAAAAGAAAAAGGGGAGGTTTGTGATGATTTTGAAATCTTTTCCACTAGGTAATCTATTATCCTTATGCATGAAGATAATAAATTCAGTCATTGTGGTTGGACTCTATTATGGATTTCTCACCACATTCTCCATAGGGCCCTCTTCTCTTCCTTCTGTGAGCTCGGGTTATGAAAGAAGGAACTGAGAAGGAGGTATCAGCAACAACATGTTTTATTTTGGGACAGCTCATGATGTTCATATCAATCTATTATGTGCCTCTGCATCTAGCATTGGGTAGACCTCATACAATAACTGTCCTAGTTCTACTATATCTTTTGTTTCATTTCTTTTGGAACAATCAAAAAAACTTTTTTGACTATGGATCTACTACCAAAAATTCAATGCATAATCTCAGCATTCAATTTGTATTCCTGAATAATCTAATTTTTCAATTATTCAACCATTTCATTCTACCAAGTTCAACATTAGCTAGATTAATCAACATTTATATGTTTTGATGCAACAACAAGATGTTATTTGTAACAAGTAGTTTTCTTGGTTGGTTAATTGGTCACATTTTATTCATGAAATGGGTTAGATTGGTATTATTTTGGATATAGCAAAATCATTCTATTCGACCTAATAAGTACCTTATGTCAGAATTGAGAAATTCTATGGCTCGAATCTTTAGTATTATCTTATTTATCACCTGTGTCTACTATTTATGAAGAATTCCATCGCCTATTTCCACTAAGAAACTGAAAGAAACCTTTGAAATGGAAGAAGGGGGAGAAAGTGAGAAGAAAGTGATGTAGAAACAACTTTCAAAATGAGGGAGACTAAACAATAACAAGAGGGATCCATTGAAGGAGTCTTGGAAGAAAAGAAGAATTTGGACAAAATAGATAAAACGGAAGAGATCTGAGCAAATGGAAAGGAAAAAATAAAGGATGAATTCTACTTTTGTTTTAAAGATACATGCTATAAAGATAGCCCAGTTTACGAAGATTCTTATCTTGATAACCCATCAAGATAATTGGCAATTGGGAAGACTTAAAGAAGATAAAAAAGAATAGACTTATTTAACATATAAAAATCTCTTGTGAATTTTCTTTTCAATTATAAACGATGGAATCGTCCATTGTGATATATAAAAAATGATCGATTTGAAAATGCTGTATGAAATGAAATCTCACAATATTTTTTATACATGTCCAAGTGATTAAAAAAAATATATCTTTTACATACACGCCCAATTTATCAATTCATTTGGAAATGTTAGAACGGAAAATTTTTTTGTACATGACAAAAAATGTATCCCATGAAGACCTATATAATCATTGGGTTTATACCAATGAACAAAAAAAATACAACTCGAGTCATGAATTACTAAGTAGAATAAAAGTTCTAGAAAACTCTTTTCTAGATATGCTCGAAAAAAGAACCAGATTGTACAATGATGAAAATGAACAAAAATGCTTGCACAAAGCATATGATCCTCTTTTGAATGGACCATATCGCAAGATAATAAAAAAAAAAATACATTCACATGCAATCAAAAATGATTTCCTATTTTCTACAAAAGAAAAATTTTCCATAGAAACTTGGAGCTAAATACAAATACAAAAAATACAAGAAATACAAGAATAAATAAGATGATATTTGTCCACCCCCTATATATTTGATTCCTTCCCCTATAAAGAAACTAAAAAGACCAATTCCATTTCTAATTCCCTCAATTATACGTCTATCAAAAAATTGAGATAATTTTGTCACTCCTCTTATCCCCATTGTAATGATCTTAGTATAAATAATATCTATGTAACCATGATTATATGACCAATTGTATATCACATTTTTTATTTGATCCAAAAGAATTCTCTTAAGGCCTATTCTTACAGATGAATTGATTAAGTCCAAATTTTGGAAAGATGAATAAACAGACCCATAGAAAATAAATGCTATGAATAGTCCGAAAAGAGCTATAGTTGCTGAAAAAATTACATTTATGAAAAATTCATATCAATTTGGAAAATGATTTGAATCTGAGTGAAAAGGGTTTGTTGATGTTGATATAGTTAACCATTTCAATAATATTTCAAAATATATTACTCCTATATCAAAACGAACTCCTATTCAATCCAATAAACAAAATAAATAGTACCAATACAAACAGAGGAAATAGCATAGTATTGTCCAATTCATGAGGATACGTGTAAGTGTATTTAGTTCGCAAATAAGTACAAAAGTATTATATCCAATTTATTACATTATCATATATTTTATATATACCCTTCGAAAAAAAGAATACCTTATTAGTATTAGTTGTAGTTGAGAAAAGTAAATTTGGATTGTCTATTTTGGGTACCTCTTTTCCCCATATACATATAGATATTGAATGACTTTTAGTACTACTATAATTTTGAACATGAACACGCAAATATCCATCAAAAGTAAGTAAATACACACGAAACATATAAAATGCAGTTAATCCTACTGTCAAATAGGCTATTATTGTGAAAATTGGTGAATACCACCAACTATCAGAAAGAATTTCATCTTTAGACCAAAAACAAGCAAGAGGTGGAATACCACAAAGAGAAAGTGTACCTAATAAAAACATAGTTCTTGTAGCTGGAACATATTTTGTTAAACCACCCATAAGAACCATATTCTGACTTTTATCTGGTGAATATGCAACAATAGGTTCCATTGAATGAATAACATATCCGAATCCCAAAAATAATAAAGCTTTAGAATAAGCATGAGTGATCAAATGGAATAAAGTAGCTCGATAAGAACCTATACCTAGAGCTAACATAATATAACCCAATTGAGACATTGTGGAATAGGCTAAATTTCTTTTAAAGTCTCCTTGAGCAAGAGCCAAAGTAGCTCCTAATAGTAGTGTTATCATACCTATTAAAGAAATAAGATTTATTATGGAAGGTATAACTATGAAAAGAAGAAAAAGGCAGGCTACAAGAAAAATTCATGTTGCTACTGCACCAATCAATAATAAAAAGGCACACAAACTAGTAAATAAAAGATTGACCTCATTATTATAGATCAAGTTATTAACTATTTTGAACAAATCCTGAAATTCTAAACTACCAGTTATCCAATAAAAACCTAAGATTCCTAATAATAAACCAAAACCTCCTGCAGCAATAGGTTGTGTCAACCAAAAACCTATTAAGAAATACGAACACATTCCTACAAGTTCCCAAAAAAACATGAATTTGTATCAAATTGGAAATAGTAACTAATCCCAAAATGGAAGTAATAAAAAATTTATATAAGCAAAAAATATTAAATATCCCTTATCATGAGACATATAATTGTCACTATACATAACAACCATGATTCCAATAGTAGTAATTAGTATTGACATAATAGAAGTAAGTGGATCGATCAAGTATCCGAACTCTAATGAAAAATCATTTTTGATAATCCAAGAACATAGGTATTGACAAATAAAACTTCCATATATTTGCTGAATAGCCAGATTGACCGAAAACCCCATAACTATACTTAGCAGTAAAACACTAACAAAATTCCACATACGACGACTATTCTCTATTGCTGTCAGAGAAAGCAGAAGTCCAAATCCTATTGACAAAGTAACTGGAAGTGGAAGAAAGGGTATTATCCATGCATATTGATATATATGTTCCATAAAAAAAATAAATTCCAATTTCTCTCTAATTTAATGAATTTAGTTTAGTTGTTTCTGGTCCACCAATTCTATTTTTCTTAGAAGTAACAATAAACAAATTTTCATTTTTTAATTGATTCGAATATAGATTATATTGCTAATTAGTTATTTAATGCAATTAATTAGCAATATGATCTATATTCGAATAAAATATTGTTTTGGTGCAACTTAATCAATTAATTGATAATTGATCAAGTTTGGGGCAAGGTGGATATAATTTTAATTTAAATTAGAACTACAAAACTTGATAAGATAACCTTGGTTATTTTTTTTTTCAGTTCTATACGAAGTATCATAGGATTGGGGAGAAATATATTTGTTGTATATTAGAAACAAAAAAAATTTCTGAGAAAAGATAATGAAAAAAATGTTAAATAAAAAAAACTCTTATTCACATTTGTGCAATGCAATAAGTTAAAAATAAAGAACAATCTTTTTTAAACAATACATGTCTTCCACATGGAACACTAAAAATTAGTAATTTAAATGGCGGTCCCCCAAAAATGAACTGCTATATCAAAAAAACATATGGCGTGAAAAAAGAAGAAAAAAACTTGGACTAATCTGAATCCATATGGCGTGAAAAAAAAAGTCATTTTTTTAAGATGAATGATTCGTATTAATTACTATATTGAACTCCTCAATATAAGTTAGAACTAACTGTTATGGTATGTAGAAAACCAATTCTTCTATCTTTTGTCTAGTGGGTTTTATTTTCATTTTCCATTTTTTCTTTTTCATTACAATATATAGATTTAACTCATGATGAGATTTTGTTTTTCCTATCAATTGTACATTTTATAATTTATTTGATTCTTCTATTATGAAAGTACATTTGTGATAGAGATTGAAATTTTTTTGTTATATACTTAGCCCCAAAACCTAATTGATTAGGTAAATATCTTACCGTAAATTGTAAATTATTTACATAGCAGGGAATATTAGTACTTAATTAAATTAAGGTATCAAAATTGTTAGAAAAAAATTGGATTTAGTGATGAAATTGTGATACATATGAAATACTAAACTAGTTTTATTTGATTTTGCTCATTGCTAAAATCCATTTTTTTGGATCGATGAAAGAAACCAAGAATAAATCATCAAAAAAAGATAGACAAAGGAGAATTTCATCCTTATTCTTAGTTCTATATCTCATATGAAGACAAAATTATTGTTTCCTAAACTAGATTGAATTGCCAAATGTCAACGATTCGACATGAATTCACTATTATTATTTCAAATAAGCCACCATGGTGAAATTGGTTGACGCGTTGCTCTTAGGAAGCAGTGCTAGCACACCCCCCACCCCCATGGATACATAACAGAATGTATTCAATTCCTTATTTACATTTTTCAATGGGACCCCCCTTTTTATGATATTTGTAACTTTAGAACATATATTAACTCATATCTTGTTTTTTTATCATTTTGATTATGATTACGATTCATTTGATGACTTATTAATCCACAAAATTCCAGGATTACGTGATTCCTTGGAAAAGGGGATAATAGCTACTTTTTTTTCTATAACAGAATTATTAATTACTCAATGGATTTATTCCAAACATTTCCCATTAAGTAATTTATACGAGTCATTAGTCATCCTTTCATGGAGTTTCTCCATTATTCATATGATTCCATATCTTAGGAATTGCAAAAATGATTTAAGCACAATAACTGCACCAAGTGCCATTTTTATTCAAGGATTCGCCACATCGAATCTTTCAATTGAAATGCATCAATATGCAATATTAGTGCCTATTCTAAAATCCCAATGGTTAATGATGCACGTAAGTATGATGTTATTGAGCTATGCAACTCTTTTATGTAGATCATTATTATCAGTTTCTCTTTTAGTCATTACATTTCGAAAAAACATCAATATTTTTCGTAAATGGAAAATTTTCTTAATCTTAATTAAATCATTTTTCTTTAGTAAGACCAAATATTTGAATAGAAAAAGAAGTGTTTTTCAATTGAAAAACACTTCTTTCTTTCATTTCAACATTATGACAAATATCAATTGACTCAATGTCTGGATTATTGGGCCTATTGCATCATTAGTTTAGGGTTCATCTTTTTAACCATGGGCATACTTTCTGGAGCAGTGTGGGCTAATGAGGTATGGGGATCTTATTGGAATTAGGACCCCAAAGAAACTTGGTCATTTATTACTCGGACTATATTCACAATTTATTCACATACTAGAATAAATAAAAATTTGCAAGATACGAATTCCGCATTTGTGGCTTCTATAGGATTTCATATAATTTGGATATGCTATTTTGGGATCAATATATTAGGAATAGGTCTACATAGTTATGGTTCATTCACATTAACATGTAATTGAATAAATTACATAAACAATAAATACAAAAGAATACATGAGGATATTGTCTCATATGTAATGAAAGTTTGTGCGAGTTTTGGAGAACCACTCAAGTGGTTCTCCAAAACTCGAGATGTATCCCATTACAATTCTAATTCACTTTATCTTTTTTCCATTGTATAGGAGATACAAAATTTAAAATTTAAATCAAAGAACTGTCTCATTAATAAAAAAATTATCTACGAAAATAATTAGATAAGATAGCTTCTATCTTATCAATTGATAATGGGAAAACACAATCTGGATAAATACCAATCCCTATTACGGGTAGAAAGACACAAATAGTAACAAATAGTTCTCATGGTCCAGAATCCACAAAATTGGGGACATTGAATAACTTGTATCCATAGAACATCTAACATGACATAGACAATAAATAAATAGGAGTTAATATCATTCTAATTTCCATTGCAAAAGTAATTAGGATTTTTGGCATTAAAAAATATTTTTGGCTCGTAATTATTCCCCAAAATACTACTAATTTTGCAACAAAGCCACTCATTCCTGGCAATGCAAGAGAAGCCATCGAAAACTTCTAAACATAGTATATTTTTGGCATTGGAAGAGACATCCGACCCATTTTGTCTAGATAAACAAGACGTATTCTACCACAACTCATTCCTGACAAGAAAAAAAGTGTAGCACCAATAAATCCATGAGAGAGTATTTGTAAAATAGCCCCATTCAGACCCGTGTCGGTTATAGAACCAATTCCTATAATTAGAAAACCGATGTGAGATATGGAAGAGCAGGCTATTTTCTTTTTTAGATTGTGTTGACCAAGAGATGTTGAGGTTGCATAGATTATTTGTATTGTTCCAACTATCACCAACCATGGAGAAATATAGAATGAGCATGGGATAATAATTCCATATTAATTTGAATCAATCCATATGCTCCCATTTTTAATAAGATCCCAGCTAGAAGCATACATGTACTGTAATGTGCTTCTCCATGTGTATCCGGTAACCATGTATGCAGGGGTATAATTGGCAATTTGACAGCATAAGCAATAAGGAAACCAAAATAGAATATTATTTCCAAGGCCATAGGGTATGAATGATTAGCCAAGCTTTCAAAATCTAATGTTGGTTCATTAGAACCATATAAACCCATACCTAGAACTCCTATTAAGAGAAAAATAGAACCCCTTGTCGTGTACAAAATAAACTTTGTAAAATAGGTCCTATGGAAAGTTCATCGATCCCTAGTCTCCAGTGAAAATCCAAAATATTTATACATTTATAATCCTCCCTCAATTGGATTAATGGATCGTCCAATTGGAAATGATAACATAATACATAGGTTGTTAGGAGTTCCAGTAAACTAATACATATGGTGTACCAGCGAAACACCTTATTCCCTTTATAGGGGAGAAAACAAATTGAAGAACCCACAAATATCAGCAAAACAACAATTATTGTTAACCAAGGAAAATAACTAGTGGTAAAGACAAGATACACTTTGACAAGAAAAAACCCATGCTCAGAATAATATATTTTATTGAGTAGAAGTTTTTGTCAGTAAAAAGGAATCAAATGATTCAAATGGAGTTTTTGTAGCATATCAATAAGATAGACACATGCTGTGAGTTGTTTCATGCCATAAATAAATGCGGACACTCAAAAAATCGGTTGGGCAAGTGGATTCACATCTCTTACAACCCCCACAGTCCTTGGTTCTTGGTGTAGAAGCAATTTGCTTAGCTTTACATCCATCCCAAGGTATCATTTCCAATACATCTGTGGGGTAGGCTCATACACATTGAGTACACCCTACACATGTATCATAAATTTTTACAGAATGTGACATTGGATCTATAAATTTAAGTTTTGAACATAAGAATTTTTGATCTGGTTCATAGTAACTGAATCATATATTTATATTATAGATTAAGATACCAGACGAAATGGTGGTTTATCAAATTTTGAATCCATATCTACACTAAAAACTAAACTAAAGATAGATTAATATTTCTAACTCTGTTCATAAGAAAGGGCCAATAAACTTTGACTTCTATTTCCGCAAACGCGGTCATAGTGCATGCGAATTTCAATTCAAATTGGTCAAAAATCAATAGAAAAATGAATTCTAATGGATTTAGATTAGAAATTAATAGTATTTATTATAGTATAATTAATTCTAATTAATTATACTATAATTATACTATATAAATTCTACTATAATTATACTATATATATGTCTTTATTTATATGTATATGATTATTTTATATTTATTTTTATTGTAATTAATTATTCAATAGATTCGATTGATTAATACGAGTTGATTTTCTATTACAATATATTGCCAAAAGAATAGCTAGCCCAATAGCTACTTTAGCGGCTGCAATAGCTATAACAAAGATTGAGAAAATGTCCCCTTTTAATTGGAGATTATCAAATAAATCAGAAATTATTACAAGATTAATATTAACTAAACTTAGTATAAGTTCAGGACACATAAGCGCTCTAACCATGTTTCGACTTGTGATCAATCCATAAATACCAATCGAAAATAAATATACACTCACAAAAAATACATGTTCGAACATCATTGACTAATTCCTCATCAAATTTTGATATGAACAAAATTTCAACTGGATTTCCTTGACTAGAATAGAATAATTACAAAACAAAAGAAGGTATTGGCAATAGATTTAACCAAAAATCTTTCTATTTTTTATTTGATTTAGAACTTTTCTTTTACTTTTAATTCTAAGTATTTTTACTGACGAGCCATAGTAATTGCACCTATTAAAGAAATTAGAAGAATTATCAAAATAAGTTCAAATGGAACATAAAAATTGGTTGATAAACGAATCTCTATTTGTTGAACATTACTTATTAAGTCCTGTTCTATAATCTGGTTTGATCTTGTAGTCCAAATAATTCCGCACCATGATGTGTCTGGGATAGTAGTAATTAGTGAAAAAAAATACTTGTAGAAATCACTGAAGTAACTCCATCGCCAATGGTCCAAAGATGGGAATCATTGGAATATTTTGAACTCTTCATGAACATTATAACAAATATGATTAAGACATTTATGGCTCCCACATAAATAAGGAGCTGCACAACAGCTACAAAATAGGAGTTTGATGGAATATAGAATAAGGATATACAAAAAAAGAATGCATCCCAATGGAAAAGCAGAAAAAATGTGATTGGTAAGTAATACCACTCCCAAACCCCCTAATATAAGAACTGATCCCAGAAATTTTACAGGAATACCATGTATTGGTCGAAGTAAATCCATTATGTATAATGTATAAAATAATAGATAAAGATCTTTCATGACCTTACTGAATGGTCCAGGAAAAAGGTTACTCTATTTTTTTCTTGTATCTTGTATATGATACGTTCCTAATTTAAATTTTATCTTCATATATTATGGATTAATGTAGATAAACTTATTGGACCAATCCTATCTTTTTTTTTAGGCAAAAAGAAAAAAGTAGTTCAAATATTCAAAATCATCACCAAAATCTATTTTGAGTTTAAATTAAAGAATAATTCTCTACACCAAGTGGTTATAATTAGTATTTGTAGTTACTAACCAAACAAAACAAAAGAAGCTTGGATTTCTTATATTAAAACAAAATTTTAGTAATTAGTAATCATTCTCAAATCAAGTGGTTTATCCTTGTCTATTTTGATTTGAGTCAAATTTAGAACTGTTTGAATTGTGTAATCTCCAATTACTAACATCGGTAACCGTCTCAAGGCAATTTGATTATAATTCAACTCATGACAATCATAAGTAGAAATTTCATATTCTTCAATCATTGATAAATAGTTTGTTGGACAATACTCGACATAGTTACCACAAAATATACAAAACCTGAAATGAATACTGTAATTAAGCAATTTTTTTTTTACTTTTTTTTTCTAATCTGTAATCTATGGGACATACATGAACACATACTTCACAAGAAATACATTTATCAAATTCAAAGTGAATTTGACCACTGAAATGCTCTGATGTGATCGATATTTCATAAGGATATTGAATAGTTACGAGTAAATGATTTGTGTGGGATAAGGTAATTATAAAACTTTGACCAATGTACCTTGCAGCTTGTACTATTTGTTGACCATAATCTATGAACCTAGTCACCATAGGGAACATATTGTATATCCAAGAATAAATTGATGTTTCTTTTTCTTGTTTGAGAGAGGTTAGTAGAATATCGTTATTTTTTACTTATAGTGAAACAAGTTGTATAGAAGTTGTCAATAAGAGATTACCAAGAGAGATAGGTAAAAGAAATTTCCATCCAAGATTTAATAGTTGGTCCATTCTCATCCTAGATAAAGTCCATCTTGTTGTGATAGAAATGAACATAAACAAATAAGCTTTAACTAATGTAATAAAGATAGCAATTGGAATTCCAAAGACTGCAACCATTTTCTTATTTACGAAAAGTTTGGGATGGAATATGTACGGAATAAATAAACTCCACCCTCCTAAGTAAAGGACTATTACAAATAGTGAAGAAACTAATAGATTTAGGTAAGAAGCAATGTAGAATAAACGGTATTTGATACCTGAATATTCGGTTTGATAACCTGCTACTAATTCTTCTTCTGCTTTTGGTAAATCAAAAGGTAATCTCTCACATTCTGCTAGAGAAGAAATTAGGAAAACTATAAACCCTATGGGTTGACGCCACAGATTCCACCCCCCAAAACCATATTTTGACTATGCCTCAACTATATCAACTGTACTTAAACTATTAGATAATCATAGTCAATAATAACATCACTGTTCGTATCGCGATTCTAAAATCGTACATGAGACCTCAACTTCATATGGCTCCTCTATGGTTACAATTAAATGTAAGGACCGGTATTATTAGCATCTTTGTAGGGAAATAGAAGAATAAAGATACATAACATAGTCCTAAATTAGACCAAAAATATTCCATTTTCTAGGATAACAAAAAAGCACTTCCGAATTGATCTCATCCCTTAGAATTCCAATTTTTCCTTGTTCAGTAATAACTTAATCTTTTAATAAAATACTCATTATATCAATTAAGGAATTAGATAATAGTTCATAAATCATGATAAGAATTCCATATGTATATGTATGGATGGAGGAAAAAAAGAAATAAGGATCTTTTTTTATTATTCATTTTTTTTTCTGATTCTATCTATTATATTTTTTTATTGTATTATTGTATGTGTTCCATTTCTTTTGTTCCTGTCTTCTTTCTGAGAACTCAAAATAAAAAGAAGCTACTCTAAAAAAAATTAAAGGATTAATTCATTCTTGCTAGTTATTTCTTTAATCAGTGAGTAAGAACATACTCTAGATCGGAATCGTGCGGGAGTACTGTGTGATCATTTCTACCAACTTAATGCTTTTTTATGATTCATTTTATGTGGAACTACTTCTTTTCTGATACTTGAGATTATCTCTATTACTAATCTTTTGTGCACTTTAGTGTTCCTAATACATACAAGACAGTAGTAGAAACTTCATACGATTGATCTTTTGCACCTGCTTCAAGATAGATAACACTAATCTAATCAAAGAATCTCAATCTTGGGGTAAACGGTGTAAACCATTTATGTCTACTTTCACTTTATTCTTGTACATAGGGAATGAGATTTTGTCTTCTTACTGCAATTTTTTAGGTTGTTTTGTTTCACTCATATAACTATCAGCTTTAACTCATCACCTCAAATGATAAATAAGAAGAGAATATCTATTCAATATATTTAAGGTCTTTTCTTTCATTTTTTTCCTTACTTCTAGTAGAGAGGGAAAAGCTCATGTTCAATGAATTGCACGTAGAGATATTGAGAAGACACATAGAGTAATGATATTTCATAAATAATAGATTGAGCAGCAGCTCATAGACCACTCAAAAAGGAATATTTATTATTTGATCCATATCCTGACATAAGAAGCCCAATAGGCGCAATACTTGAAATAATGATCCATAAAAAAAACACCTATACTGAGATCAGCTAAAACAAGATGATACCCCAAAGGAATTACTAAATAATTTAGTAAAATTGATCAGATTGCTATAGATGGCCCAATACTAAACAAATGAATATTCCCTCTAGATGGTAAGAGGTCCTCTTTAAAAAGTAGTTTGGTCCCATCCGCTAGAGCTTGAAAAATTCCCAATGGACCAGCATATTCCAGCCCAATATGTTGTTGTATGGCTGTGGAGATTTCTCTTTCTAACCAGAAAATTTCTAGTATCCCTATTATGATTCCTAATATAAGGGTCAAAATAGGGAGAAATAGCCATATGAATCCATATACTTCTTTTAAGGATTCCAAAGAAAAAGAATTGATAGATTGGACTTCTATCGTATCAATTATCATTTCAATGATCAACTTCTCCCATAATGATATCTATACTACCAAGTATTGTCATGATATCAGCCAATTTCATTCTTTTAACTAGTTGGGGAAGAATTTGCAAATTGATGAAACCGGGTGGACGAATTTTCCATCTCTAGGGAAAAACACTATTATCTCCTATCAGATAAATTCCTAATTCTCCTTTTGGGGCTTCTACTCTCATATAAAGTTCTTGTTTCAACAATTCCAAATTGGGTGAAGATTTTTTACTAATGAATCTATATGCAAAATGATTCCATTCAGAATTTCTTGTTCTATGAAAGTGTCAAACTTTCAAATTTTCACAGGGCCCCCCCAAGAATCCCTTGTATAGCCTGTTGAATAATTTTTATGGATTTTGTCATTGACCTATTCGTACTAAATAATGAGCTAATGAATCTCCCTCTTTTTTCCATTGGACTTCCCATTCGAATTCATTGTAACACTCATAATGATCAACTTTATGAAGATCCCATGGGATTCTAGAAGCTCTTACCATTGGTCCTGATAACCCCCAATTTATTGCTTCCTCCCCACCAATAATGCCCACCCCTTCAACTCGTTTTTAAAAAAAATGGGATTTCACGTAATAAGTTTTTTATATTCAGCAACTCCTCTTATGAAATAATCATAGAAATCCAAACATTTATCTATCCAGCCATGAGGTAGATCAGCAGTTACTCCTCTCATACAAAAATAATTATGCATCATTCGCATACCTATAGCAGCTTCGAATAAATCATATAGCAATTCCCTCTCTCTGAAAATATAGAAAAAGGGAGTCTGTGCACCGATATCCCCCATAAAAGGTCCAAGCCATAGTAAATGAGAAGCTATATGACTCAGTTCTAGCATAATTATTCTTATATGGCTGGCCCTTTTGGGTACTTGAACATTTCCCAATTGTTCTGGCGCATTTACCATTATTGCCTCTGTGAACATGGAAGCTAAATAATCCCAACATGTTACATAAGGTAGATATTGTATAATTGTTTGGTTTTCTGCTATTTTTTCCATTCCTCTATGTAAATAGCCCAATATGGGTTCACAGTCAATAACATCTTCACCATCGAGAGTAAGGATCAGTCGAAGAACACCAAGCATTGATGGATGGTGAGGACCCATATTAACTATCATGAGACCCTTTCTTGTGTATGGTACAATCATATCTTTTCTTCCCCAATTCATTATTTCTTTAATTTATCAAGGTTCATTAAAACAAATAACTAATATAAAAAATGCAAATGAATCTTGAAATTAATGAGTTTGAGGCTCCCGAATATCCAACTGCCCAATTAATCTCTTATAACGTACTCTATTTTTCTTTGACAAATAAGTCAGCAATTGTTGATGTTTTCCCAGAATTTTTTGTAGACCTCTTTGCGATAAAAAATCTTTTTTGTGCAATTTTAAATGTGAAATCTCTATATCTTATTGGTGAAACTGAATGCTTGAAATTCAACAGATCCCCTATTTTCCTCTTTTTCTTCTTGTGGAATGACTGAGATGGATGAATTTTTGATCATAAATTTTTTTAATCTTTTTCTTTCTTTTTCATGGATTTTATTGATCAAGAAAAATAAGAGAAAAATTCTTATGCAAGTCATTTAATCTAGTAGAGACAAAAATTTGGATTTATTCATATACTACCTTTTTACTTATGCAAATCTAAATTCAATTTGGATATTGATAGAAAAGGAAATTTTTGCATTCACGAAAAAGAATGAGTTTTTTGTATCTAAAAAGATTCCACACATTTCTTCCTAGATCCAGTTGAATGGATACAGATATTCTACTAAATCAGTATCATGTACTAGAATCTAACACAACATATATTTTTGCTTTTATCTACCTACCAAATATGTCATGTATTTCTTATATGAATAGGTAGGAAATATACCATTAGATAATTCTGAATCACGAATACATATGTATCCTTGCCATACTGAATCAACTACCATTATTAGTATCAAACCAATAATGATTCATACAAGCTAAATCCTCTAATCAGTAATTGGGCCAAAGAAACAATTTAAATTTAGTGAATTTATTTGTATCTATATTAAGATGCTCATTCCAAAATTGTTTGTAATTTTTTATGTTGTTTTTATTGTAAAATATTGGATTTCTATCCACAACATTACAATTTCAGGAATTAAAACAACCTAGAATTCTCAATTCTCTGCGACATCTAGGAGATAGAATATTGTTATATCGTCGAATGGATCTATCTAAACTTTGCTTATCAACAACATATAATTTTTTTTATGTATTTTCCATTAGTTTGGTTTTTATCGATCAATGAAATACCTATAGTTTGATATATAATAAATTAGAATTTTACACCCCTTTCTAAAGATAGGAAAATTGGTTCAACAATTAATATTCCTTTTCTTATCAGTTTTATAACAGTTATATGCTTTTTAAGCAACATTACATCCAGATGCATCTCCCCCCTGTGAATCGAGGATATAGGAATTTCCTTTATATTTATCAATCAAAGTAGGAGATAATATACCTTGACATTATTCAGTATTCTTTGATCCAAAGAGTCATTCCATTTTAATTGAAAAAGGAAATATTTTTTCAAAAAAAAAAATCTAGTTCTCCTTCCTTCTTTTCTTTATTGTTTTTTCTTTCTACATTTTTTAATTTTAATTTCTGATTTTGTGTAATTCTCTTCAGCATCTTTTTTTTGTTTTGTTTTCGTAGGTCTAATCTAAGATTTCGTTGGCCTTGTTGTTCCTTTTTCTCTTGGTTGGAATTTTTGAATTCAAGATATTCTTTTTTATTCGATGATATAGGAAGATTCTTATTCTTTTTTTGATTTACATTAATGTCTTTAAATTGACTAATATTTTCATTTCTATGAAAATCCAAAAAAAGTAATTGAATTTGTATGATTCGTGATTTCATCCTATATGCATTAAGCAGTTTAATCTTATATGCATTAACAAGTAGTCCACATTCTTGGAAGAACTAAGGTTTTGGATTTGATATGCTATGATATAACCTTTCTTGATTTTGATTCGTTCCCATCCAATCAATAAGAATTCTACAATCCAAAAATTTTCTATCCATATTTTGATCCATATCAATAATATATCCTTCCTCTAGGTAATCACTAATAACTATACTTACCAATATATAAAATGATTCGAGTTTAATAGTATTGAAATTATATAAAATTTCTTGGTTCTCGTTTACTTTTAATATTGGTCCATAAATATATGAGTCTTCCCTATTCCTACAATTCATATATTCATGTAATAAAAGATCATATCTGTAGTGTTTTTTCAATTTTTCTTTTTGACTTTTCAATGAATGCACCTTATAATAATCTTGTTTCATGTAATAAATTAATTGGTCTTTTTCTTTTTTATACGAATCCAATTTTATTGAGTTTTATTTTGCAGAATATGATGTTTATTGACTTTATTTATTTTATTTCATCCTTTTTGCGGTACTAATCGAGACCATTTGGTCTGAGATAAATTGTATTGATAATGAACCTTTAATCAATTTTTCCATTCACTCATTTTAGACTTATCAATTTTCTTATACTTTGATTTGGCATCAAGTATTTCTTGTGCTATACAATAATTCTTAATTGTATCCCCAATTAATGGATAAGTTCTGTCATATTGGCGTACAGACTCAAGTAAGACTTATTAAGTAATTGGGTCTGTGATAAATATATAAAATACATATGCTTGAGACAAGTAGGATAGGTTCTTGTAAGAAATATTTGAATTATTATTACTAATTTGAATAAGATTTTGAATAATATTAGTATTGGAAAACAAATTTTTTATAGTTGAAATAAAATTCATTGTATTTTGATTTATTTAACCCTTGTAAATGATGGATTTATTGATATCTTTTTTTATTCAAAGGAAAGTTGTACATTGATCCTGAAAATATTAATGGTACATAGAAAAATATTAATATATATATTATATATATTTTCAATGAAAAATTTCATAAAATAAAGTGATTTATGTATTAATTAGATATATTGTCTTTTGAGTATCTGCCAAATATCTTTATGCAATTGTAGTTTTTTATCATCACAAATTAGAACTATTTTTTTATTTTCTTTTGTGATTTGTTCTATTTGATTCATTCTTGTGAGTGTCCTATTAGCAAGCTCTTTCATTTTTTTTTCTATGAGTGAATAATTTGTCCAACCCATAGACTGAATTTGAGTGGTTGATTTATAACTAATTTTATGACTCAATTTGTAATCTTTGCTATTTTCATTCAGTTTATAAACTTTCATTTGACTCAATCCAAACAAAAATAAGAAAATTGGATTGAGTTTTTCCAATTCTCTCATTATCTGTTTTCTAACTATTTTGATAGTCCATCCTATTTTTTCTTTCCTAACTTTTAGAACTTTTAGAAACCATTTTATTCTTTCTTTCAAAATTCTTAAAACTCAAAAAAAATTTCTTTTTCATTTTGAGTTCTTTATAAATGGGTTCAAAAAAAGAAGGTCATTTTCGGGCAGAACCAAAGGGAACTTCTACTTCCATTCCCCATCTTGTTAAAAAATAAAAAGTGCCTTTTTTCCTTTTTGTTTTCATTAGATTCCTATCGTCAGATGGGACCTTAGACTTTTAGCAAGGTTTTAGGTAGAAAGGAAATAGAATATTTATCTGAATACCGTCTATTAATCAATCCTAGGGAAATTCTGTTTATTATAATTGAACACCATTATAGGTGCGTTTAATATGCATTTCTCTATTCCAGTCTTTCAAATCCTCACACCACTCCAGGAATTGAAATAATAACATAAACGTAATATTTTTAGCTATTATCAATGAAGGCAATAGAATATATTTTCTAAGAAAAGATTGGGTTATTAACATCAAACCCCTTACTGTTTGAGCAAATATAATGATATCCCAAATTTCGGATATTACTATCCGTATTTCCTCATTTTTTGCTTTTTTCCCACCTTTTCTTTTGTTTCTTCCTCAGAAATTTGCAATTCTGGTTCTCTTCTTAGCCAATTTCTGAAAATGAGGTTTCTCATTTTTGATATATCAAAAGAAGAGACAAGAAATGTTTTGTCTATTTGATCCAAAAAAATTCGAGAATGTATATTTGCTTGAAACATTTCCCAAGTAACAGTTTTATGTCTTTAAGCATGCATGGATCGTTTGATTATATCCCAATGAAAATCAAATTGTTTTGAGTAACATATCAAAGCTAGTTCTTCATCTTCATCACTATTATCATTATTACTGATATCACTAATATTAATAGTATTAGTAGAGTTATCTGTAGTAGTTAAATTTTAATTATCAATATCGTCAGTATAAATTACCATGCAATTTAGCTCTTCTTGAATGAATCCCGAGACCTTCCAGTGATTCTTCTTTAATTGGTTCCTGCTCTTCTTCTAAATCTAAATCATTGGTCAATTTATATGACCATCGAGGAACCTCTTTACAAATTTCTTCTATTCCATCTTCTATTTCATCTTCTATTCCAATAGATTTATTTTGAATTGTTATTTGGTCATCTACATTTCTATCAGTTGTAATTCCTTCAAATTGAAAATATTTTTCTTGACTTTCTGAATTAACTATTTTTTGTTCACGTAATAAAAATAATAAAGAAAATTTGATCAAGGTCAAACTATGTGCAGGCTCAAAAGAAGATTTACCTATTGAGTTAAAGTAGTTACCAATAAAAGTCACTACTAATTTCTCAACGAACGTATTCTTTTGATGTTCAAATTCTCAATAATCATTATAATCATTAATGCAATTAAAAATTATATCTTTAATTTTATTGATTTTATTTTTCCAAGTTTCTATAGAAAATTTTTCTTTTGTAGAAAATAGGAAATCATTTTTTATTGCATGTGAATGTAATTTTTTTTATTGTCCCATGATATGGTCCATTCAAAAGAGGATCATGTGCTTTTTGCAAGCATTTTTGTTCATTTTCATCAATGTACAATCTGGTTTTTTTTTTGAGCATATCTAGAAAAGAGTTTTCAAGAACTTTTATTCTACTTAGTAATTCATTACTCAAGTTGTACTCTTTTTTTGTTCATTGGTATAAACCCAATGATTATACAGGTCTTCATGAGATAGTTTTTCCGTCGTGTACAAAATTTTTTTCTATTTTAACATTTCCGAAAAACTCAATAAACTGGGCAGGCATGTAAAAGATATATTTTTTTCCATCACTTGGACATGTATAAAAAAAATATTGTGAGATTTCATTTCATACAGCATGTTCAAAATGATTATTTTTTATATATCACAATGGATGATTCCATCATTTATAATTGAAAAGAAAATTCACAAGAGATTTTTTATATATTAAATAAGTCTTTTCTTTTTTATCTTCTTTAAGTCTTCCCAATTGCCAATTATCTTGATGGGTACTGAGATGAGAATCTTCATAAACTGGTCTATCTTTATAGCATGTCTCTTTAAAGTGAAAGTAGAATTCATCCTTTGTTTTTTCCTTTCCATTTGCTCGGATCTCTTCCGTTTCATCTATTTTGTCCGGATCCTTCTTTTCTTCCGAAGAAAAGGAAGGGTCTTCTTCGGTGGATCCCTCTTGTTCCTGTTTAGTCTCCCTCATTTTGGAAGTTATTTCTACATCACTTTCTTCCTCACTTTCTCCCCCTTCTTCCATTTCTGAGGTTTCTTTCAGTTTCTTAGTGACAATAGGCGATGCATTCTGCCTAAATAGTAGACACAGGTGATAAATAAGAGAATACTAAAGATTCGAGCCATAGAATTTCTCAATTCTGACACAAGGTACTTATTAGGTCGAATAGAATGATTTTGCCGTATCCAGAATAATACTAATCCAACCCATTTCATGAATAAAATGTGACCAATTAACCAACCAAGAAAACTACTTGTTACAAATAACATCTTGTTGTTGCATCGAAACATATAAATGTTGACTAATCTGGCTAATGTTGAACTTGGTAAAATGAAATGGTTGAATAATTGAAAAATTAGATTATTCAAGAATACACATTGAATGCTAAGATTATGCATTGAATTTCTGGTAGGAGATCCATAATCAAAAAGGTTTTTTTGATTGTTCTAGAAGAAATGAAACAAAAGATATGGTAGAACTAGGATAGTTATTGTATGAGGTCTACCCAATGCTAGATGCAGAGGTGCATAATAGATCGATATGAACATCATGAGTTGTCCCGTAATAAAATCTGTTGTTGCTGATACCTCCTTCTCGGTTCCCTCTTCCATAACCCAAGCTTGCAGAAGGAAGAGATAAGAGGGCCCTATTGAGAATGTGGTCAAAAATCCGTAATAGAGTCCAACCACAATGACCGAATTTATTATCTTCATGCATAAGGATAATAGATAACCTAGTGGAAAAGATTTCAAAATCATCACAAACCTCCCCCTTTTCTTTTCTAGTGTAATTTCTCGATTATTGTATGATGATTTCTTAACTTTCCATATATATGGACTATAAATGACATCTCTTATGTCAATGATACCATCTTCTTCAATTGAATGACATCACATCTCTTATGTCATTGACACCAAAGAGATATTAAATGAATGGAATTGGGATATAGATGAAATATAATGAAATAGAGCCACTTTGAGGTTCCCTATGAAATAAGGCATGGAATGGATCCACTACGAAGAAGTTCCGGGAGTTACGAAGGAAGCTTCAGACTCATATTCTT
>RXID01019394.1:145000-147500 GCA_005019695.1 Trichopus zeylanicus subsp. travancoricus | reverse complement strand
CAGACTTGAAAAGCCACCTACAGATGCTTTACGCCTAATCATTCCAAATAACACTTGCATCCTCTGTCTTACCACAACTGCTGGCACAGAGTTAGCTGATGCTTATTCCTCAGATATCGTCATTACTTCTTCTCCGAGAAAAGAAGTTCACGACCCATGGGCCTTCTACCTCCATGCAGCATTGCTCCGTCAGGCTTTCACCCATTGTAGAAAATTCCCCATTGCTGCCTCTCGTAAGAGTCTGGTCTGTGTCTCAGTCCCAGTGTGGCTAATCATCCTCTCAAACTAGCTATTGATCATTGCCTTGGTAAGCAATTGCCTCACCAACTAGCTAATCAGATGCAAGCCCCTCCTCGGGCAGATTCCTCCTTTTACTCCTCAGCCTATGGGGTATTAGCAACCATTTCTAGTTGTTGTTCCCCTCCCAAGGGCAGGTTCTTATGCATTACTCACCCATCTGCCACTGGAAACACCACTTCCCATCCAACTTGCATGTGTTAAGCATGCCACCAGCGTTCATCCTGAGCCAGGATTGAACTCTCCATGAGATTCATAGTTGCATTACTTATAGCTTCCTTGTTCATGAACAAAGTGGATTCAAAACTATCTTTCATTTCAAGGCAAAACTATCTTCCAGCAATATAGGCAAAACTATATTGGAAATAGGATTGACTAAGGATTCGAACCATAGCACATGGTTTCATAAAATCCATACGATTTTCCTGATCTAAATCAAGTAGGTTTTGTTTTACATGAAGCAGATTTTGATCAGCATGTTCTATTCGATACTAGTAGGAAAATAACCTGACTCGGTATTGTTAAATTAAGAGGGGAGGTAGAACCAAGTCAAGATGATACGGATCACCCCTTCTTCTTGCGCCAAAGATCTTACCATTTCCGAAGGAAGTGGAGCTACATTTCTTTTCAATTTCCATTCAAGAGTTCCTATGTGTTTCCATGCCCTTTTTCCTTTTTTTTTTGAGACCTCAAAAAATGATATGGATAAATTCCTTTTCTTAGGAACACATACAAGATTCATCACTACAAAAAGGATAATGGTAATCTCACCATTAACTACTTAACTTCATTTTCATTTATGAATTTCATAATAATACATGTCCTATGGAGAAAGAATTTGTAACTTGCTATCCTCTCTTACCTAGTAGGCACAGATTGACCTTTATCGAAAGACTGATTCATTTGGATCAACATGAGGGTCCAACTCCATTGCCAAAATCCATGTTGTATATTTGAAGCAGGTTGACCCCCTTGTTTCTCTCAAGGTACAACCCTCTTCTCGTTGAGCCCCCTTTCTCCTCGGTCCACAGAGACAAAATAAAATATAGGATTGGTACCAACAGTTCATCATAAAAGAATGGACTCAACGAGCCAGGATCACTAACTAAAACTAATATCGTAGAAAAGAACTGTCTTTTCTGTATACTTCCCCCGGTTCTGTTGTTACCGTGGGTCTTATGCAATTGATCAGATCATATAGATATCCCTTCAACACAACATAGGTCATCGAAAAGATCTCGAGTGACTCACCAAAGCACAAAAGCCAAGATCTTTCAGAAAATGGATTCCTATTTGAAGAGTGCATAACTGCATGGATAAGCTCACACCAACCCGTCAATTTTGGATCCAATTCCGGATTTTCCTTGGGAGGTATCGGGAAGGAATTGGAATGTAATAATATCGATTCATATAGAAGAAAGGTTCTCTATTGATTCAAACACTGTACCTATGGAATAGGGATAGAGGAAGAGGAAAAAAGCCGAAGGTTTCACATAGTACTTTTGATCAAAAAATAAATCTGATTTATTTCGTACCCTTCGCTCAATAAGAAAACGGGTTAGATTCTACATGATTAACAAACCTATGGAACTTAAGGAAT
The DNA here is from genome assembly GCA_005019695.1 of Trichopus zeylanicus subsp. travancoricus. NCBI lineage: Eukaryota > Viridiplantae > Streptophyta > Magnoliopsida > Dioscoreales > Dioscoreaceae > Trichopus > Trichopus zeylanicus. The sequence goes on along the minus strand of RXID01019394.1, from coordinate 145,603 downwards.
GATGGAAGGGAATAAAAATAGACGAAAAGAAAATCAAAATGAAATAAAGAATAAAACAAAAAATAGAAGTAAATATAAATAAATTAAGTAGAAGATAAAAGAGCCTAGATTCCAAATGAACAAATTCAAACTCGAAAAGGATCTTTTTGATTCTTGAAGAATGAGGGGCAAGGGGATTGATCGAGAAAGATCTCTTGTTCTTATTACTTGTTCTTATTATCTTATTATAAGTTATAAGATCATGATTTGATCCGCATATGTTATATTTGGTAAAAAGAATAATCTTCTCCTTTGATTATAAATGGAAAGTGTTCAATTGGAACATGAAAACCTGACTGAATTGGTCTTAGTTACTCTTCGGGACAGAATGGGAGAAGGGAGGAGATTCTCACAAACAAGGAAAAGGATCCAATTACTTTGAAAGAATTGAATGAGGAGCCATATGAGGCGAAAATCTCATGTACGGTTCTATAGAGTGATAGTAAGAGTGACTTATCTGTCAACTTTTCCACTCTCACCTCCAAAAAACCAAACTCTGCCTTATGTAAAGTTTCCAAAGTATGATTAACCTCTGGATTTGAAATTAGTGCTTATATACCAGGT
>RXID01019394.1:112500-140000 GCA_005019695.1 Trichopus zeylanicus subsp. travancoricus | reverse complement strand
AAAAATTTGAATTAGAATCGATCAACTAGAATGTGTATTATTCATATGGGGATATTCCAATTGAGAAGATCCATTGACCTGAGATGAAAAGTAAGGTTTATCTATTTTCTTTGGTTATTCAGTTAAACCAAGGATTTGTTATTGGAGCAGATAGCAACAACAATTTCATCGGACATGTGTATTTTTGATTTTTCGATGGATTTACATGGTTTCATTAATGGAAATTGTTTGATGTAGTGAGTAAGAGGCTCTGGTTGTTCGCCGTTCAAGAATTCTTGTTTAGGCAGTTCATATCATACATACATAGTGTTTTGATCTAAGATTTTAATTCTTCCATGTTTCTGCAGTAAGTAGCATATTGTTCCATGGAGCTAGGGTCCAAAATATGGAATAAACAAATGTTTCCATGACACTACCACCTGGCCAATTCTGTTCCACTTAATCCCCTTTCCATAGCCACATATCTTTATGGCTAAGGAATGGGAAATCTTTCTCCTATTACATGAATCAAATGTTTCATTTCATCCGAGAAAAGCCATCTCTTTCTCAGCAATGTCTTTGTCATTTGATCCAATATTGTTTCATTAGATAGGAATAGATTTGATAAATACTGATAACTCTCGGATAGAGTATTAGAATGGAAAGATCCACTAGATAATGAACTATTGGTTCTAAGCCATCTCTGGCGATGAATCAATAATTTGAAGTCTTTTTCTTGCGTATTCTTGATGAACCAGCGTTTATATATAGATGTAGGAGGATTTGTTTGGGAAGTAATAAGCCCCTTTGACATCTCTTCATCTGTAAAGAATTCCCAATGTGAAAACACAGAGATAAAGGGCTGATCTTTGAATAGGAAAAAGAATGGATCTACAGGGTCCCAAATGAATTGTCTTATTCAAAAAAAGCCTTGTTCTTTGGAAGATCTATCTCGTGTCTGGTACTGCATGGTTCTACTCTATAAGAACTCTGAATCATTCTCTTGAAGCTCATCCTATTTATGATAAATGATCTACTTGCCATGAAATGACCTGGCCCAATAGGGAAATCCCAATTCAGTGGCCTTTCAATGCAATCAAATAGATCACCACATAGGTGCCATATTCTAGGAGCCCAAAGATATGATCAATAGATCACCACACAGGTGCCATATTGCAGGTCAAGGGCTCCTTCTCCTTCCCCTTCTTCAAACTCCGATTCATATTTTTCATATAGAAATATCTGATCAATGATAGAACAAGATCCTTCGTTCGAGTAATGTCACTTGATTATTATCAAACTGACTACAACATTTTTCTATCTGCGAGGATCCCACCAGAGTGCCTTCTACTTCTAATAGGTCATGAACTAGATCAGAATCATTCTCAACAAATCCATAAGAAGTGATACAATTTTTTTCATTGGGTCCGGGTGAAGACCAAAGATCTTGAGCGATGGATCCGGTAGAACAACTCAAAAGATAAAGAAGTATTGTTAATTTCTTCATGCTCATTCCAAGTTTGAAGTACCATTTGTACAAATAAGAATCCCCTTCCTTACGTGATTTTTTCTTCATATAGATAGATATAGGATCTATGGGGCAATTACTTAGAAGTACGTTTTGTGCAACAATCCTTCCTATCTAATAGAAAAGGATCCCCATGATCTTGAACCGATCTTACCTGGGATTGCAAATCCCAAGTTTGTCTATGAAGAGCTGATCTAATTGTATTAGTTTTTATAATTGATTTCCTCTGCATAATACTAACTGAGAGGGCCTCATTGATAAGTGCTACAAGATCTCGTGCATTGTAACCCATGGTTATGGACTCGAGTCCGTTAATATGGAACATTTTCTTTTCCAAATGAAATCCCCTAGTATATGCAAGAATGAAAAAGTGCTTTCGTTGTTGTGGAATAAGAAGCCTTTGTATCTTAATGCATGTATTTAATTTATTCGGAGCTATTAGAGTGGGGTCCACTTTTTTGGGAATATGAGATGAAGCAATGACAAGAATATTTCTAATGGAACATCTTTCACAATCCCTGAAGAGATAGTTCTCTAATAGACCGAGGGGTAAGTAATTTGACTCATTCACATACAGATCATGAATTTTGAACAAGATGCGACTTATTTGAAATTGAGTGACCAATTCTTTAAATATTTCTTCAGAATTGTGTGGGTATTGTATGATTGCCTTCCGTGTCAATTGCCAATTCTTAGTCATTGAGATTCATGGATAATTCAGATTAATATTTAGAGATAGATCTTACTTTTATTTCCTCAAAACAAACAAAACAAAAAAAAAAATGAAATGATTGAAATTTTTCTATTTGGAATCATCTTAGGTCTAATTCCTATTACTTTGGCAGGATTATTTGTAACAGCATATTTACAATACAGACGTGGTGATCAATTGCACCTTTAATTGAGTAATATTAATTTTTTGATTGACCTCCCGCAATGCAAAGAGGAGGTCAAATTGAAATTTTAATTCAATTTCATTTATTAAGTTATTTTATTATAATTTGTAATTCGGCATAAGATAAACAGAATCATGCTCTGTAGGATTTGAACCTATGACATCAAGTTTTGGAGACCCGCGTTCTACCAAACTGAACTAAGAGCGCTTTCTTAGGTAGGGATGATAGGATTTGGACCCATGACATTTTGTACCCAAAAAAAATGCACTACCAAGCTGCGCTATATCCCTTTATTGTTGTACAGTATCATTGTACAAAATCCTTGTCTTGTTTTCCACTTGTTTTCTTTCATCTTCATATATTCATATAATAAAATAAAAGAATTACATACATATGAGAAACTAACGTATTTAAAAAAAATGAATACGAATGATCTTGAACTACAGCATCTGATTATATATGTATTACAATAAAATAAAGAAGAAGGATTTTCAATGCAAGATATAAAAACATATCTCTCCACAGTTCTTGTGCTAACTACTCTATGGTTTGGGTCTTTAGCGAGTCTCTTGATAGAAATTAATCATTTATTCCCAGATGCTTTGTTATTTCCCTTTTTTCATTATAGTTATTGATAAAAGATACTTAAATGAAATTCTGAGAATAGGATAGTAGGATGCTAATTCGAAAGAAATTGTATCACTTAATTTTTACTTGATTAATATTAATTACAACCAAATAATTTTTTTTACAATCAAATCTTTTCTTTAGAAATTGCATTTTTAGTTAGTAACTTCTATTGATTTTTTTGTTGTTTTCTTCTTCTTTGGTTTGGATCGAAAATAGAGGAATTTAAGTTGATCCAAAATCCAAAAAAGGATGTTCAGGGCCAAGGGCAAAGATATCTGAATTAGAGTTATTTTGGAATGTACCAGTTGTGGCTGAAATAGAATTAATAAGGAATTGCCGGGTATTTCTAGATATATTACTAAAAGAGTTGACACAATGCATCCAATCAATTAGAGTTAAGAAAATTTTGTCATGATTGTCGCACGAATACAATTCATGGTGAAATAAAGAAATAGATTGAAATGAACATGTGTAGGATCTTTCCATGAAATAGGAAGAGGAAAAACTTAACGTATATACAACATAATTATTATATAGTATATATACAAATCGAATACTATTCTCTCAGATCTAAAATAAAATGAATAAAGAGAATTTTTGAGATAAGGAATAATCCATGGATAAATCCAAGCAGCCTTTTCATAAATCCAAGTGATCTTTTTGGAGGCGTTTGCCCCCAATTGAATCGGGGGATCAAATTGATTATATAAATATGAGTTTAATTAGTCAATTTATTAGTGAACAAGGAAAAATATTATCTAGATGGATTAGTAGAGTAACTTTGAAACAAAAATGATTAATTACTATTGCTATAAAATAAGCTTGTATTTTATCTTTGTTACCTTTTCTTAATAATGAGAAATAATTTGAGAGAGCTAAGTTGATCCCTAGAACTACTAATCCTATAACCAAAAATAAATAGGCATATCCCTCAATTGACTCAAAACTCTCAAGTTCAAATTGATGTTTTGTTCAGAAAAACCTAGGATTCTGATTTGATTGTTGTGTTATGAAAAAAAAATGGGAAGGGGAAATCTTTTTTTATTGAAACATTTCGTTCATTTTATAAGTAGAAGTATTTGAACTTATTTTTCTTCTATCTTCCTAGAGTTCATTCTCCGGGGAATTTTGTTTCAATCATTCATTCCTGTAGATTATTTTACAATCTCTTTCTTTTATTTTATTTGAGAGATCTTATTGGAAATCATGTAAAGACAATTCTTATTTGATATAGCTATTTGTGCAAGTATTTTCCGATTAAGAAGCAATTGCCTCTTGTGCAAATTGTGTATGAATCGACTATAACTATAGGATACTGAATTCTCATGAGTTTCTACATTTATATGAGTGATCCACAAACAACGAAAATCCCTCTTTTGCTTGTCTCGATCTTGATGCGAGGAAACCAAGGCTCTTATTTTCTATTGAGTAGCTATTTGAGTAAGTCTTGAATGAGCCCCTCTAAAAGTTGATGCAAATAAATGAATTTTTGTTCAACATCTCTGAGCTGTATATCCTCGTCTAACTCTGGCCATTGAATCAAATTAAACTTTAATGAATAACTAATTGATTTCCCTTCTTTTAGTCATTCTTTTTCTTCTCTCTTCCATTTGATTAATAAAAAAATGGATTATTCTGGTATATAAAAAAATAAATTCCCATGGTTTTTGCTACTATGACCTTCCCAACCACGATTTTTTATTCCTTCCAGACATTTGAGCTGAAAATACTCAATTCTATCGACACTAAAAAAATAGTGGGTTCCGTCGTTTCTATGGTTACTTCTTTAATTAAACGGTGAGGTCCTTTCTATACACCGGAGCCTCCTTTGTCATTTAATCCAATGTTATTGTTAACTTGTATATTTCATACCTTTTGGCTCTACCCATCAATTATACAGTAATACGTCTTTTCACAAAAAAGAACTATCTATATAGTGATGGTATTTAATTATGAAAATTGGCTAGGTATAGGTAGCTGACCCTCTTCATTCGTTCTTTCAAGAATAAGAGCATAATTGATTTTCTTATCTTAATAGTATTTCCTCTGCTTAATGGATAACCATTTTCTACCAATGGAGAATTGCTTCTTATCTCAAATCAAATCCATTTGTACTAATGGAAACCAAAAATTCTATATACCATATAGGTATATGATAGATTCTCATTTTTAGATAGTAAATGGCCTTCTTCCAATCTATCCATTCTATTCGTTGGTACTGATCATTAATATTGCAAAAACTTTCTCATTTCTTTCTTCGAGCTCATGATCTGAATGAGTCGCACATACACCCTAGTACATGTTCCTCGACGTTGAGGACACCCTCGAAGATCGGGGGATTTTGTGACATTTCTGATTGGCTATCTTGTGTTTCTAATAAGTTGTTTAATAGTTAGCATGTCGTATATATGTGTATCTAGAATAAGAATAACTTGGTTTAGATCGATCTCAACCATATTGTTGATGATTATGAATCATTTCTATTTAATGTCAAATCAAAGAAAATGTGAATTATGTTTTTGAAATGGATTTACACAAAATCACTAGTATTTGCATTTTCTACCACTACAAGATCAACAATGCCATGAGCTTAGGCTTTTGTTGCTGACATAAAAGCATCTCTTTCCATGTCTTTAGAAATAACCCATAAGGGATTGCCAGTTCTTTGTACATAAACCTTTGTGAGTGTTTCGTGAAGTTTCAGTAGTTCTTCAGCTTCCAAGATAAATTCCCTAGCTTGTGCCTCATAAAAAGAACTAGCGGGTTGGTGAATCATAACCCTGATGATACTAATATAACATTATAAGGGGTTCTTCTATTTCGCATGGTTTGTCTAAAGCTAAAGTAAGGGATAAAAAATAAGAAGAAGAAAAAAATAGAATTGAAAATCGTACAGGCATTTTTGTGCATTGCATATAGCTCTATAATGGAATTGAATTTAGTGTCCCCCTTCTCTTGAAGGACGAAGGAAATATAATCCATCTAATCCAGATCGTTGAATGATGCATTTACCAACCTTCCTTTCGTAGGAGTAAAAAAAAAAATACTATGATGGCTCTGTTGCTTTCTATATTTATCTTGTCTATGATTTAGCAATCCCAAAGTTTATTTCTAATACAATCAAATAGGGAAAAATGATCATTTTTTTCATTTTCGTACTCTTTCTTTCCTATGATGAATATTAGAAAGAAAAGACACTTTTGGTTTGGAATAAAAAAATGACTTCTGATGCTGAAATGTACTCCCGACATGTAAGATCAAATAGAAAATAACCTTTGTTTCATACTACTATTTTGATACAAAACTTTATGTTATGAAAAAACAAGAATGATTTGTTCATATCGAACTTGAGATGCCATGCTATTATTACTTAGAATTCATATTTGATATGGCAAAGGCATATTTTTTTTTGTTTTTCAAAGAACAAACTCATTGGTGCCAAGCTTGAGGGAATGCTATACATTTGGTAATTTCTCCTCCAACTAGAATTAAAGATCCCATTGAAGCGACTAATCCCATGCATATTGTATGCACATTGGGTGGCACAAATTGCATAGTATCATAAATGGCCATTCCTGGGATTACCTATCCACCGGGAGAGTTTAAAAACAAATAAAGATCCAAAGTAGCATCTTCTATACTGAGATATACCATGAGACCAACAAGTTGATTTGAGACCTCATAATCAACCTCTTGGCCCAAAAAAGTAATCTTTCTCGATAAAGTCGGTTGATTAGGTCAGTTATAGTGATCCCACTACTATGAAAAAATATGCTAGACGTGCCCAATTAGGTGTTTTTGAATTAGATTAAGCTACTTTGAAATCTGATGGTGTTCTTCGTAGTAGTCCAAGGGTTTGGTTCACTTTTTGGCATGATTCATTTGCTCTGCTCTTCTTCTTCGAACACATTTGGCATGGTGCCCAATTAGGTGTTCAGAGTTTTTTTGCTGGTATTGATCCAAATTTGGATGCTCAAATTGAATTTGGAGCATTCCAAAAACTTGGAGATCCAACTACATGGAGACAAGCAGTTTGATACAACGTTATTCTAGGATCTTCTATTTATACATATATATATTCTATTTGATATAGTGTACTGAAGAAATATAGTGTGCTGAAGAAATTTGCACTTTTTCATCATCCTTTCTTTGATTCTTTCCTTTTGTAAATGATCCCCCTCTAAAAAAAAAATAGAAATAAAATAGGTGTGGAAGCTATAATTGTAAATTACAATCAAATCTATGGAAGCATTGGTTTATACATTTCTCTTAGTCTCAACTTTAGGGATAAGTTTTTTTGCTATCTTTTTTCGAGAACCACCTAAGGTTTCGACGAAAAAAATGAAATGATTTTTCATTATCTTAATTGAAGTAATGAGCCTCCAAATATAAATATAGGAGGCTCATTACTTCAATTAGTCTTGTGTTCTTCAAATGGATCTCTTAGTTGGTGAGAAGGTTGGCCAAAGGCGGTATATAAGGTGTATCCAGTAAAGCTTACAAGTAAACCAGATATGAAGATGGCAACTAGGGTTGTTGTTTCCATTTTTAGATAATTTGGAAATCACAATGGATCTACAATAAGATTGTTTAATCGTTTATTTACAACTACAATGGAATGGTATACAAAATCAACAGATTTTAAACAATGATTAAATAGGGGTTTATGGCTACACAAACCATTGAGGATAATTCTAGATCTAGGCCAAGACGAACTGTTATAGGGGATTTATTGAAACCATTGAATTCAGAATATGCTAAAGTAGCTCCAGGCTGGGGTACCACACCACTTATGGGCTTGGTAATGGCTTTATTTGCGGTATTCCTTTCTATTATTTTGGAAATTTATAATTCTTCCATTTTACTGGATGAAATTTCAGTGAGTTAAGTTTTATAAGAACTATGAAGTCTAGGTTTTCAATCAAAAAAATTACTTAAAACTCATATTTATAGATTATTTTGGTAGTTCGATTGTGGAATTTATTTGTTTCAGTATTTCTGGAATATGAGTGTGTGACTTGTTAGAATTGATCCTATTGGTAATGCAGAGAATGAGTCTATCATCTTTATCAAGATGATTCTACCCCGTCGGATATTATTTGATTTATTTTAGTATCTTGAGCATGGAATATATAGAATAAAATAAATCAAGGAAAGAAATATTTGAGCTATTGATTCATACCAACTATTTAGACTTCGCGATCGGATTAAAGAAAAGGGTATTTCTGAGAAATCAAATGATTTTTCTTTCTTCAGACTTATTTTGACTGAAATACAGCTACCTCTATAGATTTTCTTGAGTTATTGCATCTATTCATTAAATAAGTGATGATCAAAGGGTTCTTACTCAGAAAGCTTTTGGGTTTAGCTTAGAGCTTTATTAAATAAATCATTGTGGTTGTAGTATGAATATGAAGTTTCAATTGATTCATGGGGTCTCAACAAGAAAATTCCTATTAATATTAATGAATATTAAAAAAGGAAACAAGAGTCCATCTGCATTACGTACAAGAAAACAACAAATCAAATGACAAATAAAAAAATAGGGAAGAGAAGATTCAAGAGTCCTGTAAAGATCAACATAAAAAAGAAGGCCAAGCCAACTTGATTTGGCATTATAATCACAAAGAAGAAATTTAGGATTTTTGTTATTTCATATCTTCGAGACAAATCGAATCAAGTGGCTACGAAGTTTTGAGCTTTTCATTGCTATTATGTTGAAAATCAGTATTTGTGAATTTCTATTTGAGCTGTACGAGATGAAATTCTCATATACGATTCTCGAAGGGGGAGTCTCCTCTCTCAATAAAGTATGTGATTGGTCTGAGGAACATCTCAAGATTCAGGTGATTGCAGATGATATAACTAGTAAATATGTTCCTCCCCATGTTAACATATTTTATTGTCTAGGGGGGGATCACACTTACTTGTTTTTTAGTACAAGTAGCTACAGGTTTTGCTATGATCTTTTACTATCATCCAACCGTTACGGAGGCCTTTTCCTCTATTCAATACATAATGACTGAGGCTCACTTCGGATGGTTAATCCGATCAGTTCATCGATGGTCAAAAAGTATGATGGTTCTAATGATGATCCTTCGCGTATTTTGTGTGTATCTCACAGGTTGATTTAAAAAACCCCGAGAATTAACTTGGGTTACAGGAGTGGTTCTGGTTGTATTCACTACATCTTTTGGTGTAACTGGTTACTCTTTACCCCAAGATCAAATTGGTTATTGGGTCATAAAAATCATGATGGGTGTACCTAAAGCTATTCCTGTAATTGGATCACCTTTGGTAGAGTTATTACGTGGAAGTGCTAGTGTGGGCCAATCCACTTTGACTCATTTTTATAGTTTACACACTTTTGTATTGCCTCTCCTTACTGTTGTATTTATGTTAATGCACTTTCCAATGATATGTAAGCAAGGTATTTCAGGTCCTTTATAGAAAAAGAAAAAACAGATCATAGATATTTGTAATTGATGATATATCATTTCGGGAAGGAAAATATATTTCATTGCTACAAATAGGGATTATTAAAAAAAATGAGACATATTGTTTGGATACTTCTCTTCAACTCCTAAGTATTGTATTCCTTATTTTATACAAATAGTTGAAGTGCATTTTCCGAAGAGAAGATGGATTATGGGAGTGTGTGACTTGAACTATTGATTGGGCCATGAAGATATATGATTTTTTCTGCCACGTTAGAATTCACAACCAAATGTGTTTTTGTATCCAACCACCATGTAAGTATCTTACATAGCAAAGGATAGGCTGTTTCATTTGCGAAGAATTTTTTCTATGATCATACCAGAATCATGTCATACATGAATAGGCTCCGCAAGATCCTGTAGAATAGAGAATAAGCGATGTGCCATGATTTTCTATCTATTTCACTTACTTATTTCTTATTTATAGTATAAAAATGCATTCATTTCCTTTGCATCCTGATCTATGATACTATCAGAGTGCAATAAAGGATCTAAAGAGAAACAGAGGCTAGACTTTATTAGATTAGTAACAAGTAAATACTTTGTATGTAACAAAATTGAGATGTTGTAGGATAAACACCAACCAAAAAACATGAGACAATCCAAAAAGCAATTAATAATGATCAAAGATCAAATTAGCAAGCCTACTTGGATATTGAGCATTTACCTCTAAGAACTAAATTCTTTGCAATGAATAGTTTTGCAACTTGCATTTAATAAATCTTTTTCCCTATAGTATATAGACTCTTATTCTTATATAGAGTCATTATAATTCTATTATGTGTGTATATGTATGAAATATATATTTCATATGAATCTATTCCTGTCATTCCTTTTTTCTCGAGCCGGATGATGAAAAATTATCATGTCTGGTTCTTTCGGGGGATGGATCTATGAGAATTCATCTATCCCAATAACAAAGAAACCAAACTTGAATGATCCTGTATTGAGAGCTAAATTGGCTAAAGGGATGGGACACAATTATTATGGAGAACCCGCATGACCCAATGATCTTTTATATATTTTTCTAGTAGTAATTCTAGGTACTATTGAGTGTAATGTACACATAGCGATTCTCGAACCGTCAATGATTGGTGAACCAGCAAATCCATTTGTAACTCCTTTGGAAATATTACCTAAATGGTACTTCTTTCCCATATTTCAAATACTTCACACAGTACCCAATAAGTTACTGGGTGTTCTTTTAATGGTTTTAGTACCAATGGGATTATTGACAGTACCATTTTTGGAAAATGTTAATAAATTCCAAAATCAATTTCATAGTCTTGTAGCGACAATAGTCTTTTTGGTCGGTACCATAGTATCTCTTTGGTTAGGTATTGGAGCAACATTACCTATTGATAAATCTTTAACTTTAGGTCTTTTTCAAATTGATTCAATTGTGAAATACCGCAAGCCTAGGTATGTAAGGAATAGTCACCTTAATTTTGTGTATTATGATCCATTCTGTAAAAATATGGATTGTGTCGAAGATGGCAAATTCATTTTCTTTTTTTTTCTAAAAAGAAGATGAAATAATTCCAATGGATTTCAAATTCAAACTTTTCCTTTTCTTAGTTTTTAGGTAAATCAACTGCGAAATGCTTCTATAGAGTGTCCAATATCTGTTTTACATCTTCTATGTGAAAATATTCAATTTTTATAAGATCTTCTTGAATCTTACTCAAAAGGTCCAATAATGTATATATATTAGACCTTTTGAGATAATTATAGGTCTTGGAAGGCAATTTTGATTGGTCAATAAAAATAGATTTCAATGGAATTCCTTTTTTATTTTTCTTTAGATTATTTAATCTATCTTAAAAGGTAAAAGGGGATAAAGTAAACTTGCTTTTATTTTCCTTGAAATGAGTGTCTTCTTCCTTTGTATGTAGAAAAGAAAGAAATAAATCAATTAAATTACGAGAAGCTTCATAAAGTGCTTCTTTAGGAGGTAACTTCCATTTTTCCATATTTCTAGAAATAGTATCTCCTATTTTTCATTCCCATTACCATAAAAATGAATAATATGATTTGTATTTCAAACAGGCATGAATACAGCATCTATAGGATAACTTCGATGTTGAGAGTTATTTATAGATTTCATATGATATCCATGATCTCTCTTGATTTGTAATCCAATGCACTAATCAATTGGTTCTATCAGGTTAGCTATATACTATGTCGTGTCAACTATTTCCACGGAAGGTTGTGAGATGATATCGTGAGCGGTTACATACCTAGGACCCCTAACACAAATGGATGCATCTCTAATTCCATAGAGATTACTTTTCAATACAATTTCTTTCAAATTGAGTAAAATTTCATGTACTGATTCTTCAATACCTACTATTGTAGAATATTCATGTGATACGTCCTCAGATTTTGCATGTGTGATACATGTTCCTTCTATTTCTCCAAGTAAAGTCCTTCGCATGGCAATACCGATTGTATCGGCCTGAAATTTCCTAAGTGGGGAGAGAACGAAATGAACATAATAAAGATGTTTACTATCTACTCTTGATTCAACACACTTCCGCTGTGGTGTTCGAGTGGATTCTGCTACTTCCCCTCAAACCATACTAATATTCTAATTTGATCAGGTCATTGAATCATTTATTTCTCATGAGAGTTGTTCAATTCTTATTTCTACACACGTCTCTTTTTAGGAGGTCGACATCCATTATGTGGCATAGGTGTTACATCACGTACGAAGCTTAATAGTATACCACTTCTATGAATGGTTCGTAATGCCGCATCTCCTCCAAGACTAGGACCTTTATTGTACGAATCAATACCATCTGCTCATTGCATACCCTGATCAATTATTGTACGAATAGCATTTACTGCTGCTGCTTGAGCAGCATAGGGTGTTCCTCTTCTTGTGCCTTTGAATCCTGAAGTACCTGCGGACGCCCAAGAAACCACTCGACCATGTATATCTGTAACAGTTACAATGGTATTGTTGAAACTTGCTTGAACATGAATAACTCCTTTTGGTATTCTATGTCCATTCTTGCGTGAACCAATACATCCATTCCTACGAGAACCAACTTTTGGTGTTGGTTTTATCATATTTTATTATCTATCTCCTAAATAGGAGTCAAAGATATACATAAATATATGGAGATATCCATTTCATATTTAAAAAAATAGATCCCCTATTTTTATTTTTACATTACAGGGATCGCCCCTCGACTTCAATTTAGAATTAGAACTTTTTAAGATTAAAGATTACCCTATCCCTGTCACTATTTATGTTTTGGATTTAAACAAATCACCATAATTCTTTTGCGTCTACGGATCAATCAACACTTTTCACAACTTTTACGAATAGAAGTTCTTATTTTCATATTTTTCATTACTTTATTCCTGAATCTACTCTTGGAAGAAAAAAAAAGTCTCTTGAATTTTTTAACTTAACAAACAACAACTGTTTAAAAAATCACTTAATCGTTTGACTCCTTATTATGAAGTTTTATACATCCCTTAGTTGAATCATAATAACTTATTTCAATTTTGACTCTATCTCAAGGTAGTATGAATATAAAACTGCGCCGGATTCTCCCTGAAACATAACCTAAAATTAGATCTTTATTATCTAAAAGTAACCGAAACATACCGTTGGGAATTGATTCAGTAATTAAGTCTTCATGAATCAATTTTTGTTCTTTCATTCTAGGTAACCCCTTTAAGTATCAATGAGATAAAATTAGGATACTGGAGGTGGATCACCATATATAACACAAAATTTCTCCTCCAATTCTTTTTAGTCGAGCTTCTCGATCTGTCATTATACCTTGAAAAGTAGAAAGAATTACAATCCCTATTCTACCTAAAATCTTAGGAATTCATTGATAGTTGGAATAGATTCGTAGACTAGGTTGGCTGATACACTTCAAAATAGTTCTATATACTTTGTTCCTAGTTCTTCTATGTCGCAAGGTTAAAACCAAGAAAATTTTTGACTTTATTGATCTTGATGTTTTCAAACATTTTCAATAAAACCTTCTCGTAAAAGTATTTTAACAATGTTTTCGGTGATATTAGTAGATGCTATTCGAACCCTTCCCTTTTTATCCATGTCAGCATTTCTTATAGAAGTTATTATATCGGCAATAGTATCCCTACCCATGACAAACTCGAATTATTCTTGTCTTCTAATTTGGATATAATCAACATGTTTTATTATTATTTTATTATTTATTTTTATTTACTATTTTTTTATTCAAAGTATATGCATGAGACACAATCTACTAATAATTTAATAATGAATTGCTCCTTTTTTGGTACCCGACTAGTAGTTCCATCTACTAGTATTTAGTATTTATAATACCTCGGGAACTAGTGAAACTATTTTAGTAAAATTAAACTGTCTCAATTCTCAGGGAATCGCACCAAAAACTCGAGTTCCTTTTGGATTTCCTTCTTCATCAATGATAACCGCAACATTGTCATCATATCATATTATCATACCATTGTCACGTTTGAGTTTTTTACACGTACATACAATTATAGCTCTAATTACTTTTGATCTTTCTAGAGGCATATTGGGCACTGCTTCCTTGATCACAGTAACAATAATGTCACCAATATGAGCATATCGGGGATTACCGGCCCATATGATTTGAATACACAACCATTCTCAAGTTCCACTATTATCTGCTATATTCAAAAGGGTTTGGGGTTGAATCATATGATTTTTCTTTTCTAATTTGCTATTTCAATGTAGTAAAGAATGAAAAAAATATTGTCTATCCATAAATAAAGAAATCTTTTGTTATTTGTTTTTTCATCTGCAATATTCAATATAATAAATAGTCTTTTTGTTTAGTTTAGTTCTATGTTCTTCCCATTTCATAAAGTATTCAACTTGGTTTAACAACAGATACTTGGTTTAACAACAGATACCCAATATTCAAGAGATCCTTTTCCCAAACCCATACGTGTTTCCGTGGGTCTTACTGCAATAGGTTTGTCGGGAAATATGCGTATCCTTATTTTTCCACCATGATGCACATATCATGTCATTGCTCTTCGCCCTGCTTCTATTTGTTTGGCTGTGATCCAAGAGGGTTCAAGTGCCTGAAGAGCATATCTACCAAAACTAATATAATTGCCTCGACAAGATATTCCCCTCATTCTTCCTCTATGTTGTTTACGAAATTTGGTTCTTTTGGGGTTATAGTTGGTGGTTCTTTTTTTTTTTCATTCCATCCCTACTACAGAACCTGACATGAGAGTTTCTTCTCATCTAGCTCCTCGCGAATGAAACAATTCATTCAATAGTTTTAAACAAATAGTATTATATAAAATACTATTATAAAATATTTATATATGTATTTTATAATACATATTTATAATATAACATATAATAAATAATGCACTAAATCACTAAACTAAGTAATGTGTTTGATATTGAATTTGTTTAACTCTCTGTATATACAATCAAGATACAAAGCTAGATTTATATATTTATCTATAAATCTAGATAGAGGTATAGGTAATGTTTTTTTTTGTTTTATAATTATAACTATAACGATTATAATGAATCTTTTTTTTTATTCTTATTGAACTATGCCAAACAAAAAAATATTGTAATTCAATAAATAAATGTTTCGCGGGCAAATATTGACTCTTTCTCATTCGTAGGTTGTTCAATCCATAACCTATTAGAATAAATCAATTTGTTGTTGGTTTGTACTGCCATCCTGCTCAATGAATCATTAGGATTCTATCAGTCATAGGTTCCACCATTCCTATAGCTTCTCCATTAATGGTTAGGTCTAAACTTTGCAATGGAGCTCTCAACAAAAATTTGTTTCCTAGTCAATCTTCTCAGTTTCTATTAACTCCGGGCTCTTTATTATCTTATACATTATAGTATTACAACAATTTTTAGAATATTATTTTTTTATATATTATTATATTTTTACATAGTATTATATATTTTTATATACTATTATATTGAATTTTATATATAGTATTGATGCTTTATCACATTGCCTTTCTATAATATATGAGATAATTCATAAACCATACGTATTGTAATCATATATCATTGGTTTCTTTGTTTTCTCTTTCTATCATCTTTCATTTATCCACATCCCCTTATTTGTGTTTTACAACTCATAATTAGATTTTTTATGTTATGGGAGAAATTTCAGTTGCTACAACTATATGATCGATCCAGTCATATAGTGACTATTTCTTGGGATCTCAAAAATACGAAGCAATAAGTTGGTTTTTTTATATTATATATAGTTATTAAGTTTAGAGTGGGGTTCAATAATCTATGGAATCGTAACCCAACTCTAAACTTTAATATCCAAATTTTAACGCTTAATACTCCATAGATAGTTCGAATTGTATATGAACAATGATCAATTTTAGCACGAATTGTTTGTAGAGGAACCGTCCCTTCTCTGATTCATTCGACATGTGCAATTTCTTTTCCATCGATACACCCTGCAATTTGCACTTGAATTCCTTTTGTGTCCGTTTGTTCAGTTAATTCAATCACCTTTTTCATTGCTTTTTGAAATGACACTCTATTTTTTAATTGTAAAGCAATATATTCTGCAAGAATATTAGGTTGTCTATAAGGTTTTTCAACTTTTGTGAGAGTAATGTTGATTCTTGCGTTTTCAAAATGAATCTCCTTTTGTAGATTTATCTATAATTCTACAATTCCTTGCGTTTAGCCTTCTATTAACAAATTGGGAAATCTAATATATATTATTATCTGGATCAAATCGATTCTTTTTTTAATTCCTATATGTGCAATTCCTTCGAAACCTAAGGGTATTCTCTTAGTTTTTGCACATAGTTCTTGATACAATTCTGTATTTTTACATCTTCTTGTAGGCCCACAGAAAATTTTTTTGGTTTGCACAACCAAAAATAATGATGACTTTGGGTTGTACCAAGTCTAAAACCAAGTGGATTTATTTTTTGTCCCATATTTTTTTCTAAATAGAAATCTAAGATTTATTTCAATTTCAAAATGACTTTGATTTATTTTTCAATACAATTGTTATATGACAAGTAGGTCTTTTTAAAGGTTAACTAAGTCCTTGAGCTCTAGATCTTTAACCTTTTTAGAATAACACCTCCATTGACTTCGGCTTTACTAATCAATAAATTAGCTTTATTCATGTTCATATTATGATTTGTGTTTGCTGCTGTGGAATAAAGCAATTTTAAAATGAAAAAAGAAGCTCGATAAGGTATGAGTTCCAGTATCATAAGTGCTTCTTCATAGGAACGCCACCGAATCTGGTCAATTATTCTTTGAGCTTTGAAAATAAACATACGTATATGTTGGGCTAAAACCTTAACTTCTATACTTGAAGTTGAGTTCTTTATCTTTATCATAAAGCTATCTCCTACCAATGAATTATAACTACTTTTGCTACTTTACTAAAATAGAAAATAAAAATGAAAAAATTAACGATGAGATTTATTATCGTTTCTCACATGTCTCGCGAAAGTCAGAGTAGTGGCAAATTCTCCCAATTTGTGACCTACCATTTGATCTATTATATAAATAGGTAAATGTTCTTTTCCATTATGAATGGCGATTGTATGTCCAATCATTGCGGGTATAATGGTAGATGCCCAAGACCAAGTTACTATTATTTCTTTCTCCTCCCTTATGTTGAGTTTTTCCATTTTTCCTACTAAATGATTAGCTACAAAAGGATTTTTTTTTTTAGTGAACGTGTCACAATGGATTACTCCTTTATTTTTACATTTTAAACTATGTTCAATATCTTGATCTAATAAGGTAAGAATAAATACAATAATGATGAATGAAAAAAAGGGAAAATCCTTTAGCTAGATAAGGGGCAGATGTAGCCAAGTGGATCAAGGCAGTGGATTGTGAATCCACCATGCACGGGTTCAATTCCCGTCGTTCGCCCATCACATTATTGCAAATTCCAAAAATTTGATTTTCAATATTCCTATTTACGATGACGAAGAATAAAACTATCACTATATTTTTTTTCCTTTTCCTACTTCTTCTTCCAAGCGTAGGATAACCCCACGGGGTTGTGGGTTTTTTCCTATCAATAGGGGCTTTTCCTTCACCGCCCCCATGGGGGTGGTCTACAAGGTTCATAACTACTACTCTTACTACAGGGCGCTTACCTAGACAACACTTAGATCCTACCCTACCCAAACTTTTTTGGTTCACCCCAATATTACCAACTTGTCCAACTGTTGCTAAGCAGTTTTTGGATATCAAACGGACCTCCCCAGATGGTAATCTTAATGTCGCCGATTTACTCTCTTTTGCAATTAGTTTTGCTATAGCACCTGCTGCTCTAGCTAATTGTCCACCCTTTCCAAATGTGATTTCTATGTTATGTATGGCCGTGCCTAAGGGCATATCGGTTGAAGTAGATTCTTCTTTTTTGTCAATAAAAACCCCTTCCCAAATTGTACAAGCTTCTTCCAAAGCATACGACTTTCATGATGTATATGATGATATCTAGAAAAATGGATTGTATATGAATCATATGATGAAATACCACATGAGTGGATATATAGGAATCCAAATCTGTCGAATCACTCATGTTATGATCTTCTACATCCTAGGTCAGCTATTCCATCATCTGGCTTATGTTCTTCATGTAGCATTCAGACTGAATGACTCTATGAAATTATGTTGCTACTTCCACATATTGCAAGAAACATAGGAGACATCTCTATTTTTTCCCCTGGGATCTTTCTAATTACCACTGCTTAGCTTTCAATTCACCTCTGACTATCAAATTAAATGGGAATAAATCATCCTCCTCTCTTTGAAAGAAGGGTGTTTCCTGTTCTGTGCATGCTTTAAATAATTTTGTCTTCTCCATATTACCATATCTCTAGAGTCAATAATTTTCTATGAGAAACTACTAAACTCAATCACTTGCTGCCATTACTCAATAGTTTTCTATTGATGTCTATCACATAGAGGTACTCAAATTGGATCAGTGATCGATTTCTAAGTTTCGTCGTAAACCTAATTCGTTACTTCCAATTACGTAAATCAATAGTTCAAACTGCACTCAAAGGTAGGGCATTTCCCATTGATATAGGAACTTTTGTACTAGAAACAATGGTATCTCCAATTATAGCCCCTCCGGGATGTAAATATATATGTTCTCACCAACCCCATAGTGTATGAGACAAATGTATGCATTTCGATTATGATCATATTCTATGGTTATGATTCTACCAGATATGTCTTTTTCATTCCGTCAAAAATCAATTTTACATTATAGACGCTTATGACCTCCCCCTCTATGCCCTGCGATAATGATTCCTCTAACATTATGACCTTTACCACAATGATGCTGTCCATAGATCAAATTATTTCGTAGATTGGATTTCGATTGACTCTCTATGGTTCCATTGCGTGTGCTTGGGGTAGAAGTTTTGTATAAATGTATCGTCGTGTTATTAAGTATTTTCCTTTAAGTTCTTTTCTCTATAAGAGGTGGAATAGAATAACCCAGTTGAAGCGTAATGATCATACATCTCTAATGCATTGTATGTCCCATAATAGGTCCCATTCTTCTACCCTTTCTGGGGAGTCGATGACTATTCATAGCTATTACCTTGACACCAAAGAAGAGTTTGACCCAATGCTTTATTTCTATCCTAGTTGATCCTTATTCGACATTAGAAGTATATTGATTGTTCCCCAATAACTGAATACTTTTTTCTATAAATACTGCATATTTGATTACATTCGTAAATCCATTTTCTTCCCTATGAGTTCCAGTATCGATAAGAATTCTAGTTCTCACTGTTCATATCTTATGGTATGAATATACCAATTCCTTATGTATGGATGATGAGATTCCATTGATACAGAGCTAATTCCAATAGACTTATTGAATGTTCCCATTGGCGTGCATCCAGCAGGAATTGAACCTACGAATTTGCCAATTATGAGTTGGGCACTTTAACCATTCAGTCACGGATGCTTAACAGGGATCATCATACATCATGAATAACCAAATTCCAATTGAAATGAAATCTTTAGGAGGAATTAATGAAATGACATCAATTCAAATCCTTGATCTTTGAATTGAGAGAGATATGGAGAGAGATCAAGAATTCTCACTATTTCATAGATTCATGGATCAAATTCGATTCAGTGGGATCTTTCACTCACATTTTTTTCCACAAAGAATGTTTTATGAAACTCTTTGACCCCCGAATTGGGAGTATCTGACTTCCACGTGATTCACAAAGTTCAACAAGAAATCAATATTTCATGATCAAAGGTGTAGTACTGCTTGTAAAAGCGGTGCTTATATCTCGTATTAACAATCAAAAGATGATCGAAAGAAAAGATCTCTATTTTATGGGGCTTCTTCCCATACATATGAATTCCATTGTACCCAAAAATGAAAGATTAGAAGAATCTTTTTGGTATTCCAATATCAATAGATTGATTGTTTCGCTCCTATATCTTCAAAAAAGGAAAAAGATTTCTGAGAGTTGTTTCATGGATTTGCAAGAGCGTACTTAGGTTCTCCCAATAAATAAAAAGTGTATTGTGCCTGAAGCTAACTGGGGTTCATGGTGGTGGAGGAACTGGATAGGAAAAAGGAGGGATTCTAGTTATAAGATATCTAATGAAACTGTAGCTGGAATTGAGATCTCATTCAAAGAGAAAGATAGCAAATATCTAGAGTTTCTTTTTTTATCCTATACAGATAATCCGATCCACAAGGACCATGATTGGGAATTGTTTGATCATCTTTCTCGAAGGAAGAAGTGAAACATAATCAACTTGAATTCAGGACTCAAAATCTTAGGGAAAGACTTGATTTGTTATCTCATATCTACTTTTTGTGAAAAAAGACCAATTGAAGGGGACGGTTTCTTCGAACAACAAAGAGCTGAGGCAACTATTCAATCAAATGATATTGAGCATGTTTCCCGTCTCTTCTGGAGAAACAAGTGGGGTATTTCTTTGCAAAATTGTGCTCAATTTCATATGTGGCAATTCTGCCAAGATCTCTTCATTAGTTGGGGAAAGAATCACCATGAATTGGATTTTTTGAGGAACATATTGAGAGAGAATTTGATTTGGTTAGACAATGTGTGGTTGGTAAACAAGGATTGGTTTTTTAGAAAGGTACGGAATGTATTGTCAATGATTTAATATGATTCCACAAGATCTATTTTCGTTCAAGTACAGATTCTGGCTAATGGAATGGATCTTCTGATCAATCCAGAGATCATTTTGATTCCATTAGAAATGCGGATCCAGAATATCACACATTGATCGATCAAACAGAGATTCAGCAAGCAAAAGACAGGTCGATTCTTTGGGATCCTTCCTTTCTTCAAACAGCATGAATAGAGATAGAATTTGATCGATTCCCGAAATGCCTTTTTGGATCTTCCTCAATGTCTTGGCTATTCACAGAATGTGAGAAGTAGATGAATAATCATCTACTTCCAAAAGAAATCGAACTTGGGAATCCTACAAGATCAATTCATTCTTTTTTCTTTGACAGGTGGTCAAAACTTCATCTGTGTTCAAATCCTACTGAGAGGTCCACCGGAGATCAGAAATTTTTGAAGAAAAAACAAGATTTTTATTTTGTCCCTTCTGGGTGATTGAAAAATAAAGAAATGGTTGATATATTCAAGATAATTATGTATTTACAAAATACCATCTCAATTCATCCTATTTCATCAGATCTGAGATGTGATCTAGTTCCGAAGGATGAACCAAATATGGATAGTTCCAATAAGATTTCATTCTTGAACAAAAATTTATTTTTGGATTTATTGCATCTATTGCATGACTGGAACAAAGGGGGACACATGTTACACCACGATTTTGAATCAGAAGAGAGATCTCAAGAAATGGCATATCTATTCACTTTATCAATAATCGAGCTGGATCTGGTGTATCATAGGGGATTTGCCTTTTCTATTGATTCCTACAGATTGGGTGCAAAAAAATTCTTGAATGAGGTATTCAACTCCAGAGATGAATCGAAAAAAAAAAAGAAATCTTTATTGGTTCTACCTCCTCCTTTTTATGAAGAGAATGAATCCTTTTATCGAAGGATCAGAAAAAAATTGGTCGAGATCTACGGTGGGAATGATTTGGAAGATCCAAAACTAAAAATAGCAGTATTTGCTTGCAACAACATAATGGAGGCAGTCGATCAATATAGATTGATCTGAGATCATATTCAAATCCAATATAGAACCTATGGGTACATAAGAAATGTATCGAATCGATTCTTTTTAATGAATAGATCCGATCGCAACTTCCAATATGGAATTCAAAGGGATCAAATAGAAAATGATACTCTGAATCATATAACTATAATGAAATATATGATCAACCAACATTTATCGAATTTGAAAAAGAGTAAATGGTTTGATCCTCTTATTTCTCAAACCGAGAGATCCATGAATCGGGATCCTAATGCATATAGATACAAATGGTCCAATGGGAGCAAGAATTTCTAGGAACATTTGGAACATTTCATTTCTGAATAGAAGAACCATTTTCAAGTAGTGTTTGATCAATTATGTATTAATCAATATTCGATTGATTGGTCTGAGGCTATCAACAAACAAGATTTGTCTAAGTCACTTCGTTTCTTTTTTTTCAAGTCACTTCCCTTTTTCTTTGTCAGTTGGGTATATACCCATTCATAGGTCTGAGATCCACATCTATGAATTGAAAGGTCTGAATGATCAACTCTACAATCAGTTGTTAGAATCAATAGGTGTTCGAATCATTCATTTGAATAAAATGAAACCCTTCTTATTGGATGATCATGATACTTCCCAAAGACCAAAATTCTTGATCAATGGAGGAACTATATTACCATTTTTGTTCAAAAAGATACAAAAGTGGATGATTGACTCATTCCATACTAGAAATAATCATAGGAAATCCTTTGATAACATGGATTTCTATTTCTCAATGATATCCCATGATCGAGATGATTGGCTGAATACCGTGAAACCATTTCATAGAAGTTTATTGATATCTTATTTTTATAAAGTAAATCGACTTCGATTCTTGAATGATCCACATCACTTATGGTTCTATTATAACAAAAGATTCCCTTTTTATGTGGAAAAGACCCGTATCCATAATTATGATCTTACATATGGATAATTCCTCAATATCTTGTTCATTTGCAACAAAATAGTTTCTTTGTGCATCGGTAAAAAAACATATTTTTTTGGAGAGAGAGACTACACCAATTGAGTCACAAGTATCTGACATATGCATACCTAACTATTTTCTACAAAGTGGTGACGAAACATATAAATTGTACAAATCTTTCCATTTTCCAATTTGATCTGATCCATTCATTTGTAGAGCTATTTATTCGATCGCAGACATTTCTGCAACACCTCTAACAGAGGAATAAATAGCCAATTTTGAAAGAACTTATTGTTAGCCTCTTTCAGATACAAATCTATCTGATTCAGAAGGGAAGAACTTGCATCAATATCTCAGTTTCAATTCAAACATGGGTTTGATTCACACTCCATGTTCTGAGAAATATTTACCATCTGGAAAGAGGAAAAAATAGAGTCTTTGTCTAAAGAAATGCGTTGATAAAGGGCAGATGTATAGAACCTTTCAATAAGATAGTGCTTTTTCAAATCTCTCAAAATGGAATCTGTTCCAAACATATATGCCATGGCTCCTTACTTTGACAGGGTGCAAATATCTAAATTTCACCCTTTTAGATACTTTTTCAGACCCATTGCCAATGCTAAGTATAAATAGCAATCAAAAATTTGTATCCATTTTTCATGATATTATGCACAGATCAGATATATCATGGCCTATTCCTCAGAAAAAATTGTGGGTGATTCTTCCACAACAGACTCTGATAAGTGAGATTTCGAGTAAGTGCCTATGGAATCTTCTTCTTCTGTCCGAAGAAATGATTCATCGAAATAATGAATCACCCATTCTATTGATATGGACATATCTGAGATCAATAAATGCTCGGGAGTTCCTCTATTCAATCCTTTTCCTTCTTCTTGTTGCTAGATATCTCGTTCGTATACATCTTCTCTTTGTTTTTTGAGCCTCTAGTGAGTTACAGACAAAGTTAGGAAAGATCAAATCTTTGATGATTCCATCATACATGATTGAGTTGCAAAAACTTCTGTATAGGTATCCTACATCTGAACTAAATTCTTTCTGGTTAAAGATTCTCTTTCTAGTTGCTCTGGAACAATTAGGAGATTCTCTGGAAGAAATACAGGGTTCTACTTTTGGTGGCAACATGCTATTGGGTGCTGGTCCCACTTATGGGATCAAATCAATATGTTCTACGAAGAAATATTTGAATATCAATTCATCGATCTCATAAATATCATACCAAATCCCATCAATCGAATCACTTTTTTGAGAAATACGAGACATTTAAGTCATACAAGTAAAAAGATCTATTCATTGATAAGAAAAAGAAAAAATGTGAACGGTGATTGGATTGATGATAAAATAGAATCCTGGGTCACAAACAGTGATTCAATTGATGATGAAGAAAGAGAATTCTCGATTCAGTTCTCCATCTTAACGACAGAAAAAAGGATTGATCAAATTCTATTGAGTCTGACTCATAGTGATCATTTAGCAAAGAATAACTCTGGTTATTAAATGATTAAACAACCGGGATCAATTTACCTACAATACTTAGTTGACATTCATAAAAAGTATCTAATGAATTATGAGTTCAATAGATCCTGTTTAGCAGAAAGACGAATATTCCTTGCTTATTATCAGACAATTGCTTATTCACAAACCTTGTGTGGGGTTAATAGTTTTCATTTCCCATCTCATGGAAAACCCTTTTCACTCCGCTTAGCCCTATCCCCTTCTAGGGGTATTTTAGTGATAGGTTCTATAGGAATTGGATGGTCCTATTTGCTCAAATACCTAGTGACAAACTCCTATGTTCGTTTCATTACGGTATTTCCGAACAAGTTCCTGGATGACAAGCCTAAAGGTTATCTTATTGATGATAGTGACGATATTGATGATAACCTTGATACGGAGCTGCTAATTATGACAAATATGCTAACTATGTATCTGACACCGAAAATAGACCAATTTGCTATCACCCTTCAATTTGAATTAGCAAAAGCAATGTCTCCTTGCATAATATGGATTCCAAACATTCATGATCTGTATGTGAATGAGTCAAATTACTTATCCCTTGGTCTATTAGAGAACTATCTCTCAAGGGATTGTGAAAGATGTTCCACTAGAAATATTCTTGTTATTGGTTTGTCCCATATTCCCAAAAAAGTGGATCCCGCTCTAATAGCTCTAATAGCTCTGAATAAATTAAATACATGCAATGAGATACGAAGGCTTCTTATTCCACAACAACGAAAGCACTTTTTCATTCTTTCATATACTAGGGGATATTGTTTTGAAAAGAAAATGTTCCATATTAACGGATTCGAGTCCATAACCATGGGTTACAATGCACGAGATCTTGTAGCACTTATCAATGAGGCCCTATCAATTAGTATTACGCAGAGGAAATCAATTATAGAAACTAATACAATTAGATCAACTCTTCATAGACAAACTTGGGATTTGTGATCCCAGGTAAGATCGGTTCAGGATCATGGGATCCTTTTCTATCAGATAAGAAGGGTTGTTGCACAAAATGTACTTCTAAGTAATTGCCCCATAGATCCTATATCTATCTATATGAAGAAGAAATCACATAAGGAAGGGGATTCTTGTTTGTACGAATGGTACTTTGAACTTGGAACGAGCATGAAGAAATTAATGATACTTCTTTATCTTTTGAGTTATTTTGCTAGATCCATTGCTCAAGATCATTGGTCTTCACCCGAACCCGATGAAAAAAATTGGATCACTTCTTATGGATTTGTTGAGAATGATTCTGATCTAGTTTATGCCCTATTAGAAGTAGAAGGCACTCTGGTGGGATCCTCATGGAGAGAAAAAGATTGCAGTCAATTTGGTAATAATTGAGTGACATTATTCAAACCAAGGAATCGATCAGATATGATGCAAAATGGATCTTGTTCTATCATTGATCAGAGATTTCTATATGAAAAATATGAATCAAAGTTTGAAGAAGGGGACAAAGAAGGAGCCCTCGACCTGCAATAGATAGAGGAGGATTTATTCAATCACATTATTTGGGCTCCTAGAATATGGCGCCCATGCGGTAATCTATTTGATTGTATCGAAAGGCCCACTGAATTGGGATTTCCCTATTGGGCCGGGTCATTTCACGGCAAGCAGATCATTTATTATAAAGAGGATGAGCTTCAAGAGAATGATTCAGAGTTCTTACAAAGTGGAACCATGCAGTTCCAAACATGAGATGGATCTTCCAAAGAACAAGGCTTTTTTCGAATAAGCCAATTCATTTGGGACCCTGTAGATCCATTCTTTTTCCTATTCAAAGATCAGCCCTTTGTCTTTGTGTTTTCACGTCGAGAATTCTTTGTAGATGAAGAGATGTCAAAGGGGCATATTACTTCCCAAACAAATCCTCCTACATCTATGTATAAATGTTGGTTCATCAAGAAAACGCAAGAAAAACACTCCGAATTGTTGATTCATCGCCAGAGATGGCTTAGAACCAATAGTTCATTATCTAATGGACCTTTCCATTCTAATACTCTATTCAAGAGTTATCAGTATTTATCAAATCTATTCCTATCTAACAAAACACTATTGGATCAAATGACAAAGACATTGTTGAGAAAGAGATGGCTTTTCTCGGATGAAATGAAACATTTGATTAATGTAACAGGAGAAAGATTTTCCATTCCTTAGCCAAAAAGATATGTGGCTATGAAAAGGGGATTAAGTGGAACAAAAATGGGTTGGTGGTAGAGTCATGGAAACACTTGTTTCTTCCATATTTTGGACCTTAGCTCCAAGGAACAATATGCTACTTACTGCTGAAACATGGAAGAATTGAAATCTTAGATCAAAACACTATGTATGGATGCTATGAACTACCTAAACAAGAATTCTTGAATGGCGAACAACCAGAGCCTCTTACTCACTACATCAAACAATTTCCATTAACAAAACCATGTAAATCCATCAGAAAATAAAAAATATACATGTCCGATGAAATGGCTGTTGCTATCTGCTCTAATAACAAATCCTTGGTTTAACTGAATAACTAAAGAAAATAGATAAACCTTTCTTTTCATCTCAAGTTGATGGATCTTCTCAATTGGAATAATACACATTCTAGTTGACCGATTCTAATTCAAATTTTTGAATTGTTTTGTTCCGAAGCAAAGATATCCATGAAGGCCAGTTCATCCTATTCAAATATTCCCGACAAAGAGGTACTGGATTCTCTTTCAAATAGGCCCTAAAAGGAGAAGGAAGGCTGGAATGCCAATAGACATCTGTCTATTCTCTAATTCATTTGACCTGATACCATTTTGGGAATGTCCAATGCCAAAGTCACTAAATGGGTAAGTCGCCAATCCCTAAAATGAACTATGTCCTTTATCTACAGGATTACAAGTATTGGTGGTTATTTTATCAAAGGTTTCTATCAATCTACTCTTGTGTTATTCCTGTTGAATCATACACTCAGTGTTGGGTGTAGGGCGGATGATTTCAAAATGGATTCCTCATTCATTAGATAGAGAAAATCACCAAGAATTTGTGCTCCGTTGCTGAACCTATTCCAATTCTAATAGCCTGGACTTGGATCATGGGGATTGCCAGAATACTTCATATCAATAGATAAGATACTTAGTATATCAATACAATATTGATTCGATCCAAAATCTATTATTGAATTGCTCATTCAACGAGCATTCTCAATATTATGCCTTGAAGAGGATTCGAACCTCCACGCTCTTCAGAATGAGATTTTGAGTCTCGTGTGTCTACCATTTCACCATCAAGGCATCTTGAAAGTGAATCGT
>RXID01019394.1:90000-110000 GCA_005019695.1 Trichopus zeylanicus subsp. travancoricus | reverse complement strand
GCATTAGAGCATTAAGAGGACCTTTCCCTAGTATGAGAGGATAGAGAAGGATGTACCTCTGGTGTACCAGTTATCGTGCCCACGGTAAATGCTGAGTAGCCAAGTGCAGAGCGGATAACTACTGAAAGAATCTAAGTAGTAAGCCCACCCCAAGGTGAGTGCTCTCTTATTCTGACTTCCTCAGAGCCTTCGGTAGAACAGCTGAGATAGCGACAGGTTCTCTTCCCCTGCGGGGATGGAGCGACAGAAGTATTGAGAATCCAAGATAAGGTCACGGCGAGATGAGCCATTTATCATTATGATAGGTGTCAAGCAAAAGTGCAGTGATGTAAGCAGCTGAGGCATCCTAATAGACCGAGAGATTTGAACCTTGTTCCTACACAACCTAATCAATTTGTTTAGGCACTCACCATCCATTTTCATTGTTCAACAATTTGACAACATGAAAAAACCAAAAAGAAGCTCCGCCCTTCTCTATTTATCCAAGGGATGGAAGGGCAGAGGCCTTTGGTGTCCCTTCCAGTCAAGAGGTCAAGAATTGGGACCTCACAATCACTAGCCAATATGCTTTTCTCTCATCCTTTCTTTGTTCATGATTCGATATTCTGGTGTCCTAGGCGTAGAGGAACCACACCAATCCATCCCAAACTTGGTGGTTAAACTCTACTATGGTGACGATACTATGGGGGAGGTCCTGTGGAAAAATAGCTCAACTCCAGAATGATAATGATAAAAGCTTAACACCTCTTATTTTACTTTTTAAATAGGAAAAACATCGAAATCAAAAATGCAAAGGTCATCTTATGCAAAACCCCAATTATGACATCTCTTCTCTCCCACTTCACACCTCGGAACACACTGTTCTTATAGTCTTTTACAAAGAGAAAGGCATTTTCACATCTTCTTAACTTGAAATAGCTGAGGAGAGGAAAGGTTCCTTTTTGAGAGTACTCCTGGGAACAGATCTAGTGGAGATGGGTGGGGCCTGTAGCTCAGAGGATTATAGCACGTGGCTATGAAACATGGTGTCAAGGGTTCGAATCCCTCCTCGCCCATAACCGACCCAAAAAGGAAGGACCTTTCCTTCACCTCTGGGGGTAGGAAAATCATGATCAGGATAGCGGATGCAAAGCTATTGAACTATGGGTCTTTTGTTGAAATGGGTAGAGCAAGTACAAGTATACAAGTATTAGTAGCATAGCTAAAATGCGTTCCTCATCATTGTCATTAATATGTTTGCTCGTGGTAATGTGGCGTATCAGGAGAATCGATCACTGCATCTTTGTGCACTGCTACTACATCATCTGAGAATTATTAATTGGCTATTTACAAGGGATTATCTTGGATCTACATTGAGGACGGTGATTCTCAAATATTGTAAGAATGGGATACGATGAGATAGAATGCAATAGAAATAAAGACAGGGAATTGGTTACCTACTCCTAACGGTTGAAGCGAGCCCTTTTTTTTTATTTTTTTCATTCAATTCTTCATTCTTGAATTAGGAATTAATCAAATCTCCCCAAGTAGGATTTGAACCTATGACTAGTCAGTTAATAGCCAACCACTCTACCACTGAGCTATTGAGGAACAACGAGAGATTGGACCTCATAGAGTTCAACTCCCGTTCTCAACCCATGAACAATATGAGTTTGAAGCTTCCTTTGTAACTCCCATAACTTTTTCATAATGGCACCGTTCCATGCCTCATTTCATAGGGAACATCAAAGTGGCTCTATTTCATTATATTCCATCTATATCCCAATTTCATTCATTTAATATCCCTTTGGTGTTAGTGACATAAGAGATGAGATGTCATTCAATTGAAGAAGATGGTATCATTGACATAAGAGATGTTATTTCTAGTCCCTATATATGGAAAGTTAAGAAATCATCATATAATAATCAAGAAATTGCAATAGAAAAGAAAAAGGGGAGAATTGTGATGATTTTGAAATCTTTTCCACTAGGTAATCTATTATCCTTATGCATGAAGATAATTAATTCGGTTGTTGTGGTTGGACTCTATTATGGATTTCTGACCACATTCTCCTTAGGGCCCTCTTATCTTTTCCATCTGCAAGCTTGGGTTATGGAAGAAGGAACCGAGAAGGAGGTATCAGCAACAACATGTTTTATTACGGGATAGCTCACGATGTTCATATCAATCTATTATGCTCCTCTGCATCTAGCATTGGGTAGACCTCATACAATAACTGTCCTAGTTGTACCATATCTTTTGTTTCATTTCTTTTGGAACAATAAAAAAAAATTTTGATTATGGATCTACTACCAAAAATTCAATGCATAATCTCAGCATTCAATGTGTATTCCAGAATAATCTAATTGTTCAATTATTCAACCATTTCATTTTACCAAGTTCAACACTACCTAGTCTAGTCAACATTTATATATTTCGATGCAACAACAAGATGTTATTTGTAACAAGTAGTTTTCTTGGTTGGTTAATTGGTGACATTTTATTCATGAAATGGGTTGGATTGGTATTATTCTGGATACGGCAAAATCATTCTATCCGACCTAATAAGTACCTTGTGTCAGAATTGAGAAAGTCTATGGCTTGAATCTTTAGTATTCTCTTATTTATCACGTGTGTCTACTATTTAGGCAGAATGTCATCGCCTATTATCACTAAGAAACTGAAAGAAACCTCAGAAATGGAAGAAGGGGGAGAGAGTGAGGAAGAAAGCAATGTAGAAACAACTTCCAAAATGAGGGAGACTAAACAGGAACAAGAGGGATCCACTGAAGAAGACCCTTCCTTTTCTTCAGAATAAAAGAAGGATCCAGACAAAATAGATGAAACGGAAGAGATCTAAGCAAATGGAAAGGAAAAAACAAAGGATGAATTCTACTTTCACTTTAAAGAGACATGCTATAAAGATAGCCCAGTTTATGAAGATTCTTATCTTGATACCCATTAAGATAATTGTCAATTGGGAAGACTTAAAGAAGATAAAAAAGAAAAGACTTATTTAATATATAAAAAATCTCTTGTGAATTTTCTTTTTGATTATAAATGAGGGAATCACCCATTGCGATATATAAAAAATGATCAATTTGAAAATGCTATACGAAATGAAATCTCATAATATTTTTTTTATACATGTCCAAGTGATGGAAAAAAAATATCTTTTACATACCCGCCCAGTTTATCGATTTTTTGGGAAATGTTGGAATAGAAAATTTTTTTGTACACGATAGAAAAACTATCCCATGAAGACCTGTATAATCATTGGGTTTATACCAATGAACAAAAGAAAGTATAACTTGAGTAATTAATTACTAAGTAGAATAAAAGTTCTAGAAAACTCTTTTCTAGATATGCTCGAGAAAAGAACCAGATTGTACAATGATGAAAATGAACAAAAATGCTTGCACAAAGCATATGATCCTATTTTGAATGGACCATATCGTGGAACAATAAAAAAAAATTGCATTCACATGCAATCAAAAATGATTTCCTATTTTCTACAAAAGGAAAATTTTCCATAGAAACTTGGAGCTAAATAAAATACAAAAAATACAAGAAATACAAGAAAAGATATATACAAGAATAAGTAAGACGATGTTCGTCCACCCCCTATATATTTGATTCCTTCCCCTGTAAAGAAACTAAAAAGACCAATTCCATTTGTAATTCCCTCAATTATACATCTATCAAAATATTGAGTTAATTTTTCCACTCCTCTTATCCCCATTGTAATGATCTTAGTATAAATAATATCTATGTAACCATGATTATATGACCAATTGTATATCACATTTTTTATTTGATCCAAAAGAATTCTCTTAAGGCCTACTTTTACAGATGAATTGATTAAGTCGAAAATTTGGAAAGATGAATAAACAGACCCATAGAAAATAAATGCTATGAATAGTCTGAAAAGAGCTATAGTTGATGAAAAAATTACATTTATGAAAAATTCATACCAATTCTGAAAATGATTTGAATCTGAGTGGAAAGGGTTTGTTGATGTTGATATAGTTAACCATTTCGATAATATATCAAAATATATTACTCTTATATGAAAATGAACTCCTATTAATCCAATAAACAAAATAAATAATACTAATACAAACAAAGGAAATAGCATAGTATTGTCTGATTCATGACGATAAATGTAAGTGTATTTAGTTTGCAAATAGGTACAAATATATTGCATCTGATTTATTACATTATCATATATTTTATATACCCGTTGAAAAAAAGAATATCTTATTAGTATTAGTTGTAGTTGAGAAAAGTAAATTTGGATTGTCTGTTTTGGGTACCTCTTTTCCCCATATACATATAGATATTGAATGACTTTTAGTACTACTATAATTTTGAACATGAACACACAAATATCCATCAAAAGTAAATACACACAAAACATATAAAATGCAGTTAATCCTGCTGTCAAAGAGGCTACTATTGCGAAAATTGGTGAACACAACCAACCATCAGAAAGAATTTCATCTTTAGACCAAAAACAAGCAAGAGGTGGAATACCACAAAGAGAAAGTGTACCTAATAAAAACTTAGTTTTTGTAACTGGAACATATTTTATTAAACCACCCATAAGAACCATATTCTGACTTTTATCTGGCGAATATCCAACAATAGGTTTCATTGAATGAATAATAGATCCAGATCCCAAAAATAATAAATCTTTAGAATAAGCATGAGTGATCAAATGGAATAAAGCAGCTCAATAAGAACCTATACCTGGAGCTAACATAATATAACCCAATTGGGACATTGTGGAATAGGCTAAACTTCTTTTAATGTCTCCTTGAGAAAGAGCCAAAGTAGCTCCTAATAGTAGTGTTATCATACCTACTAAAGAAATAAGATTCATTATGGAAGGTATAACTATGAAAAGAGGAAAAAGGCGGGCTACATGGAAAATTCCTACTGCTACCATAGTAGCAGCTTGAATAAGAGCTAAAATGGGAGTAGGTCCCTCCATAGCATCAGGTAACCATACATGAAGAGGAAATTGTGCAGATTTCGCAACAGCACCAATCAATAATAAAAAGGCACACAAACTAGTAAATAAAAGATTGACCTCACTATTATAGATCAAGTTATTAACTATTTCGAACAAATCCCAGAATTCTAAACTACCAGTTATCCAATAAAAACCTAAGATTCCTAATAATAAACCAAAATCCCCTACATGATTAATTACAAAAGCTTTTTGACAAACACTTGCAGCAATAGGTTGTGTGAACCAAAAACCTATTAAGAAATACGAACACATTCCTACAAGTTCCCAAAAAATATGAATTTGTATCAAATTGGAACTAGTAACTAATTCCAACATGGAAGTATTAAAAAAACTTATATAAGCAAAAAATCTTAAATATCCCTGATCATGAGACATATAATTGTCACTATACATAAGAACCATGATTCCAATAGTAGTAATTAGCATTGACATAATAGAAGTAAGTGGATCGATCAAGTATCTGAACTCTAACGAAAAATCATTATTGATAATCCAAGAACATAGGTATTGATAGATAAAACTTCCATTTGTTTGTTAAATAGCCAGATTGACCAAAAACCCCATAACTATACTTAGCAGTAAAATACTAACAAAAGTCCACATACGATGACTATTCTTTGTTACTGTCGGAACAAGCAGAAGTCCAAATCCTATTGACAAAATAATTGGAAGTGGAAGAAAGGGTATTATCCATGCATATTGATATATATGTCCCATAAAAAAACAAATTCCAATTTTTCTCTAATTTAATGAATTTAGTTTAGTTGTTTCTGGTCCACCAATTCTATCTTTTTTAAAAGTAACAATAAACAAAATTTCATTTTTTAATTGATTCGAATATAGATCATATTGCTAATTAATTATTTAATCTAATTAATTAGCAATATGATCTATATTTGAATCAAATATTGTTTTGGTGCAACTTAATCAATTACTTGATAATTGATCAAGTTCGGGGCAAGGTGGCTATAATTTTAATTTAAATTAGAACTACAAAATCTGATAAGATAACCTTAGTTGTTTTTTATTTCAATTCTATATGAAGTATCATAGGATTGGGGATTGGAAATAAACAAAAAATTTTCTTATTTGATTGGAATCTAATTAATTAATTTGACAAACTAATTAATCAATTACACAATGAGTTAGATTTCAAATCAATTAACTAGAATAATTAGATCTTTTTTATTTAGTATTAACTAGTGTTAATATTATAATGCCATATGTTATGCGATGGGCATGTATTATATATTTTATTTATATATCATTTTATATATAATTTATATAGGATTTTCTCTTTTGATTTTATTATATATATATATTTGGTCTGTATTAGAAACAAAAAAAATTTTCTGAGAAAAGAAAATGAAAATATATGTTAAATAAAAAAAACTCTTATTCGTGTTTGTGCAACGCAATAAGTTAAAAAGAAAGAACAATATTTTTTAGACAATACATGTCTTCCATATAGAACAATAAAAATTAGTTATTTAAATGGAGGTCCCCCAAAAATGAACTTCTATATCAAAAAAACATATTCATAGAAACATTTGGAGGAAAACGATATATTTAGTTGCAGGAAAAGCTTTTTCTTTAGCTAAATCGGTTTCTACCAGACATTCCAAAATTTTTTTGTACAACAAAGAAGAAAAAAAACTTCGACTAATCAGAATCCATATGGCGTGAAAAAAAATGCCATTTTTTTTTAAAGATGAATGACTCGTATTAATTACTGTATTGAACTCCTCAATATAAGTTAGACCTAACTATTATGGTATGCAGATTACCAATTCTTCTGTCTATTATCTAGTGGGTTTTATTTTCATTTTTCATTTTTTCTTTTTCATTACAATATATAGATTTAACTCATGATGAGATGTTGTTTTTTCCTATCAATTGTACCGTTCACAATTTATTTGATTCTTCTGTTAGAGATTGAAATTCTTTTGTTATATACTTAGCCCCAAAACCTAATTGATTAGGTAAAAATCTTACCATAAATTATAAATTATTTACACAGCAGGGAATATTAATAATTAATTAAATTAAGGTATC
This sequence comes from Trichopus zeylanicus subsp. travancoricus, assembly GCA_005019695.1. NCBI lineage: Eukaryota > Viridiplantae > Streptophyta > Magnoliopsida > Dioscoreales > Dioscoreaceae > Trichopus > Trichopus zeylanicus. The sequence continues at coordinate 102,927 of RXID01019394.1, read as the reverse complement.
AAAATTGTTAGAAAAAAATTGGATTTAGTGATGAAATTGTGATACATATGAAATACTAAACTAGTTTTATTTGATTTTGTTTGTTGCTAAAATCCATTTTTTTGGATCGATGAAAGAAACCAAGAATAAACCATCACAAAAGATAGAAAAAGGAGAATTCCATTCTTATTCTTAGTTCTATATCTCATATGAAAAAAAAATTCTTGTTTTCTAAACTAGATAGAATTACCGAATATCGACGATTTGACATGAATTTACTATTATTATTTCAAGTAAGCCGCTATGGTGAAATCGGTAGACACGTTGCTCTTAGACAATGCTAGAGCATCTCGGTCCATGTCTGAGTGGTGGCAACCCCCCTCTCCCCCAAAAAGGAAAGGCAGAATGGATACATTATAGAATGTATTCAATTCCCGATTTACATTTTTCAATGGGACCCCCCTTTTATGATATTTGTAACTTTAGAACATGTATTAACTCATATCTCTTTTTCAATCAATTTGATTGTGATTACGATTCATTTGATGACCTTATTAATCCACACAATTCCAAGATTACGTGATTCCTTGGAAAAGGGGATAATAGCTACTTTTTCTCTATAATAGGATTATTAATTACTCGGTGGATTTAGTCCAGACATTTCCCATTAAGTAATTTATACGAGTCATTAGTCGTCCTTTCGTGGAGTTTCTCCATTATTCATATGATTCCATATCTTAGGAATCGCAAAAATAATTTAAGCACAATAACTAAACCAAGTGCCATTTTTATTCAAGGATTCGCCACATTGGATCTTTCAACTAAAATGCATCAATCTACAATATTAGTGTTCAAAAATCCCAATGGTTAATGATGCATGTAAGTATGATGTTATTGAGCTATGCAACTCTTTTATGTGGATCATTATTATCAATTTATCTTTTAGTCATTACATTACAAAAAAACATCGATATTTTTCCTAAAAGGAAAATTTTCTTAATCTTAATTAAATCATTTTCCTTTAGTAAGACCAAATAGTTGAATAGAAAAATAATTGTTTTTCAATTGAAAAACACTTCTTTTCTTTCATTTCAAAATTATTACAAATATCAATTGACTCAACGTTTGGATTATTGGGCCTATCGCATCATTAGTTTAGGGTTCATCTTTTTAACCATGGGCATACTTTCTGGAGTAGTGTGGGCTAATGAGGTATGGGGATCTTATTGGAATTGGGACCCCAAAGGAATTTGGTCATTTATTACTTGGACTATATTCGCAATTTATTCGCATACTAGAATAAATAAAATTTTGCAAGGTACGAATTCCACATTTGTGGCTTCTATAGGATTTCTTATAATTTGGATATGCTATTTTCAGATCAATCTATTAGGAAAAGGTCTACATAGTTATGGTTCATTCACATTAACATGTGATTGAATAAATTACATAAACAATAAATACAAAAGAATACATGAGGATATTGTCTCATATGTAATGAAAGTTTGTGCGAGTTTTGGAGAACCACTTGAGTGGTTCTCCGAAACTCGAGATGTATCCCATTACAATACTAATTCACTTTATCTTTTTTTTCTATTGTATTAGAGATACAAAATTTAAAATTTAAATCAAAGAACTGTCTCATTAATAAAAAAAATTATCTATGAAAATAATTAGATAAGATAGCTTCTATCTTATCAATTGATAATGAGAAAACACAATCCGGATAAATACCAATCCCTATTATGGGTAGAAAAATACAAATAGAAACAAATAGTTCTCATGGTCTAGAATCCACAAAATTGGGGACATTGAATAACTTGTATCCATAGAACATCTGACGTGACATAGACGATAAATAAATAGGAGTTAATATCATTCCAATTGCAATTACAAAAGTAATTAGGATTTTTGGCATTAAAAGATATTTTTGGCTGGTAATTATTCCCCAAAATACTACTAATTCTGCAACAAAGCCCCTCATTCCCGGCAATGCAAGAGAAGCCATCAAAAAACTACTAAACATAGTAAATATTTTTGGCATTGGAAGAGATATTCCACCCATTTCATCTAGATAAACAAGATGTATTCTATCACAACTCATTTACGACAAGAAACGTATTCTATCACAACTCGTTTATGACAAGAAAAAAAGTGCAGCACCAATAAATGCATGAGAGAGTATTTGTAAAATAGCCCCATTGAGACCCGTGTCGGTTATAGAACCAATTCCTACAATTAGGAAACCCATGTGAGATATGGAAGAGCAGGCCATTCTCTTTTTTAGATTGCGTTGACCAAGAGATGTTGAGGCTGCATAGATTATTTGTATCATTTCGACTATCACCAACCATGAAGAAAATATAGAATGAGCATGGGATAATAATTCCATATTAATTCGAATCAATCCATATGCTCCCATTTTTAATAAGATCCCAGGTAGAAGCATACATGTACTGTAATGTGCTTCTCCATGGGTATCCGGTAACCATGTATGCAGGGGTATAATTGGCAATTTGACAGCATAAGCAATAAGGAAACCAAAATAGAATATTATTTCCAAGGCCACAAGGTATGAATGATTAGCCAATCTTTCAAAATCTAATGCTGATTCATTAGAACCATATAAACCCATACCTAGAACTCCTATTAAGAGAAAAATAGAACCCCTACCATGTACAAAATAAACTTTATGGCCGCATACAAACGTTTTTCCCCCCCACATAGATAAAAGTAAGTAAACAAGAATTAATTCTAATTCCCATATGATGAAAAAAAGTAAAAGGTCTCGAGAAGAAAATAGTCCTATTTGACCACTGTACAACACTAACATCAGTAAGTAGAATAATCGCAAATTTTGAGTAATTGGCCAAGCCGCTAAAATAGCCAACATAGTGATAAATCGCATTAGTAAAATAGGTCCTATGGAAAGTTCATCAATCCCCAGTCTCTAGTGAAAATTCAAAATATTTATACATGTATAATCCTCCCTCAATTGGATTAATGGATCATCCAATTGGAAATGATAACAGAATACATGGCTTGTTAGGAGGAGTTCCAGTAAGCTAATACATATGGTATACCAGCGAAACACCTTATTCCCTTTATAGGGGAGAAAGCAAATTGAAGAACCTGCAAATATCAGCAAAACAATAATTATTGTTAACCAAGGAAAAGAACTCATGATAAAGATAAGATAAACTTTGACCAGAAAAACCCATGCTCGGAATAATATATTTTATCGAGTACGAGGTTTTGTCGGTAAAAAGGAATCAAATGATTCAAGTGGAGTTTTTTGTAGTGTATCAATAAGATAGACCCATGCTGTGAGTTGTTTCATGCCATAAATAAATGCAAACACTTAAAAAATCAGTTGGGCAAGCGGATTCACATCTCTTACAACCCACACAGTCCTCGGTTCTTGGCGCGGAAGCATTTGCTTAGCTTCACATCGATCCCAAGGGATCATTTACAATACATATGTGGGGCAGTCTCGTACACATTGAGTACACCCTATACATGTATCATAAATTTCTACTGAATGCGACATTGGATCTGTAAATTCAAGTTTTTAACATAAGAATTTTCAATCTGATTCATAGTACCTAAATCATATATTTATATTATAGATTATAGATACTAGATGAAGCGGTGGTTTATCAAATTTTTGAATCCATATCTAAACTAAAAACTAAACTAAAGATAGATTAATATTTCTAACTCAATTCATAAGAAAGGGCCAATATACTTTGACTTCTGTTTCTGCAATCGCGGTCATAGTGCATGTGAATTTCAATTCAAATTGATCAAAAATCAATAGAAAAATGAATTCTAATGGATTTAGATTAGAAATTAATAGAATTTATTATAGTATAATTAATTCTAATTAATTATACTATAATTATACTATATAAATTCTACTATAATTATACTATATATATGTCTTTATTTATATGTATATGATTATTTTATATTTATTTTTATTGCAATTAATTATTCAACAGATTCGACTGATTAATACGAGTTGATTTTCTATTACAATGGATTGCCGAAAGAATAGCTAGCCCAATAGCTGCTTCAGCGGCTGCAATAGCTATAACAAAGATTGAGAAAATGTCTCCTTTTAATTGGCGATTATCAAATAAATCAGAAAATGTTACAAGATTAATATTAACTGAATTTAGTATAAGTTCAAGACACATAAGTGCTCTAACCATGTTTCGACTTGTGATCAATCCATAAATACCAATCAAAAATAAATATACACTCACAAAAAATACATGTTCGAACATCATTGACTAATTCCTCATCAAATTTTGACATGAACAAAAATTCAACTGGATTTCCTTGACTAGAATAGAACAATTACAAAACAAAAGAAGGTATTGGCAATAGATTTAACCAAAAATCTTTCTATTTTTTATTTGATTTAGAACTTTTCTTTTACTTTTAATTCTAAGTATTTTTACTGATGAGCCATAGTAATTGCACCTATTAAAGAAATTAGAAGAATTATCAAAATAAGTTCAAATGGAACATAAAAATTGGTTGATAAACGAATCTCTATTTGTTGAACATTACTTATTAAGTCCTGTTCTATAATCTGGTTTGATCTTGTAGTCCAAATAATTCCGCACCATGATGTGTCTGGGATAGTAGTAATTAGTGAAAAAAAATACTTGTAGAAATCACTGAAGTAACTCCATCTCCAACGGTCCAAAGATGGGAATCATTGGAATATTTTGAACTCTTCATGAACATTATAGCAAATATGATTGAGACATTTATGGCTCCCACATAAATAAGGAGCTACACAGCAGCTACAAAATAGGAGTTTGATGGAATATAGAATAAGAATATACAAAAAAGAATGCATCCCAATGAAAAAAATAGAAAAAATGGGATTGGTAAGTAATACTACTCCCAAACCCCCTAACATAAGAACTGATCTCAGAAATTTTACAAGAATACCATGTATTGGTCAAAGTAAATCCATTGTGTATAATGTATAAAATAAGAGATAAAGATATTTCATGACCTTACTGAATGGTCCAGGAAAAAGGTTACTCTATTGTTTTATTGTATCTTGTATATGATACGTTCCTAATTTAAATTTTATCTTCATGTATTATGGATTAATGTAGATAAACTTATTGGACCAATCCTATCCTATTTTTTTTAGGTGAAAAGAAAAAAAGTAGTTCAAATATTCAAAATCATCACCAAAATCTATTTTAAGTTTAAATTAAAGAATAATTATCAACACCAAGTGGTTATAATTAGTATTTGTAGTTACTAACCAAACAAAACAAAAAAAGCTTGGATTTTTTATATTAAAACTAAATTTTAGTAATTAGTAATCATTCTCAAATCAAGTGGTTTATCCTTGTCTATTTGGATTTGAGTCAAATTCAGAACTATTTGAATTGTGTAATCTCCAATTATTGACATAGTAACTGTCCCAAGGCAATTTGATTATAATTCAACTCGTGACGATCATAAGTAGAAAGTTCATATTCTTCAGTTATTGATAAACAGTTTGTTAGACAATACTCGACATAGTTACCACAAAATATATAGAACCCGAAATTAATATTGTAATTAAGCAAATTTTTTTACAATTTTTTCTAATCTCCAATCAACCATAGGTAGATCCATGGGACATACACGAACACATATTTCAAAAACAATACATTTATCAAATTCAAAGTGAATTTGACCGTAGAAACGCTCTTATGTGATCGATTTTTCATAAGGATATTGAATAGTTATACGTAAACAATTTCTGTGGGATAAGGTAATTATAAAACTTTGACCAATGTACCTTGTAGCTCGTACTGTTTGTTGACCATAATCTATGAACCCAATCACCATAGGGAACATATTGTTTATCCATGAATAAATTGATGTTTCTTTTTCTTGTTTGAGAGAGGTTAGTAGAATATCGTTATTTTTTACTTATAGTGAAATTAGTTGTAAAGAAGTTGTCAATAAGAGATTGCCAAGAGAGATAGGTAAAAGAAATTTCCATCCAAGATTTAATAGTTGGTCCATTCTCATCCTAGGTAAAGTCCATCTTGTTGTGATAGAAATGAACAGAAACAAATAAGCTTTAATTAATGTAATAAAGATAGCAATTGGAATTCCAAAGACTGCAACCATTTTCCTTTTTATGAAAAGTTCAAGATGGAATATGTACGGAATAAATAAACTATAAAACTATAAACCCTATGGGTTGATGCCACAGATTCCACACCCCAAAACCATATTTTGACTGTGCCTTAACTATATCAACTATACTTAAATTGTTAGATAATCATAGTAGATAATAACATCATTGTTCGTATCGCTATTCCAAAACCGTACATGAGACCTCAGCTTCATATGGCTCCTCTATGGTTACAACTAAATGTAAGGACTGGTATTATTAGCATCTTTGTAGGGAAATAGAAGAATAAAGATACATAACATAGTCCTAAATTAGACCAAAAAAATTTTGCTTGCTAGGATAACAAATAGCACTTCTGAATTGATCTCACCCCTTAGAATTCCAATTTTTTCTTGTTCAGTAATAACTTAATCTTTTAATAAAATAGTCATTATATCAATTAAGGAATTAGATACTAGTTCATAAATCATGATAAGAATTCCATATGTATATGTATGGATGGAGGAAAAAAAGAAATAAGGATCTTTTTTTTATTATTCATTTTTTTCTGATTCTATCTATTATATTTTTTATTGTATTATTGTATGTGTTCCATTTCTTTTGTTCCTATCTTCTTTCTAAGAACTCAAAATAAAAAGAAGCTACTCTGAAAAAGAAATAAATAAAGGATTAATTCATTCTTGCAAGTTATTTCTTTAATCAGTGAGTAAGATCATACTCTAGATCGGAATCGTGCGGGAGTACTGCTTGATCATTTCTACCAACTTAAAGCCTTGTTATGATTCATTTTATGTGGAAATACCTCTTTTCTGATACTTGAGATTATCTCTATTACTAATCTTTTGTGTACTTTAGTGTTCCTTTTTGCGGTACTAATCGAGACCATTTGGTCTGAGATAAATTGTATTAATAATGAAGCTTTAACCAGTTTTTCCATTCACTCATTTTAGACTTATCAATTTTCTTATACTTTGATTTGGCATCAACTATTTCTTGTGCTATACAATAATTCTTAATTGTATCCCCAATTAATGGATAAGTTCTATCATATTGACGTACAGATCTCAAGTAAGACTTATTAAGTGATTGAGTCTTAAGTAATTGGGTCTGTGATAATATATAAAATAAATATGCTTGAGACAAGTAGGATAGGTTCTTGTAAGAAATATTTTAATTATTATTACTAATTTGAATAATATTTTGAATAATATTAGTATTGGAAAAAGATTTTTTTATAGTCGAAATAAAATTCATTGTATTTTGATTTATTTGACCCTTGTAAATGATGGATTTATTGATATTTTTTTTTATTCAAAGAAAAGTTGCACGTTGATCCTGAAAATATTAATGGTATATAGCAAAATATTAATATATATATTATATATTTTTTCAATGAAAAATTTCATAAAATAATGTGATTTATGTATTCATTGAATATATTGTCTTTTGAGTATCAGCCAAATATCTTTTTGCAATTGTAGTTTTTTATCATCACAAATTAGAACTATTTATTTATTGTCTTTTCTGATTTGTTCTATTTGATTCATTCTTGTGAGTGTCCTATTAGCAAGGTCTTTCATTTTTTTTTCTATGAGTGAATAATTTGTCCAACCCATAGACTGAATTTGAGTGGTTGATTTATAAGTAATTTTATTACTCGAGTTGTTATCTTTGCTCTTTTGATTCAGTTCATAAACTTTCATTTTACTCAATCCAAATAAGAATAAGAAAATTGGATTGATTTTTTCCAATTCTCTCATTATCCGTATAGTCTATCCTATTTTTTCTTCCCTAACTTTTAGAACTTTCAGAAACTATTTTATTCTTTCTTTGAAAACTCTTAAAACTCAAAAAAATTTCTTTTTTATTTTTCAAATTTTTGTTTTGAGTTCTTTATAAATGGGTTCCAAAAAAGAAGGTCATTTTTGAGCTGAACCGAAGGAAACTTCTGCTTCCATTCCCCATATTGTTAAAAAGCAAAAATTATCTTCTTCTTTTTTCATTAGACTCCTATCGTCAGATAGGACCTTAGACTTTTGCCAAGGTTTTAGGTAGAAAGAAAATAGAATCTTTATCTGAATACCGTCTGTTAACCAATCTTGGGGAAATTCTGTTTCTGATAATTGAACACCATTATAAGTGCATTTGATATGCATTTCTCTATTCCAATCTTTCAAATCCTTGCACCACTCTGGGATGTGAAATAATAACATATGCCCAATATTTTTAGCTATTATCAATGAAGGCCATAGAGTATATTTTCTATGAAAAGATTGGGTTATTAACATCAAACCCCTTATTGTTTGAGCAAATATAATGGTATACCAAATTTTGGATATTATTATCCGTATTTCCTCATTTTTTGCTTTTTTTCCCCCAACTTTTCTTTTGTTTCTTCCTCGAAAATTTGCAATTTTGGTTCTCTTCTTAACCAATTTCTGAAAATGAGGTTTCTCATTTCCAATATATCAAAAGTTGAGAATGTATATTTGCTCGAAACATTTCGCAAGTAACAGTTTTACATCTTTGATCATGCATGGATCCTTTGATTATATCTCGACGAAAATCAAATCATTGTGAGTAACATATCAAAGCTAGTTCTTCATCTTCATCACTATTACCATTATTACCGATATCACTAATATTAATAGTATCAGTAAAGTTATATGTAGTAGTCGAATTTTCATTATCAATATCATCAGTATAAATTACCACGCCTTTAGTTCTTCTTGAATGAATCCCGGGATTTTCCAGTGATTCTTCTTTAGTTTGTTCCTGCTCTTCTTCTAAATCTAAATCATCGGTCAATTTATATGACCATCGAGGAACCTCTTTACAAATTGCTTCTATTCCATCTTCTATTTCATCTTCTATTCCAATAGATTTATTTCGAATTGTTATTTGGTCATTTACATTTCTATCAGTTGTAATTCCTTCAAATTGAAAAGATTTTTCTTGACTTTCTGAATTAAGTGTTTTTTGTTCTGGTAATGAAAATAATAAAGAAAATTTGATCAAGGTCAAACTATGTGCAGGCTCAAAAGAAGATTTACCTATTGAGTTAAAGTAGTTACCAATATAAGTCACTACTAATTTCTCAACGAACATATTCTTTTGATGTTCAAATTCTCAGTAATCATTATAATCATTAATATAATTAAAAATTATATCTTTAATTTTATTGATTTTATTTTTCCAAGTTTCTATGGAAAATTTTTCTTTTGTAGAAAATAGGAAATCATTTTTGATTGCATGTGAATGTAATTTTTTTTTATTGTCCCGCGATATGGTCCATTCAAAAGAGGATCATATGCTTTGTGCAAGCATTTTTGTTCATTTTCATCATTGTACAATCTGGTTCTTTTTTCGAGCATATCTAGAAAAGAGTTTTCTAGAACTTTTATTCTACTTAGTAATTCATTACTCAAGTTGTACTTTTTTTGTTCATTGGTATAAACCCAATGATTATACAGGTCTTCATGGGATAGTTTTTCTATCGTGTACAAAAAAATTTTCCATTCTAACATTTCCGAAAAAATCGATAAACTGGGCGGGTATGTAAAAGATATTTTTTTTCCATCACTTGGACATGTATAAAAAAAATTATTATGAGATTTCATTTCGTATAGCATTTTCAAATTGATCATTTTTTATATATCGCAATGGGTGATTCCATCATTTATAATCAAAAAGAAAATTCACAAGAGATTTTTTATATATTAAATAAGTATTTTCTTTTTTATCTTCTTTAAGTCTTCCCAATTGCCAATTATCTTAATGGGTATCAAGATAAGAATCTTCGTAAACTGGACTATCTTTATAGCATGTCTCTTTAAAGTGAAAGTAGAATTCATCCTTAGTTTTTTCCTTTCCATTTGCTCGGATCTCTTCCGTTTCATCTATTTTGTCTAGATCCTTCTTTTCTTCCAAAGAAAAGGAAGGCTCTTCTTCGGTGGATCCCTCTTGTTCCTATTTGGTCTCCCTCATTTTGGAAGTTGTTTCTACATCGCTTTCTTCCTCACTTTCTCCCCCTTCTTCCATTTCTGAGGTTTCTTTTAGTTTCTTAGTGATAATAGGCAATGGCATTCTACCTAAATAGTAGACACAGGTGATAAATAAGAGAATACTAAAGATTCGAGACATAGAATTTCTCAATTCTGACACAAGGTACTTATTAGGTCAAATTGAATGATTTTGTTGTATCCAGAATAATACAAATCCAACCCATTTCATGAATAAAATGTGACCAATTAACCAACCAAGAAAACTACTTGTTACAAATAACATCTTGTTGTTGCATCGAAACATATAAATGTTGACTAATATGGCTAATATTGAAATTCGTAAAATGAAAAGGTTGAATTATTGAAAAATTAGATTATTCAGGAATACACATTGAATGCTGATATTATGCATTGAATTTTTGGTAGTATATCCATAATCAAAAATGTTTTTTTGATTGTTCCAGAAGAAATGAAATAAAAGATATGGTAGAACTAGGATAGTTATTGTATGAGGTCGACCCAATGCTAGATGCAGAGGCACATAATAGATCGATATGAACATCATGAGCTATCTCGTAATAAAAACCTATTGTTGCTGATACCTCCTTCTCGGTTCCTTCTTCCATAACTCGAGCTTGCAAAAGGAAGAGATAAGAGGGCCCTATGGAGAATGTGGTCAGAAATCCATAATAGAGTCCAACCACAACGACCGAATTTATTATCTTCATGCATAAGGATAATAGATTACCTAGTGGAAAAGATTTCAAAATCATCACAAACCTCCCCGTTTTCTTTTCTATTGCAATTTCTTGATTATTATATGATGATTTCTTAACTTTCCATATATAGGGACTATAAATGACATCTCTTATGTCAATGATACCATCTTCTTTGATTGAATGAAATCTCATCTCTTATGTCACTGACACCAAAGGGATATTAAATAAATGGAATTGGTATATAGATGGAATATAATGAAATAGAGCCACTTTAAGGTTCCCTATGAAATGAGGCATGGAACGGAGCCACAAAGAAGAAGTTTCAGGTGTTACGAAGGAAGCTTCGCACTCATATTGTTCATGGGTTGAGAACGAGAGTTGAACTCTATGAGGTCCAATCTCCCGTTGTTCCTCAGTAGCTCAGTGGTAGAGCGGTTGGCTCTTAACTGGCTGGTCATAGGTTCAAATCCTACTTGGAGAGATTTGATTAATTCCTAATTCAAGAATGAAGAATTGAATGAAATAAAAAAAAATAAAGGACTTTCTTTGACTATTAGGAGTAGGTAACCCATTCCCTATCTCTGTTTCTATTGCATTCTGTCTCATCGTATACCATTCTCACAATATTTGAGAATTACCGTCCTCGATGTAGATCCAGGATAATCCCTTGTAAATTGCCAATTAAGAATTCTCAGATGATGTACTAGCATTGCATCAAACATGCAGTCATCAATTCTCCCAATAGGCCACAATTACCGTGAGCAAACATATTAATGACAATGACGAGGAACGCATTTTAGCTATGCTACTAATACTTGTATACTTGTACTTGCTCTACCCATTTCAACAAAAGACCCATAGTTTAATAGCTTTGCATCCGCTATCTCGATCATGATTTTCCTACTCCCATAGGTGAAGGAAAGGTCCTTCCTTTTTGGGTTGGTTATGGGCAAGGAGGGATTCAAACCCCCGACACCATGGTTGATAGCCACGTGCTCTAATCCTCTCAGCTACAGGCCCCACCTGTCTCCACTGGATCTGTTCCCAGGAGTACCCTCAAAAAGGAACCTTTCCTCTCCTCGGCTATTTTGAGTTAAGAAGATGTGAAAATGCCTTTCTCTTTGTAAAAGACTATAAGAACAGTGCATTCCGAGGTGTGAAGTGGGAGAGAAGAGATGTCATAATTGGGGTTTTGCATAAGACGACCTTTTCATTTTTTATTTTGATGTTTTCCTATCTAAAAAGTAAAATAAGAGGTGTTAAGCTTTTATCATTATCATTCTGGTGTCAAGCTATTTTTCCACAGGACCTCCCCCACAGTATTGTCACCGCAGTAGAGTTTGACCACCAATTTTGGGATGGATTGGTGTGGTTCCTCTACGCCTAGGACACCAGAATATCGAATCATGAACGAAGAAAGGATGAGAGAAAATCATATTGGCTAGTGATTGTGAGGCCCCAATTCTTGAGTTCTTGACTGGAAGGGACACCAAAGGCCTCTGCTCTTCCATCCCTTGGATAGATAGAGAAGGGCGAAGCTTTTTTTTGGTTTTTTCATGTTGTCAAATAGTTGAACAATGAAAATGGATGGCGAGTGCCTAATCAAATTGATCAGGTCATGTTGGAACATGGTTCAAATCTCTCAGTTTGTTAGGATGCCTTAGCTGCATACATCACTGCACTTCCACTTGACACCTATTGTAATGATAAATAGCTCGTCTCACTGTGGCCTTAGCTTGAATTCTCAATACTTCTGTCGCTCCATCCCCGCAGGGGTAGAGAACCCATCACTATCTCGGCTGTGCTACCAGAGGCTTTGGGGAAGTTAGAATAGGAGAGGACTCATCTTGGGGTGGGCTCACTACTTAGATGCTTTCAGCAGTTATCCGCTCTACACTTGGCTACCCAGCATTTACTGTGGGCATGATAATTGGTACACCAGAGGTGCATCCTTCCCGGTCCTCTTATACTAGGGAAAGGTCCTCTCAATGCTCTAATGCCTGCACTAGATATGGAATGAACTGTCTCATGATGTTCTGAACCCAGCTCACATACC
>RXID01019394.1:15000-85000 GCA_005019695.1 Trichopus zeylanicus subsp. travancoricus | reverse complement strand
AATAGGATGAACTGGGCTCCATGGATATCTTTGCTTCGGAACAAAACAATTCAAAATTTTGAATTAGACTTGGTCAACTGGAATGTATATTATTCATATGGGGATATTCCAATTGAGAAGATCCATCGACCTGAGATGAAAAGAAAGGTTTATCTATTTTCTTTAGTTATTCAGTTAAACTAAGGATTCATTATTGGAGCAGATAGCAACAACCATTTCATCGAATGTGTATTTTTGATTTTTCAATGGATTTACATGGTTTCATTAATGGAAATTGTTTGATGTAGTGAGTAAGAGGCTTTGGTTGTTCGCCATTCAAGAATTCTTGTTTAGGTAGTTCATATCATCCATACATAGTGTTTTGATATAAGATTTCACTTCTTCCATGTGTCAGCAGTAAGTAGCATATTGTTTCATGGAGCTAAGGTCCAAAATATGGAATAAACAAGTGTTTCCACAACTCTACCACCCCACCAATTCTATTCCACTTAATCCCCTTTTCATAGCCACATATCTTTATGGCTATGGAATGGGAAATCTTTCTCCTGTTACATGAATCAAATGTTTCATTTCATCTGGGAAAAGCCATCTCTTTCTCAATAATGTCTTTGTCATTTGATCCAATAGCATTCCATTAGATAGGAATAGATTTGATAAATACTGATAACTCTCAGATAGAGTATTATAACAGAAAGATCCATTAGATAATGAACTATTGGTTCTAAGCCTTCTCTGGTGATGAATCAACAATTCAAAGTGTTTTTCTTGTGTATTCTTGATGAACCAGCGTTTATATATAGATGTAGGAGGATTTGTTTGGGAAGTAATAAGCCCCTTTGACATATCTTCATATGCAAAGAATTCTCGACATGAAAACACAGAGACAAAGGGCTGATCTTTGAATAGGAAAAAGAATGGATCTATAGGGTCCCAAATGAATTGGCTTATTCAAAAAAAGCCTTGTTCATTGGAAGATCTATCTCATGTCTGGTACTGCATGGTTCCACTCTGCAAGAACTCTGAATCGTTCTCTTGAAGCTCATCCTCTTTTATGATAAATGATTTTCTTGCCATGAAATGACCTGGCCCAATAGGAAAATCCCAATTCAGTGGGCCTTTCAATACAATCAAATAGATTACCACACGGGTGCCATATTCTAGGAGCCCAAACTATGTGATTGAATAAATCCTCCTCTATCTGTTGCAGGTCAAGGGCTCCTTCTCCTTCCCCTTCTTCAAACTCCGATTTGTATTTTTCATATAGAAATCTCTGATCAATGATAGAACAAGATCCATTTTGCATCATATCTAACCGATTCCTTGGTTCAAGTAATGTCACTCGATTATTATCAAACTGACTGCAATTTTTTTCTATCCACGAGAATCCCACCAAAGTGCCTTCTACTTCTAATTGGCCATAAACTAGATCATAATAATTCTCAATGAATCCATAAGAAGTGATCCAATTTTTTTCATCGGGTTTGGGTGAAGACCAAAGATCTTGAGTGATGGATCCTACAGAACAACTCAAAAGATAAAGAAGTATCATTAATTTCTTCATGCTCATTCCAAGTTTGAAGTACCATTCATACAAATAAGAATCCCCTTCCTTACGTGATTTCTTCTTCATATAGATAGATATAGGATCTATGGGGCAATTACTTAGAAGTACGTTTTGTGCAACAGCCCTTCCTATAGAACCTATTACTAAAATACCCCTAGAAGGGGATAGGGCTAGGCGGAGCGAATAGGGTTTTCCATGAGATGGGAAATGAAAACTATTAGCCCCACACGAGGTTTTTGAATAAGCGGTTGTCTGATAATGAGCAAGGAATATCCGTCTTTCTTCTAAATAGGATCTATTGAACTCATAATTCATTAGATACTTTTTATAAATGTCAACTAAGTATCATAAGTAAATTGATCCCGGTTGTTCAATCATTTGCTAACCAGAGTTATTCTTTGCTAAATGATCACTATGAGTCAGACTCAATAGAATTTTATCGATACTTTTTTCTGTCGTTAAGGTGGAGAACTGAATCAAGAATTCTCTTTCTTCATCATCAATTGAATCACTGTTCATGACCCTGGATTCTATTTTATCATCAATCCAATCACCGTTCACATTTTTTCTTTTTCTTATCAATGAATAGATCTCTTTACTTGTACGACTTAAATGTCTCGTATTTCTTAAAAAAGTGATTCGATTGATGGGATTTGGTATGATACTTATGAGATTGATGAGATTGATATTCAAATATTTCTTCTTAGAATGTATTGATTTGATCCCATAAGCAGGACCGCCACACAATAGCATGTTGCCACCAGAAGTAGGACCCCCGTATTTCTTCTAGAGAATCTCCTAATTATTCCAAAGCAACTAGAAAGAGATTCTTTAACCAGAAAGAATTCAGTTCAGGTGTAGGATACCTATACTGATGTTTTCGCAACCCAATCATGTATGATGGAATCATCAAAGATTTGATCTTTTCTAACTCTGTCTGTAACTCACTAGAGGCTCGAAAAACAAAGAGAAGATGAATACAAACAAGATATCCAGCAATAAGAAGAAGGAAAAAGATTGAATAGAGGAACTCCTAGGCATTTGTTGATCTCAAACGTGTCCATATTAATAGAACGGGTGACTCATTATTTTGATGAATCATTTCTTCGGATAGAAGAAGAAGATTCGGTAAACACTTACTTGAAATCGCATTTATCAGAGTCCGTTGTGGAAGAATTGCCCATAATTTTTTCTGAGGAATAGGCCATGATATATCTGATCCGTGCATAATATCATGAACAATGGATACAAATTTTTGACTGCTACTTATACTTAGTATGGACAATGGGTCTAAAAAAGTATCTAACAAAAAGTATCTAAAAGGGTGAAATTTAGATATTTGCACCCTGTCAAAGTAAGAAGCCATGGCATATACATTTGGAATAGATTCCATTTTGAAAGATTTGAAAAAGTAGTATCTTATTGAATGTAACACCCCTATTGTCATCCAATTGAACCACAATACGAAGTGGACAACAGATATAAAAGGTTTACAAAATACATAGAATCAAGATTTATTATATTAATGCAAACATAGTCTAGATAACTTTAAAAAAAGTGGTCCAACAACAAACACTCAGTTTCTCACAATGTACTCCATATAAAAAAATAAAATAACCTACAAATAAAGTAGCTCCAAGCATAATCACACACATGTGCATTGCTACTGTTGCCACTTGTGTCTATCAGCTACTCTCCTGTGAATGAGGAGAGTCAAGGGGTGAGCCAAGAATGCTCAGTAGGGAGTTACCTCCTCCAAACAGTAGGAGAGGTCAATATATAGGAGGTAACAATAAAATTAACAATAGTAACATCAATAATAATACAACAATAATGATGATTAGACAAACTAACATCGACAGCAAGGAATGAATTAACAAAGATATTACATCCATGATAGCCAACGGTTAGGGACAGTGACTATGGACTCCCCTACTGATATTACGGAGATGATTACACCCCCCACCAAGCAGGGTCAAACCAACCTACACGTAAATCAATTTGTGAGTGTAGGAGTGTAGTTAGACCCCCTACCAAGAAGAGTCATACCACACTGCACTCCCAACTACTGATGGAGTGGTGATCTTGTTTAGTCACACAATGGGTCATGTCTCCTAGAACTTAGGAGACCGGCCATAGTATAAGGGTGTGGTTGGACCCCCTACCAAGCAAAGTCACACCATGCTACACTCCCAACTACTGATAGAGTGGTGATCTCGTCTAGTCATACAACGGATCACGTCCCCCAGAACTCAGGAGACTGGCTATTATCATGTCTGACAGTCTTGCTAATCCCTTACCGAAGTAGGGAATCACCTGTTGGTACCAGCCAAATAAAGTCCTACTGCATATGTCCCCCAATATACCAAAGGCTCAGTCACAATAAATATAAAGTCGAGATTACCAAACCATAGAATGGAGTCGACCCGATCACAAATCATACTAGGTTAGCTAGAAGATATTATCAATTTAATTCCTCAATGATAAAATATTATTTAATTTCTAATCAATATTCAATTCAAGTCCCTAATCAATTCTATAAATCCAAGATTAAATCTAGTGAATTAAACTGATGAACTCAATTTACAATCAATAAGTCCTCTAGGTGTCCGATCGGCTATTAGTTAAACTTCCAATCTAATTCCATCAAATTATAAATCCAGTCACTTGATTTAATCTAAACAACTTACATCATGACTAACCCAATTAACTCAAAGCTCAACCTAAACCAACTCCAAACCAGAACCTAAACCAAAACCAATCCTAAATTAAACCTAAACCCATCTCCTTATTCTTCCTCAACTCGCCATCAAACCCTAACCGTAATTTGCCACCATCATCTCCAGTGCCTCCGCCTCCGCTGGGCCATAGCCATCGCTAGGTTGCCATCGCCAAACTACCACCCCCGGTCATCGTCAGACTCACACCATCGTGCTGGGTCACACGTCGCCACAGCCTACGCAGCCTGAGCACCCTGCACAACCTCACGCTGCCCCGCGCACTGGCACACAACGTAGGCTGCATGGCTGATAGCCTCAGACCAATCAATCGAATATTGATTAATACGTAATTGATCGAACACTACTTGAAAATGGTTCTTCTGTTCAGAAATCAAATGTTCCAAATGTTCTTGGAAATTCTTGCTCCCATTAGGCCATTTGTATCTATATGCATTAGGATCCCGATACATGGATCTCTCAGTTTGAGAAATGAGAGGATCAAACCATTTACTCTTTTTCAAATTCGATAAATGTTGTTGATCATATGTTTCATTATAGTTATATGATTCAGAGTATCATTTTCTGTTTGATCCCTTTGAATTTCATATTGGAAGTTGCAATCGGATCTATTCATTAAAAAGAATCGATTTGATACATTTCTTATGTACCCATAGGTTCTATATTGGATTTGAATCCAATCTTGGATCAATCTATATTGATTGACTGCCTCCATTATGTTGCTAGCAAATACTACTATTTTTAGTTTTGGATCTTCCAAATCATTCCTACAATAGATCCAAACCGTTTTTTTTCTGATCCTTCGATAAAAAGCTTCATTCTCTTCATAAAAAAGAGGAGGTAGAACTAATAAAGATTTCTTTTTTGATTTTGATTCATCTTTGGAGTTGATACCTCATTCAAGAATTTTTTTTGCATCCAATCCGTAGGAATCAATAGAAAAGGCAAATCCCCTATGATACACCAGATCTGGCTTGATTATTAATAGAGTGAATAGATCTGCCATTTCTTGAAATCTCTCTTCTGATTCAAAATCATGGTGTAACACGTATCCCCCTTTGCTCTGGTCATGTAATAGATGCAATAAATCCAAAAATGGATTTTTGTTCAAGAATGAAATCTTATTGGAACTGTCCATATCTGGTTCATTCTTTGGAACTAGATCACATCCTGGATCTGATGAGATAGGATGAATTGAGATGGTATTTTGTGAATACATAATTATCTTGAATATAACAACCATTTCTTTATTTTTGATGTCCTGGAAGGGACAAAAGAAACATCTTATTTTTTCTTCAAAAATTTTTGATCTCCAATGGACCTCACAGTAGGATTCAAACCCAGATGAAGTTCTGACCATCTGTTAGAGAAAAAAGAATGAATTGATCTAGTAGGATTCCCAAGTTTGATTTCTTCCGAAAGTAGATGATTATTCATCTGCTTCTCACGTTCCATGAATAGCTGGGACATTGAGGAAGATCCAAAAAGGCATTTTGGGAATCGATCTGATTCTATTTCTGTTCGTTCGATTTTAAAAAAGGAAGGATCCCAAAGAATCGACCTTTCCTTTACTTACTGAATCTCTATTTGATCGATCAATGTGTGATATTCTTAATCTACATTTCTAATGGAATCGAAATGATATCTGGATTGATTAGAAGATCCTTTCCATTGGCTAGAATCCATTACTTGAATGAAAATAGATCTTGTGGAATCATATTGAATATTTGACAATACATTCCATACCTTGCTAAAAACCCGATCCTTGTTTGCCAACCACACATTGTCTAACCAAATCAAATTCTCTCTCGATATGTTCCTCAAAAAATCTGATTCATGCTGATTCTTTCCCCAACTAAAAAAGAGATCTTGGCGGAATTGCCACGTATAAAATTGAGCACAATTTTGCAAAGAAATACCCCACTTGTTTCTCAATAAGAGACGGGAAACATGCTCAATATCATTTGATTGAATATTTTCCTCAGCTCTTTGTTGTTTGAAGAAACCTTCCCCTTCAATTGGTCTTTCTTCACGAAAACTAGACATAGATAACAAATCAAGTCTTTCCCTAAGATTTTGAGTCCTAAATTCAGGTTGATTATGTTTGACTTCTTCCTCGGAGAAAGATGATCAAACAATTCCCAATCATGGTCCTTCCGGATCGGATTATCTGTATAGGATAAGAAAAGAAACTCCAGATAATTGCTATCTTTCTCTTTGAATGAGATCTCAATTCCAGCTACGATTTCATTAGATATCTTACAACTAGAATCCCTCCTTTCTCTGATCCGGTTCCTCCACCACCACGAAACCCATTTAGATTCAGGCATGATACACTTTTTATTTATTGGGAGAACCCAAGAACGCTCTTGCAAATCCATGAAACAACTCTCAGAAATGTTTTTCCTTTTTGGAAGATACAGGAGCGAAATAATCAACCTATTGATATTGGAAGACCAAAAAGATTCTTCCAATCTCTCATTTCTGGGTACAATGGAATTCACAGGTATGGGAAGAAGCCTCATAAAATAGAGATTTTTTCTTTGGACCATTTTTTGATTGTTAATACAAGATATAAGGACCACTACTACAAGCCGTACTACACCTTTGATAGTGAAATATCGATTGCTTGTTGAACTTTGTGAATCATGTGAAAGTCGAATACTCCCAATTTGGGGGTCAAAGAGTTTCATAAAACATTCTTGGTGGAAAAAAATGTGAGTGAAAGATCCCACTGAATCAAATTTGATCCATGAATCTAAGAAATGTGAGAATTCTTGATCTCTCTCCATATCTTTCTCAATTCAAAGATCCAGAATTTGAATTGATGTCATTTCATTGATTCCTCCTAAAAATTTCATTTGAATTGGAATTTGGTTATTCACGATGTACGATGATCCCTGTTAAGCATCCATGGCTGAATGGTTAAAGAGCCCAACTCATAATTCACAAATTCGTAGGTTCAATTCTTGCTAGATGCACGCCAGTGGGAATGTTCAATAAGTCTATAGGAATTAGCTCTATATCAATGGAATCGCATCATCCATATATAACAAATTGGTATATTCATACCATAACATATGAACAGTAGGAACTATAATTCTTATGGATACTAGAACTCATAGGGAAGAAAATGGATTTATGGATGTAATCAAATATGCAGTATTTACAAAAAAAGTATTCAATTATTGGGGAACAATCAATATACTTGTAATGTCAAATCAGGATCAACCAGGACAGAAATAAAGCATTGCGTCGAACTCTTCTTTGGTGTCAAGGTAATAGCTATGAATAGTCATCGACTCCCAAGAAAGGGTAGAAGAATGGGACCTATTATGGGACATACAATGCATTACAGACGTATGATCATTATGCTTCAACAGGGTTATTCTATTCCACCTCTTATAGAGAAAATAACTTAAAGGGAAATACTTAATAACACGGTGACACATTTATATAAAACTTCTACCCCGAGCACACGCAATGGAACCATAGACAGTCAAGTGAAATCCAATCTATGAAATAATTTGATCTATGGATAGCATCATTGTGGTAAAGGTCATAATGCTAGAGGAATCATTACCACAGGGTATAGAGGGGGAGGGCATAAGTGTCTATACCGTCAAAATGATTTTCGATGGAATGAAAAAGACATATCTGGTAGAATCGTAACCATAGAATACGATCGTAATCGAAATGTATACATTTGTCTCAAACACTATGCGGTTGGTGAGAACATATATATTTTACATCCTAGAGGGGCTATAATTGGAGATACCATTATTTCTAGTACATAAGTTCCTTTATCAATGGGAAATGCCCTACCTTTGATTGCAGTTTGAACTATTGATTTACATAAGTGGAAGTAACTAATTAGGTTTATGACGAAACCTAGAAATCGATCAATGATCCAATTTGAGTACCTCTATGTGATAGACATCAACATAAAACTATTGAGTAATGGCAGCAAGTGATTGAGTTCAGTAGTTTCTCATAGAAAATTATTGACTCTAGAGATATGGTAATATGGAGAAGACAAAATTGTTTAAAGCATGCATAGAATGGGAAACACCCTTCTTTCAAAGAGAGGAGGATGGGTTATTCCCATTAATTTGATGGTCAGAGGTGAATTGAAAACTAAGCAGTGGTAATTAGAAAGATCCCGGGGGGGAAAATAGAGATGTCTCCTATGTTACCCACAATATGTGGAAGTAGCAACATAATTTCATAGAGTTATTTGGTTTGAATGCTACATGAAGAACATAAGCCAGATGATGGAACGGGGTGACCTAGGATGTAGAAGATCATAACATGAGTGATTTGGTAGATTTGAATTCCTATATATCCACTCATGTGGTCATCATACAATTCATATAAGGTCCATCTGTCTAGCTATCATCATATACATCAAGAAAGCCATATGCTTTGGAAGAAGCTCGTACAGTTTGGGAAGGGATTTTTATTAATAAAAAAGAAGAATCTACTTCAACTGATATGCCCTTAGGCGTGGCCTTACATAACATAGAAATCACATTTGGAAATGGTGGACAATTAGCTAGAGCTGCAAGTGCTGTAGCGAAACTGATTGCAAAAGAGAGTAAATCGGCCACATTAAGATTACCATTTGGGAAGGTCCATCTGATATCCAAAAACTGCTTAGCAATAGTTGGACAAGTGGGTAATGTTGGGGCGAACCAAAAAAGTTTGGGTAGAGCTGGATCTAAGTGTTGGCTAGGTAAGCGCCCTGTAGTAAGAGTAGTAGTTATGAACCCTGTAGACCACCCCCATGGGGGTGGTGAAGGAAGAGCCCCTATTGGTAGAAAAAAACCCACATCCCCTTGGGGTTATCCTGCGCTTGGAAAAAGAAGTAGGAAAAGGAAAAAATATAGTGATAGTTTTATTCTTTGTCACCGTAAATAGGAATATTGAAAATTGAATTTTTGGAATTTGCAATAATGTGATAGGCGAATGATGGGAATTGAACCCACACATGGTGGATTCACAATCCACTACCTTGATCCACTTGGCTACATCCGCTCCTTATCTAGCTAAAGCATTTTCCCTTTTTTCCATTCATCATTATTGTATTTATTCTTACCTTATTAAATTGAGATATTGAACACAATTTAAAATGTAAAAATAAAGGAGTAATCCATTGTGACACGTTCACTAAAAAAAATCCTTTTGTAGCTAATCATTTATCGGAAAAAATGGAAAAACTCAACATGAGGGAGGAGAAAGAAATAATAGTAACTTGGTCTCGAGCATCTACCATTATACCCACAATGATTGGACATACAATCGCCATTCATAATGAAAATTAACATTTACCTATTTGCATAATAGATCAGATGGTAGGTCACAAATTGGGAGAATTCGCCCCTACTCCGACTTTCACGAGACATGCGAGAAACGATAATAAATCTCATCATTAATTTTTTCATTTTTATTTTCTATTTTAATAAAGTAGCAAAAGTAGTTATCATTCATTGGAGGAGATAGCCTTATAATAAAGATAAAGAACTCGACTTCAAGTACAAAAGTTAATGTTTTAGCCCAACATAAACATTTGTCTGTTTTCAAAGCTCGAAGAATAATTGACCAGATTCGGGGGTGTTCCTATGAAGAAGCACTTATGATACTGGAACTCATACCTTATCGAGCATCTTTTTTCATTTTAAAATTGCTTTATTCCACAGCATCAAACACAAATCATAATATGAACATGAATAAAGCTGATTTATTTATTAGTAAAGCCAAAGTCAATGGAGGTGCTATTCTAAAAAGGTTAAGACCTAGAGCTCAAGGACTCAGTTATCCTTTAAAAAGACCTACTTGTCATATAAAAATTGTATTGAAAAATAAATCAAAGTCATTTTTAAATTGAAATAAATCTTATATTTCTATTTAGAAAAAAATATGGGACAAAAAATAAATCCACTTGGTTTTAGACTTGGTACAACCCAAAGTCATCATTCTTTTTGGTTGTGCAAACCAAAAAAATTTTTTGTGGGCCTACAACAAGATGTAAAAACACAAAATTGTATCAAGAACTATGTACAAAGAAATAAGATAATACCTTCAGGTTTCGAAGGAATTGCACGTATTGGAATTAAAAAAAAAATCGATTTGATCCATATAATAATATATGTTAGATTCCCCAATTTGTTAATAGAAAGCCAAATGCAAGGAATTGCATAATTACAGATAAATCTACAAAAGGAGATTCATTTTGAAAACCCAAGAATCAACATTACTCTCACAAAAGTTGAAAAACCTTATAGACAACCTAATATTCTTGCAAAATATATAGCTTTACCATTAAAAAATAGAGTTTCATTTCGAAAGGCAATGAAAAAGGTGATTGAATTAACTGGACAAATGGACACAAAAGGAATTCATGTGTAAATTGCAGGGCATATCAACAAAAAAGAAATTGCACGTGTCGAATGGATCAGAGAAGGGAGGGTTCCTCTACAAACAATTCGTATTAAAATTGATCAGTGTTCCTATACAATTCGAACTATCTATGGAGTATTAGGCATTAAAATTTGGATATTTGTAGATGAGGACTAATGGACCTTTCTTTATTTGTTTTGCCATTCTGGTTCTGACTAGTGTCTAGCAATAGAAACAAATTTGTTCTTTCATTTATTAACTAGTTATTTCATTTATGAAATATCAAACAAAAATAGCAATTCAATTCTAATTCTCTAATTCTATAGGGCTGAATAAAAATTTGATTGACCATTTTTTTTAGAGTAAAATTGTTATGCTTAGTGTGTGACTCCTTCTTTAAAGTAAGTTTAAAGTTTAGAGTTGGGTTAGGATTCCATAGATTGTTGAACCTCACTCTAAACTAAATAACTATATATAATATAAAAAAAAGCCAACTTATTGCTTCGTATTTTCGAGATCCCAAGAAATAGTCACTATGACTGGATCGATCATATAGTTGTAGCAACTGAAATTTCTCCCATAACATAAAAAATCTGATTATGAGTTGTAAAACACAAATAAGGGGATGTGGATAAATGAAAGATGATAGAAAGGGAAAATAAAAAAACCAATGATATATGATTACAATATGTATGGTCTATGAATTATCTCATATCTTATAGAAAGGCAATGTGATAAAGCATCAATACTGAATATAAAATTCGATATAATAGTATATAAAAATATAATAATATATAAAAAAATAATACTCTAAAAATTAATACAATACTATAATGTATAAGATAATAAAGAGCCCGGAGTTAATAGAAACTGAGAAGATTTGACTCGGAAACAGATTTTTGTTGAGAGCTCCATTGTAGAGTTTAGACCTAACCATTAATGGAGAAGCTATAGGAATGGTGGAACCTATGACTGCATAGGATTAGTATTGTTTTTAAATATAATCCTAATGATTCATTGAGCAGGATGGCGAAACGAACCAAGAACATATTGATTTATTCTAAGAGGTTATGGATTGAGCAACCTACGAATGAGAAAGAGTCAATATTCCCCTGCGAAATATTTATTTATTGAATTACAATAATTTTTTGTTTGGCATAGTTCAATAAGAATAATAAAAAGATTCATTATAATCGTTATAGTTATAATTATAAAACAAAAAAAAAATTACCTATACCTCTATCTAGATTTATAGATAAATATATAAATCTAGCTTTGTATCTTGATTGTATATATAGATAGTTAAAAAAATTCAATATCAAACACATTACTTAGTTTAGTGATTTAGTGCATTATTTATTATATGTTATATTATAAATATGTATTATAAAGTACATATATAAATATTTTATAATAGCATTTTATATAATACTATTTGTTTAAAACTATTGAATGAATTATTTCATTCGCGAGGAGTTGGATGAGAAGAAACTCTCATGTGAGGTTCTGCAGTAGGGATGGAATGAAAAAAAAAGAATCATCAACTATAACCCCAAAAGAACCTGATTTCATAAACAACATAGAGGAAGAAAGAGGGGAATATCTTGTCGAGGCAATTATGTTAGTTTTCATAGATATGCTCTTCAGGCACTTGAACCCTCTTGGATCACAGCCAGACAAATAGAAGTGGGGTGAAGAGCAATGACACGATATGTGCGTCATGGTGGAAAAATATGGATATGCATATTTCTCAACAAACCTATTACAGTAAGACCCACAGAAACACGTATGGGTTTGGGAAAAGGATCTCCCGAATATTGGGTATCCTTTGTTAGACTAGGTTGAATACTTTATGAAATGGGAGGAGTATCCAAAACTGTAGCTAGGGCCGCTATTGAAATAGCTGCATACAAAATGCCTATATGAAACTCAATTTGTTATTTCAAGATAGAAACATAGAACTAAACTAAACAAAAGGACTATTTATTATATTGAATATTGCGGATAAAAAAATAAACAACAAAAGATTTCTTTATTTTTGGACAGACAATATATTTTTTTTCATTATTTACTACATTGAAATAGCAAATTAAAAACGAAAAATCATATGATTCAACCCCAAACCCTTTTAAATGTAGTAGATAAACAGTGGAGCTCGAGAATTGATGTGTATTCGAATCATAGGGGCCGGTAATCCCCGATATGCTCATATTGGCGACGTTGTTGTTGCTATAATCAAGGAAGCAGTGCTCAATATGCCTCTAGAAAGATCAAAAGTAATTAGAGCTATAATTGTACGTACGTGTAAAGAACTCAAACGTGACAATGGTATGATAATACGATATGATGACAATGTTGTGGTTGTCATTGATCAAGAAGGAAATCCAAAAGGAACTCGAGTTTTTGGTGCAATTCCCCAAGAATTGAGACAGTTTAATTTTACTAAAATAGTTTCACTAGCTCCCGGGGTATTATAAATACTAAATACTAGTAGACGGAACTACTAGTCGGGTACCAAAAATGGAGCAATTCATTATTAAATTATTAGTAGATTATGTCTCACGCATATACTTTGAATAAAAAAAATAGTAAAGAAAAATAAATAATAAAATAATAATAAAACATGTTGATTATATCCAAATTGGAAGACAAGAATAATTCGAGTTCGTCATGGGTAGGGATACTATTGCCGATATAATAACTTCTATAAGAAATGTTGACATGGATAAAAAGGGAAGGGTTCAAATAGCATCTACTAATATCACCGAAAACATTGTTAAAATACTTTTACAAGAAAGTTTTATTGAAAATGTTCGAAAACATCAAGATCAAGAAAATCAAAAATTTTTCTTGGTTTTAACCTTGCAACATAGAAGAACTAGGAACAGAGTATATAGAACTATTTTAAAGCATATCAGCCAACCTGGTCTATGAATCTATTCCAACTATCAATGAATTCCTAAGATTTTAGGTGGAATAGGGATTGCAATTCTTTCTACTTCTCAAGGTATAATGATAGATCGAGAAGCTCGACTAAAAGGAATTGGAGGAGAAATTTTGTGTTATATATGGTGATCTACCTCCAAAATCCTAATTTTATCTCATTGATACTTAAAGGGGGTTACCTGGAATGAAAGAACAAAAATTGATTCATGAAGGCTTAATTACTGAATCAATTCCCAATGATAATTTTTGGGTACGTTTAGATAACAAAGATCTAATTTTAGGTTATGTTTCAAGGAGAATTCGGTGCAGTTTTATATTCATACTACCTGGAGATAGAGTCAAAATCAAAATAAGTCATTATGATTCAACTACAGGATATATAATGTATAGACTTCGTAACAAGGAGTTGAACAATTAAGTGATTTTTTAAATAGTCCTTGTTTGTTAAGTTAAAAAAATTCAAGAGACTTATTTTTTTTCTTCCAAGAGTAGATTTAGGAATAAAGGAATGAGAAATATGAAAATAAGAATTTTTGTTCGTAAAATTTGTGACAAGTGTCGATTGATCCGTAGACACAGACAAATTATGGTGATTTGTATAAATCCAAAACATAAATAGAGACGGGGATAGGGTAATCTTTAATCTTAAAAAAAACTTTCTAATTCTAAACTAAAGTAGAGGGGGGATCCCTATAATGTAAAAACAAAAATAGGGGATCCATTTTTTTAAATATGAAATGGATATCTCCATATATTTCTCTATATCTCTGTCTCCTATTTAGGAGATAGATAATAAAATATGACAAAACCTATACCAAAAGTTGATTCTCGTAGGAATGGATGTATTGGTTCACACAAGAATGGACATAGAATACCAAAAGGAGTTATTCATGTTCAAGCAAGTTTCAACAATACCATTGTAACTATTACAGATGTACGTGGTCGGGTGGTTTCTTGGGCGTCCGCAAGTACTTCTGGATTCAAAGGCACAAGAAGAGGAACACCCTATGCTGCTCAAGCAGCAGCAGTAAATGCTATTCGTACAATAATTGATCAGGGTATGCAATGAGCAGAAGTTATGATAAAAGGTCCTGGTCTCGAAGGAGATGTGGCATTACGAACCATTGGTAGAAGTGGTATACTATTAAGCTTCGTACGTGATGTAACACCTATGCCACATAATGGATGTCAACCTCCTAAAAAAAGACGTGTGTAGAAATAAGAATGAAACAACTCTCAAGAGAAATAAATGATTCAATGACCTGATCAAATTAGAATATTAGTATGGTTCAAGGGGAAGTAGCAGAATCCACTCGAACACCACAGTGGAAGTGTGTTGAATCAAGAGTAGATAGTAAATGTCTTTATTATGGTCATTTCGTTCTCTCCCCACTTAGGAAAGGTCAGGCGACATACAAATCATAGTATTCATTCTTATGGTAATGGCAATGAAAAACAGAGATACTATTTCTAGAAATGTGGACAAATGAAAGTTTAACTCCTAAAGAAGCACTTTATGAAGCTTCTCATAATTTAATTGATTTATTTCTTCCTTTTCTACATACAGAGGAAGAAGACACTCATTTCAAGGAAAATAAAAACAATTTTACTTTATCCCCTTTTACCTTTCAAGATAGATTAAATAATCTAAAGAAAAACAAAAATGGAATTCCATTGAAATATATTTTTAATTGACCAATCAAAATTGCCTTCCAAGACCTATAATTGTCACAAAAGGTCCAATATACATACATTATTGGACCTTTTGAGTAAGAGTCAAGAAGATCTTATAAAAATTGAATATTTTTGCATAGAAGATGTAAAACAGATATTGGACACTCTACAGAAGCATTTCGCAGTTGATTTACCTAAAAACTAAGAAAAGGAAAAGTTTGAATTTGAAATCCATTGGAATTATTTCATCTTATTTTTAGAAAAAAAAAATGAATTTGTCATCTTCGACACAATCCATATTTTTACAAAATGGATCGTAATAAAAAAAATTAAGGTATCTAAGGAATAGCCACTTTGAGGTGACTATTCCTTAGATACCTAGGCTTGCGGCATTTCACGATTGAATCAATTTGAAAAAGACCTAAAGTTAAAGATTTATCAATAGGTAATGTTGCTCCAATACCTAACAAAAGAGATACTATTGTACTGACCAAAAAGATGGTTGTAGCTATGAGACGATGAAATGGATTTTGGAATTTATTAACATTTTGCAAAAATGGTACTGTCAATAATCCCATTGGTACTGAAACCATTACAAGAACACCTAGCAACTTATTGGGTACTGTGCAAAGTATTTGAAATACGGGAAAGAAGTACCATTCGGGTAATCTTTCCAAAGGAGTTGCAAATGGATCTACCGGTTCACCAATCATTGACAGTTCGAGAATTGCTAACCCTACATTACATGCAATAGTACCTAGAATTACTACTGGAAAAATATATAAAAGATCATTAGGCCATGTGGGTTCTCTGTAATAATTATGCCCCATCCCTTTAGCCAATTTAGCTCTCAATATAGGATCGTTCAAGTCTGGTTTCTTTGTTATTGGCATAGATGAATTCTTATAGATCCATCCCCCGAAAGAACCAGACATGATAATTTTTCATCATCTAGCTCGAGCAAAAAGGAATGATAGGAATAGATTCATATGAAATATATATTTCATACATATCCACACATAATAGAATTATAATGACTCTATATAAGAATAAGAGTCTATATACTATAGAAAAAAAGATTTATTAAATGCAAGTTGCAAAACCATTCATTGCAAAGAATTTAGTTCTTAGAGGTAAATGCTCAATATCCAAGTAGGCTTACTA
Source organism: Trichopus zeylanicus subsp. travancoricus (assembly GCA_005019695.1). NCBI lineage: Eukaryota > Viridiplantae > Streptophyta > Magnoliopsida > Dioscoreales > Dioscoreaceae > Trichopus > Trichopus zeylanicus. The sequence goes on along the minus strand of RXID01019394.1, from coordinate 68,515 downwards.
ATTTGATCTTTGATCATTATTAATTGCTTTTTGGATTGTCTCATGTTTTTTGGTTTTGTGTTTATCCTACAACATCTCAATTCTCTTACATACAAAGTATTTACTTTTTACTAATCTAATAAAGTCCAACCTCTATTTTTCTTTAGATCCTTTATTGCACTCCGAAAGTATCATTGATCAGGATTGATGCAAAGGAAATGAATGCATTTGTATACTATAAATAAGAAATAAGTAAGTGAAATAGATAGAAAATCGTGGCACATCACTTATTCTCTATTCTACAGGATCTTGTGGAGCCTATTCATGTATGACATGATTCTGGTATATGATCATAGAAAAAGTTCTTCACAAATGAACCATCCTATCCTTTGCTACGTAAGAGGCTTACATGGTGGTTGGATACAGAAACACATTTGGTTGTGAATTCTAACATGGCAGAAAAAATCATATATCTGCATGGCCCAATCAATAGTTCAAGTCACACACTCCCGTAATCCATCTTCTCTTCGAAAAATGCACTTCAACTATTTGTATAAAATAAGGAATACAATACTTTGGAGTTGAAGAGAAGTATCCAAACAATATGTCTCATTTTTTTAATAACCCATATTTGTAGCAATGAAATACTATTTTCCTTCCCGAAATGATATATCATCAATTACAAATATATATGATCTATCTTTTCTTTCTCTATAAAGGACCTGAAATACCTTGCTTATGTATCATTGGAAAGTGCATTAACATAAATACAGTAGTAAGGAGAGGCAATATAAAAGTGTGTAAACTATAAAAATGAGTCAAAGTGGATTGGCCCACACTAGCACTTCCACGTAATAACTCTACCAAAGGCAATCCTATTACAGGAATAGCTTTAGGTACGCCCATCACAATTTTTACAACCCAATAACCAATTTGATCCCGGGGTAAAGAGTAACCAATTACACCAAAAGATGCAATTAATACAGCCAGAACCACTCCTGTAACCCAAGTTAATTCCTAGGGGTTTTAAATCCACCTGTGAGATACACACGAAATACATGAAGGATCATCATTAGAACCATCATACTTGCTGACCATCGATGAACTGATCAAATTAACCATCCAAAGTGGGCCTCAGTCATTATGTATTGAATAGAGGAAAAGGCCTCCGTAACAGTTGGACGATAGTAAAAAGTCATAGCAAAACCCGTAGCTACTTGTACTGAAAAACAAGTAAGTGTGATCCCCCCTAGACAATAAAATATGTTAACATGGGGAGTAACATATTTACTAGTTATATCATATGCAATCACCTGAATCTCGAGATGTTCCTCGAACCAATCATATACTTTATTGAGATAGGAGACTCCCCCTTCGAGAACCATATATGAGAATTTCATCTTGTACGGCTCAAACAGAAATACGCAAATACTGATTTTCAACATAATAGTAATAAAAAGCACAAAACTTTGTAACCACTTGATTCGATTTGTCTTGAAGATATGAAATAACAAAAATCCTAAATTTCTTCTTTGTGATTATAATGCCAAATCAAGTTGGCTTGGCCCTCTTTTTTTATGTTGATCATTACAGGACTCTTGAATCTTCTCTTCCCTATTTTTTTATTTGTTATTTGATTTGTTGTTTTTTTGCACGTAATGCAAATTGACTCTTGTTTCTTGTTTTTTGAGTCTGATCGTGAAGTCTAAATAGTGGGTATGAATCATAGCTCAAATATTTCTTTTCTTTATTTATTTTATTTTATATATTTCGTGCTCAAGATACTAAAATAAATCAAATAATATCTGACAGGGTAGAATCATCTTGATAAAGATGACAGACTAATTATCTATATTACTAATAGGATCAATTATAACAAGTCACACACTCATATTCCAGAAATACTGAAACAAATAAATTCCACAATCAAACTACCAAAATAATCTATAAATTCGAGTTTTAAGTAATTTTTTTGATTGAAAATCTAGGACTTCATAGTTCTTATAAAACTTAACTCACTGAAATTTCATCCAGTAAAATGGAAGAATTATACATTTCCAAAATAATAGAAAGGAATACCTCAAATAAAGCCATTACCAAGCCCATAAGTGGTGTAGTACCCCAGCCTGGAGCTACTTTATCATATTCTGAATTCAACGGTTTTAATAAATCCACTATAACAGTTTGTCTTGGCCCAGATCTAGAATTATCCTCAATGGTTTGTATAGCCATAAACCTATTTGATCATTGGTTAAAATCTGTTGACTTTGTATACCATTCTGTTGTAGTTGTAAATAAATGATTAAATGATCTTATTTTAGATCCATTATGATCTTGAAATTATCTAAAAATGGAAATAGCAACCCTAGTCGCCATCTTCATATCTGGTTTATTTGTAAGATTTATTAGGTATGCCTTATATACCGCCTTTGGCCAACCTTCTCACCAACTAAGAGATCCATTCAAAGAACATGGGGACTAATTGAAGTAATGAGCCCACTATATTTATATTTGGAGGCTCATTACTTCAATTAAGATAATGAAAAATCATTTCATTTTTTTTTTCGTAACCTTAGGTGGTTCTCGAAAAAAGATAGCGAAAAAGAAGATCCCTAAAGTTGAGACTAAGAGAAACATATAGACCAATGCTTCCATAGATTTGATTGTAATTTACAATTATAGCTTCCACACCTATATATATATATATATATATATAAACAGAAGATCCTAGAACAACGTTGTATCAGACTACTTGTCTCTGTGTAGTTGGATCTCCAAGTTTTTGGAATGCTCCAAATTCAACTTGAGCATCCAAATCTGGATCAATACCAGCAAAAACATCTCTGAACAAGGTTCTAGCACCATGCCAAATGTGTCCGAAGAATAAGAGTAGAGCAAATGAAGCATGCCAAAAAGTGAACCAACCTCTTGGACTACTACGAAAAACACTATCAGATTTCAAAGTAGCTCGGTCTAATTCAAAAATTTCACCTAATTGGGCACATCTAGCATAATTTTTCACAGTAGTGGGATCACTATAACTGACCCCATTGAGTTAGCCACCATAAAACTCAACAGTTACACCTACTTGTTCGACACTATATTTGGATTTTGCTCTTCTAAAAGGAACGTCAGCTCTAACAATTCTATCTACATCTACCAAAACTACTGGAAATGTTTCGAAAAAAGTAGGCATACGACGTACAAAAAGCTCATGTCCGTCTTTATCTCTAAGGATCAAGTGTCCTAACCATCCAACAGCTATTCCATCCACGTTGTCCATTGAACCTACTTTGAATAATCCCCCTTTTGCCTGATTATTACCAATATAATCATAAAAAACTAATTTTTTGGGAATTTTAGACCAAGCTTCTGATAAACTCAGATTTTCAGCCAGTCCAACCCCAACTCTTCGATATATTTCTTGCTGGAAGTATCCCTAATCGCACTAATAACGAGTGGGCCCAAATAATTCGATTGCGGTAGCTGCTGAACCATACCACATAGTTCCAGCAACTATGAAAGCTGCAAAAAAAACAGCAGCAATACTACTTGAAAGTACAGTTTCAATGTTGCCCATACGTAATACTTTGTATAGACGTTGAGGCGAATGAACACTAAAATGGAATAGACCCGCCAATATGCCAAATGTACTCGCTACAATATGATGAGAGGTTATTCCTCCCGGAACAAAAGGATCAAAACCTTCCACACCCCATGCTGGATTTACATATTGTACTTTTCCAGTTAGTCCATAAGGATCAGACACCCATGTTCTAGGACCGTACAAGCCTGTTACATGAAATGCGCCAAAGCCAAAGCAAGCCAATCCTGAGAGAAATAAATGAATTCCAAATATTTTTGGCAAATCCAAAGAGGGTTTTCCCATACGTTCATCATAGAATATTTCTAGGTCCCAATACACCCAATGCTAGATATCTGGCAAAAAGCACAAGCCAGAAAACACAATATGTGCCCCTGCCACACCTTCATAACTCCAAATACCCGGATTTGTTATAGTTCCTCCTGAAATACTCCAACCACCCCATGAATTTCTTATTCCTAAATGAGTCATGAAGGGTATAACAAACATACCTTGTCTCCACTTTGGATCAAGAACAGGGTCAGAGGGATCAAAAATCGCTAATTTGTATAGAGCCATCGAACCAGCCCAACCAGAAACTAGAGTTGTATGCATTATGTGAACAGAAAGTAATCGACCAGGATCATTCAATATGATAGTATGAACATGATACCAAGGTAAACCCATGGAAATACCTCTCTTTATTAAAGATAAGTAGACACTATGTAACTTTGTCGCATTGAGAAAGACTATACTATGATGTACCTTTCAGTAGATTCCTTATGAGAAAGGATTACTATTTATTCCATTTTTTTGGAAATAAGAGAATAAGACTGTTCATAGGAAAAAAGAGAAGCAGATCTATTCTATACCCGATGAGCACCAATACGCAATGGGAAAATTGGTCCTATTTTTGTTTTTGGGAATGAATGCATAGATACTTGTTTATCATTCGAGTGATTGATCCTTTCATTAAAATTTTTTTTATTCACTATGTCCCTTCCAATTTATGGAAAATAAAAATAGGGTAAACAGAGAAAAAAAGATGACGAAGACAATAAACCCCTTGTTACGTTTCCATATTAAAGTGAAGTATAGTGCTTGATTTTTTTTTCTGAATGTAATGCCTATTGGTGTTCCAAAAGTACCTTTTCGGTGTCCTGGTGAGGAAGATGCATTTTGGGTTGATGTATAGTGTGACTTGTTAGGCATATTGGGTCATATGGGATTTACCCCGTTCTCTCCCCCGATTGAGACATCCTCTGCTTCGCCCAAGAAATATTGATTGAACTGTCAATTATTTGGAGCGTGAAGGGTAATTAAACCAATTAATTTATATTTATATTGGAGATCCATATCCATATATTATCAATTAGAAGAATTTATGGTTGATTTAGACCGATAAAATATCTAGGCTCAGTTCAGAAAAGAAAATACCAAATTGGCAATACATGTACAATTACCACTTATATCATAAATGATTCTTGTACTTAACCTTAACTAGTTTAATTAATAAACTATATTAATTAAACTAGTACAATGTAAAACTACCAATCAATGGAATAGTATGATGAATACATGGAATAGTTTGTGGGAAGGCAAGTAAAGCTAAAGCATGAAACAAACGAATTCCAAAAAGAGTGGTACTAAGATTATTTGCCCTATATTATGTACAAATAGAATTCAGACATATCTTTACTTGGAGTAGAATATGAACCTAAGAGAATTGAAAAGGCCCATTCAAGAACAAGAAAACAACATCGTGATTTGAATCGTGGTGAAACAATATATCACTAAGAGGTTAGTTCAAGAAGTTCAGTAAATTCTTTTTTTTTTTCTTCTTTTAGTATGGTATGGAGAGATGCCAAAACAAAACCTATTTTTGAAAAATTTTAAAAAAGCAAACCTAAAAAAACTGTTACAAAAGAAAGAAATAAGACTAAAATCGATGCATTGATTTTTTTCGCAATTTTTTTGAATCGTATGCATCCAAAGGTGAACGTACGGTTTTCGGGGGATAGAATTTTGTCCTAATCCACCGAATTTATCGAGAAATATTACTTTTTTTTGGGCCAAGAGGTTGATAACGAGGTCTCAAATCAACCTTTTGGTCTCATGGTATATCTCAGTAGAAGATGCTATTAGGGATCTTTATTTGTTTATAAACTCTCCTGGTGGATGGGTAATCCCAGGAATGGCCATTTATGATACTATGCAATTTGTGCCACCCGATGTTCATACAATATGCATGGGATTAGCCACTTCAATGGAATCTTTAATTCTAGTCGGAGGAGAAATTACCAAATGTATGGCATTCCCTCATGCTTGGTGCTAATGAGTTTGTTCTTTGAAAAACAAAAAATACTATGCCTTCGCCATATCGAATATGAATTCTAAGAAATAATAGCATGGCATCTCAAGTTCGATATGAATCATTCTTGATTTTTCATAACATGAGGTTTTGTATCGAAATAGTAGTATGAAAGAAAGGTTATTTTCTATTTGATCTTATGTGTCGAGCGTATATTTCAGCGTCATAAGCTATTTTGTTATTCCAAACCAAAAGTCTCTTTTCTTTCTAATATTCATCTTAGGAAAGAAAGAGTATGAAAATGAAAAAAACAATCATTTTTTCCCTATTTGATTGTATCAGAAATAAACTTTGGGATTACTAAATCATAGACAAGATAAATATAGAAAGCAATAGAGCCATCATAGTATTCTTTTTTTACTCCTACGAAAGGAACGTTGGTAAATGGATCATTCAACGATCTGGATCGGATGGATTATATTTCCTTCATCCTTTGAGAGAAGGGAGTGGTAAATTCAATTCCATTATAGAGTCGTATGCAATGCACAAAAATGCCTGTACAATTTTCAATTCTATTTTTTTTTCTTCTTATTTTTTATTCATTACTTTAGCTTTAGACCAACCATGCAAAATAGAATAACCCTTTATAATGTTATATTACTATCATTAGGGTTATGACTCACCAACCCGCTAGTTCTTTTTATGAGGCACAAGCTAGGGAATTTATCTTGCAAGCAGAAGAATTACTGAAACTTTGCGAAACACTCACAAAGGTTTATGTACAAAGAACCAACAATCCCTTATGGGTTATTTCCAAAGACATGGAAAGAGATGCTTTTATGTCAGCAACAGAAGTCGAAGCTCATGGCATTGTTGATATTGTAGCGGTAGAAAATGCAAATATTAGTGATTTTGTGTAAATCCATTTCAAAAACATAATTCACATTTCTTTGATTTGACATTAAATAGAAATGATTCATAATCATCAATGATCCAGTTAAGATCGATCTAAACCAAGCTATTCTTATTCTATATATACATATATACGATATGCCAACTATTAAACAACTTATTAGAAACACAAGACAGCCAATCATAAATGTCACAAAATCCCTCTCTCTTCAAGGGTGTCCTCGGCGTCAAGGAACATGTACTAGGGTGTATGTGTGACTCATTCAAATCATGAGCTCAAAGAAAGAAATGAGAAAATTTTTCTAGTATTAATGATCAGTACCAACGAATAGAATGGATAGATTGGAAGAAGTCCATTTACTATCTAAAAATGAGGATCTATCATATGCCTATATGGTATTTAGAATTTTTGGTTTCCATTAGTGCAAATGGATTTGATTGGAGATGAGAAGCAATTCTCCATTAGTAGAAAATGGTTATCCATTAAGCGGAGGAAATACTATTAACATAAGAAAATCAATTATGCTCTTATTCTTGAAAGAAAGGACTAAGATGGTCAGCTACCTATACCTAGCCAATTTTCATAATTAAATATTATCACAATATAGATAGTTCTTTTTGTGAAAAGACGTATTACTGTATAATTGATGGGTAGAGCCAAAGGATATGAACTATACAAGTTAACAATAACATTTGATTAAATGACAAAGGAGGCTCCGGTGTATAGAAAGGACCTCACCGTTTAATTAAAGAAATAATCATAGAAATGATGGAACCCACTATTTTTTTAGTGTCTATAGAATTGAGTATTTTATGCTCAAATGCCTAGAAGGAATAAAAAATCATGGTTGGGAAGGTCATAGTAGAAAAAACCATGGGAATTTCTTTTTTGATATACCAGAATAATCCACTTTGTTATTAATCGAACAAAAGAGGGAAGAAAAAGGATGATGGAAAGAAGAGAAATCAATTAGTTATTCATTAAAGTTTAATTTGATTCAATGACCAGAGTTCGACGAGGATATACAGCTTGGAGACGTCGAACAAAAATTTGTATATTTGCATCAACTTTTAGAGGGGCTCATTCAAGATGTACTCGAATAGCTATTCAACAGAAAATAAGAGCCTTGGTTTCCCCTCATCGAGATTGAGACAGGCAAAAGAGGGATTTTCGTCATTTGTGGATCACTCATATAAATGTAGTAACTCGCAAGAATTTGGTATCCTATAGTTATAGTTGATTCATACACAATTTGCAGAAGAGGCAATTACTTCTTAATCATAAAATACTTGCGCAAATAGCTATATTGAATACGAATTATCTTTACATGATTTTCAATAAGATCTCTCAAATAAAATAAAAGAAAGAGATTGTAAAGTAATCTACAGGAATTAATGATTGAAACAAAATTCTCCAGAGAATTAACTTCGGGAAGATAGAAGAAAAATAAATTCAAATACTTCTACTTATAAAATAAACAAAATGTTTCAATAAAAAAATGATTTCCCCTTCCCTTTTTTTTTTCTTATAACACAACAATCAAATCAGAATCCTAGGTTTTTTTGAACAAAACATCAATTTGAGCTTTAGAGTTTTGAGTCAATTGAGAGATATGTCTATTTATTTCTGGTTCTAGGATCAATAGTTCTAGGGATCAACTCAGCTCTCTCAAATTGTTTCTCATTATTAAGAAAAGGTAACAAAGATAAAATACGAGTTTGTTTTATAGCAATAGTAACTAATCGTTATTGTTTCAAAATTAATCTACTGATCCGTCTGGATAATATTTTTCCTTGTTCACTAATAAATCGACTAATTAAACTCACATTTCTATAATCAATTTGATCCCCCGATTCAATTGGGGGCAAATGCCTACAAAATGATCGCTTGGATTTACGAAAAAGTTGCTTGGATTTATCCATGGATTATTCCTTATGTCGAAAATTCTCTTTATTCATTTTATTTTAGATCTGACAGAATAGTATTTGATTTGTATATATACTATATAATAATTGTGTTGTATATACATTAAGTTTTTCCTCTTCCTATTCCATGGAAAGATCCTACACATGTTCCTTTCGATTTATTTCTTTATTTCACCATGAATTGTATGTGTGCGACAATAGCGATAAAATTTTCTTAACTCTAATTGATTGGGTGTATTGTGTCGACTCTTTTGAGTAATATATCTAGAAATACCCGGTAATTCCTTATTAATACTATTTCGACCACAACTGGTACATTCCAAAATTACTCTAATTCGAATATCTTTATCCTTGGCCATGAACCTCCTTTTTTGGATTTTGGATCGACTTAAATTCCTCTATTTTCGATCTGAACCGAAGAAGAAGAAAACAACAAAAAAATCAATAGAAGTTACTCACTAAAAATGCAATTTCTAAAGAAAAGATTTGATTGTAAAAAAAATGTATTTAGTTGTAATTAATATTAATCGAGTAAAAATTAAGTGATACAATTTCTTTTGAATTAGCATCCTACTATCCTAATATCAGTTTTTCATTTAAGTATCTTTTATCAATAACTAGAATGAAAAAGGGAAATAACAAGCATCCGGGAATAAATGATTAATTTCTATCAAGAGACTGACTAAAGACCCAAACCATAGAGTAGTTAGCATAGGAACCGTGGAGATAATACATATATAATCAGATAATGTAGTTCAAGATCGTTTGTATATATTTTTTTAATACGTTAGTTTCTCATATGTATATAATTCTTTTATTTTATTATATGAATATATGAAGATGAAAGAAAACAAGCGAAAAACAAGACAAGGATTTTGTACAATGATATTGTACAATAATAAAGGGATGTGGCACAGCTTGGTAGCGCGTTTGTTTTGGGTACAAAATGTCACGGGTTCAAATCCTATCATCCCTACCTAAGAAAGTGCTCTTAGTTCTGTTTGGTAGAACGTGGGTCTCCAAAACCTAATGTCGTAGGTTCAAATCCTACAGGGCGTGATTCTATTTATCTTATGCTGAATTATGAATTACAATAAAATACCTTAATAAAATAAAATTGAATTACAATTTCAATTTGACCTCCTCTTTGCATTGCTGGAGGTCAATCAAAAAATTAATATTACTCAATTAAAGGTCCAATTGATCACCACATCTGTATTGTAAATATGTTGTTATGAATAATCCTACCAAAGTAATAGGAATTAAACCTAAGATGATTCCAAATAGAAAAATTTCAATCATTTCAATTTTTTTTTGTTTTGTTCGTTTTGAGGAAATAAAAGTAAGTTCTATCTCTAAATATTAATCTCAATGACTAAGAACTGGCAATTTATGTGGAAGGGAATCATACAATACCCACACAATTCCAAAGAAATATTTAATGAATTAGTCATTCAATTTCAAATAAGTCGCATCTTGTTCAAACTAATCAATAGAACCAAAGTTATAGTTGAAGCAGCCAACAGAAAACTGAAATAACCAGTTATAATAAGCATGAAAAAATGAAATTAGTTTTTTTTTTTTGCTACATATGTTGATAAAAGACTTAACTAAGTTTCTCTTTTTCCCAAGTAGGACAGTGAGAAAAAATACTATTGACAGAATTAGTTCTAATTGAAAGTTCTCGATTCATCAGTCATTATGAATGGATTGATGACTCTAAAAATGATACAACTATTCATATAGGTAGAATAAAATCAAGTCATCAATAGTAACCCCGACCGATCTTGAGAATCTGAATCAAGAGAAGAGGTTCATTCTTCAATTCCTGGGTTGAGTATAGTAATAAGAACTGTGTGTCTTGTGTAACTTGATTCCAAAATCAAATAAAGGAAAGGGAATTAGGTTAGGTTGGCAAATATTTTCAATTTTGATCATTTCTATTCTTTTTCAATAGGAGTAAGTCTATTTTGTTTGGAGTGAATGGCCTGATATTACCTTTACTTTTTTTTTAAATTCAACTTACTTATTTGAATTTTGAATTAATTAATTCATTTGATTCAGTAAAGTAAAGCTTAGTTATTAGTTAATTGCCCATAATATTATATTTCAATTTCGAATAAGAAAATTGTTTCTTGCAATCTATCTTAAAACCTTATTTATTTTTTTTTCATCAAATAATACTCTAGTACTGTATTATTGTATATTTATTATATGACCAACCAATTACTTGAATTGAAATAAAAGGATTCGAACAAAAAACTTTTAACCCTATACCCTGATAAAATAAAAAAGTTTTCTATTTCACATGTAATATAATTGAATTGTATGAATATGATAATATCTTTCATCTTTCATGAATTATAAAATCCATTGACTCACACTTTACCAAGATCTTTATTTTCTATTACGAAGTCAATAATGGAAACCTTATATTATAAGAAATTTTTTATTTTATTGTTCTATTGGATAAAATACAATTATCCATATACAAGAAAAAAATTGAAGAAAACAATTCTATGGTGCTTGGGGATACAACGTTCCTGTGTCGGACAAAGGATAGCTATACTAATTTGGTATACTCGAAATACACCTTTGGTACAAAATTGACAATCTCACAAACAAAGATGAAATAAAATATTAGTAGTTTTCTATTTACTGATCCCATCTTTCACGAAATCGATTCCTCTTTTTGACTGTACAAGAATTTTTGGAGCTCAGCATGTCTGGAAGCATGAGAGAATGTCCTTTTGCAGATATTATTACTAGTATTCGATACTGGGTCATTCATAGTATTACTATACCTTCCCTATTCATTGCGGGTTGGTTATTCATAAGTACGAGTTTTGCTTATGATGTGTTTGGAAGTCCTCAACCAAACAAATATTTCATAGAGAGCCGACTAGGCATTCCATTAATAACTGGCTGTTTTGATTCTTTGGAACAACTCAATGAATTTAGTAGATCCTTTTAGGAGGCCCCCAATGACCATAGATCTAACCTATCCAATTTTTACAATGTGATGGTTGGCTGTTCATACACTAGTTGTACTTACTGTTTCTTTTTTGGGGTCAATATCAGCAATGCAGTTCATCCAATGATAAACCTAATTTGAATTATAGAACTATGACACAATCAAACCCGAATGAGCAAAATGTTGAGTTGAATCGTACCGGTCTATACTGGGGTTTATTACTCATTTTTTTACTTGCTATTTTATTTTCCAATTATTTCTTCAATTGAGAGAACGAGAATAGTAGGAATTCTCTTATCCTATTCGGAAGGATACCATCCTCATAACTATCCATGACTGTTTTGTCTCTAGCATGACCGCTTGATAAAATGTGGAAGAAAGGGGGAAAAAATGGCCGATACTATTGGAAGGATTCCTCTTTGGCTGATAGGTACTATAATTGGCATTCTTGCGATCGGTTCAATTGGTATTTTCTTTTATGGTTCATATTCTGGGATGGGTTCATCTCTATAGTGATCAGATGAACAGGATTTTAGACATGAAAAAGTAAGAACTCAGAGGGGTCTAAACCCTCTGAGTTCTTACTTTTTCAGGCGAGATTTTGATCTATTCCATAATATACAAATTGGAAAATAATCCAATCAGCATAATCAAATTGTAGAAATGACAAAACATTTATTTCTTAATCTTAAATTTTTTTTTATTTACAACTATTTATTCTATTAATATTTAATACTTAAGTTAATTGAATAATTATGGAAAATACTTTTTATTTTGAAGATTAAGAAGACTAGCAATCCCTCCTAGAAGTATTTGTTTCATGTATCCCATCCTTGCCCTGTATTTTCTTTCTTTTATTTTTTTTACATTTTATTGTCCATTATAAGGAATGGGATACCAGTAATTAATTCCAGAAATAACAAAAAATAGTATAAACTATTTTTAACAATTTAATGTTAAGGAATCTCTGGATCTAGAAATTCATTTCGTAAAATTGAATCTTTTCAAATTGTTTCTTTTTAAGAACAAAAAAAATTTGTTCCAAAATAACATATGCTAAGAAGAACAAAAGACCTTGAGCGTGTAATGGATCTTGAAGCACTATTTCTACATCTCCCTAACCAAAGCCCCCTACATTGGGATTACTTGTTAATGGTTGATCAAGCTTGATGAATTCACCCTCTGAAACAAGAAGTAGTGGTCCTGGAGGTATAATATCAAACACTTGATGTCCGTCCGATGCATCAACTATGGTTATTTCATATCCCCCTTTTTCTTTACGTACTATTCTACTTACTATACCCGATGATGTAGCATTATAGACCGTATTGTTACTTTTACTTCCATCAGGATAAATCTAACCCCTCCCTCTATTCCCACCTACATATCTGGGATATTTTAAGAAGTGAATGTCTTTTTTCATAGCTGGGTCAGGAAAAAGAATAGGAAAGACGATTTCACTATATTTTTGACTGGGAACCTGACCTATTTCAAGAATAATTTTTTTATTGGGGCAATAATTCTGGAAAGACAGATTTCCCAACTTTTCTTTCACCTCAGGAGAAATACAATCGGGAAGGGCTAATTCAAATCCCTCGGGTAAAATAAGAACAGCCCCCACATTCAAAGCTCCTTTTTTACCATTAGCAAGAACTTGTTTTAGTTGCATATCATAAGGGATTCGAAAAACTACTTCAAATACAATATCAGGAAGCACAGCTTGCGGAACTTCAATATCCACGGGCTAATAAGCCAAATGGCAATTGACACATACAATTCGTCCTGTTGCTTCTCATGGATTTTCATAACCTTGTTGTGGAAAAATGGGATATGCATTTGAAAGAGATGCTCGATTTATCACATATATCATGATCGATACAAAAATGGATTGAGTCATTTGTTCTTTTACCCAAGAAAAAGTATTTCTATTTTGCATGGTCCAATCATTAATTGCGAAATTTCTACAATAAATAAATTAGATAGGTAGCTAGTCTAGTATAGTTCCCTACCTCGAAGTCTGCTATTGTATTGGAATAATTGTACTGGAATAGAGTATGGGACAAATACCTTGAACAGCTAGAAATAAAAAGAATAAAGTAAAATTCAAATTTGAATAAGTAAAATGGAAAATGATTTCTTTATACACAAGAAAATATTCTCATTTAATTGATATTACAAAACCAAATGAGTTCTTCATCTTTATTCATCGAATGACAAATAACTACAAGTGAAGGAGATACATGATTTAAATAATGGAAGATCCATATTTCACAATTGTATCTAGAATAACTAGAAAAGTGGAAACAAGACCAGATATAATTTGATCATTATGGGACAATCCAAAATCGTTGTAGACCGTACCAATCATTAGTTCCCAACCATGGATCGAGTGAAATCCGATCCATAAATCAGTGATTAAAAGAATCAAAAAATCCTTTATTGTGGCACTTAAGTTATAGAATAATTCCTGAACCCAAGAATTAAGAATGACAAGTTGTTTATTACCTAGAAAAAAAAACCTCTTAGAATAACGAAACAGATTACATTTGCGGAGAAATGCAAAATGAGATGGAGATGATATTCATCATGTGTTTTGACCACTTCTATTATTTCCTTGTGTATTCCTAAATGAAGCTCTTGTATATGTATCTCTAGGTACTCTTTTATCATTTCATCCAAGAGGAATAGTTCTTCAAATTCTATGAATTTTTCTAGATTGTTTTTCCCTTGAATAGCATTCAAAAAGGTTTTAAATTGCTTGGTGTTCCACCAGTTAGTAATCCAAGGTTCCCAACTTTTCTTAAATGAGAGAGAGACCCACCAGGGCAAAAATACTATAGATACAAAATATGGGAAGGAAATCAAGGCTTTCTTTTTTTTTCATTTTTTTATCTGTGAAATTGGTAATGAAGTTGCTTCAATCTGTTGACTCTATTTGATAGTTTTTCAAAGTATGAGTTATATAACAAACAAGGCTATGGATCTATTTCTTTCGATTTTGTGTCAAAATGTAGTCCTCGAATCTATTTAGTCCTTGGATCTATCAGGAATATAAAAAAAAGAATCAACATAGTATTTTTAGATATCTCAATCTTGAACTAACAAATTTTTATTACGAAAAAAATTTCATATATATTTGATGAATCCACACTTAACTTAATGAGAATTAGAATTTTTGACTAGTATAAATAAAATAATTAAGTTGAATTCTGTAAACATACAAAATAGTTTTGGTATACAAAAAATTTCTTCTTCTTCATTTTTTATAGTTCATTTTATTATAGTTACCCCATATACTTTCTCTGCTTTTGGTTTTATTCTATGGGCTGCTGCACCAATGGAATAGGAACATAGAATATAACATATTTTTCTCGAATGGGCATTCTGAAGAAACTTCAATTAAATAAAAGGGGTTAGCAAGTTCTTTTCTTATTGCTGAAAAATTTTTCTTCAGTTCATTTTTCAAAATACTTCAATTGGTACATGCAAGAAATAGGCCAATTCGTTAGCTTTTTGTTCAATTTCCCATGGAGTAAAATTCTCATCAGTACGAGTCAAGGGAATGGCTCCTTGACCTCAGATTTCCATATAAAGGACACGATGAGTATAAAGACCTTCTTTAACCTCAATTCTGATTGATTGGATATCTCTCATAAGGAAGTGGAAGAAAATGTGGTGATTTATTCTAGGAAATCCCCAACAAAAAATACACACTATTTTTCTTATTCTATTGATTCGGTCATAACCACTACCAACATCCCACGAAATTGTGCACCACAAATAGGAGCTAATGAATAGTCCTATGATCTCGTAGAAAGACATCACAATCCCTTGTGGAAAAAAAAGGATTTG
The DNA here is from genome assembly GCA_005019695.1 of Trichopus zeylanicus subsp. travancoricus. Lineage (NCBI taxonomy): Eukaryota > Viridiplantae > Streptophyta > Magnoliopsida > Dioscoreales > Dioscoreaceae > Trichopus > Trichopus zeylanicus. The sequence continues at coordinate 52,978 of RXID01019394.1, read as the reverse complement.
CTCGGATGGAAATATGGATATCAGATTTCTACCAAGATAATTGGAAGTTCCAACCACTAAGAATCCTAGTGAACCTAAAAAAAGGATACAGGCCCAACAAAAATTACTTGTCTTTTGAGACTTAGTTATAAGTTCTATCCATATATGTTCTGATCGTCAGTTCATACTTACTATATTAGATACAGTTGCATTCGATTGGAATTGAGAGAATAACCCAAAATTGACTTTACTTTTCTTGATGCTGAAGTAACTCTCATCAACTAGCACTATTCGGATATGAAATGCAACATTAAAGCATCAGTAGTAATTAGTCAGATACATGACCTTTTATGTAGATATTATCTATCTACGTACATAACAACATTTTGGTTCGGAAAAAGCCACATATTCTACCATATTACAGTAAATAAATATCTGTATTATAATTCAGTCAGTGTTCAAATAAATTGACGAGATTTGGTTCCATTGAATCTAGACAATTTTATTTCTTTGGACATAAAGAGACAAAGAAGCCATTGCAATTACCAAAAATACTAGGCCTACTAAGGGCACAAAAAAAGAGGGTAAGTTAAGATCTGTCATAGAATGAGTACCTCGATTACTATTTGTACCTCTTATAAATATAAAGAGGTCTTATGATAACTATATCTATTATAAATAATATTAACTAGTTAATAAGTGCAAGGGGTCTAATAGAAAACTAAATTAAGTTGCTATTCTTTTTTTGTACTTTGCTTTGAAGGAAGGAAACCGTGAAGTTGAAATAACTCAGAACATCTTTTAAAGGATTACATGGTATGATTAGGTCAAATAAGCCCTTATGGAATAGATATTCAGCCGCTTGTAAACCATCGGGTATTGTCTTATTCAATGTTTGTTCAATTACTCTTTTACCCACAAATGCAATGTGGGCATTAGGTTCAGCAATAATGACATTTCCCAATATACCAAAACTTGCCGTCACTCCACCGGTTGTAGGAGATGTAAGGATTGTTACATAGAATAATTTTTTATTTGATTGATAATTATATGAGGCAGAAGAGATTTTAGCCATTTGCATCAAGCTCAAACTTCCTTCTTGCATGTGTGCTCCTCCAGAAGCACACACAATAATGACAGGTAGTGATTTATTAGTAGCATACTTGATCAAACTAGTGATTTTCTCGCCCACTACAGATCCCATACTACCCCATGAACTCAAAATCCATAACCCCAATTGTCACAGGAATACCATTTGGTTTCCCTATGCCTATTTGAATAGCTTCAGTTAAACTAGTCTTTCTCTGATAAGAATCGATACGATCAATATAGGGTTCCTCCTCTGAATGAAATTCTATAGGGTCCATGGAAACCATAGCTTCATCCATAGGATCCCAAGTGCCCAAATCAATCAAAAGTTTGATTCTATTTGAGCTACTCATTTTCAAATGATATCCACAATGTTCACAAATATGCATTTTTGACTTAAAATTTTTTTTATAATTTAATCCATAACAATTTTCACATTAAACCCATAAATCTTTGTATTTTTTGTTTATATAAAAATCGTTAGATCGTTGTTTTATATTTAAATCGCTGCCATTACTACTAGTACTTATACTAGAACTCCCGCTTTCACTACAACTTACACTTATACTTACATTTACAGTCCAAATAATACTATAAATGTAACCGACATAGTAGTTATTCTTACTTTTAGACCCACTATTCAAATAACTATAAAACAAACTTTCTAGTTCACTCAAAAAAGAACAATTATTCTTGTTGTCAATCTCAAAAATCTGATTTTCAACTACATTAAATGATCTTTGGAATTGGTCAAGACTCTCCAGTTTATGGCCGCTTCTCTATGGTACTAGTTGTTGTTTCATTGAATTTGCTTCATTAATAGGCTCGTGATTTGATTTTGATTGTTATGGATTGGTACCAAGATTGAGTCCTAGGCAAGCAGACTTAATTTTAACAGTTGGCATAGTAACAATGAAAATGGCTCCTTCTTTAGTGAGATTATATGAGCAAATGCCTAAACCAAAATATGTTATTGCTATGGGAGCCTGTACTATCACAGGAGGAATGCTTAGCATTGATTCTTATAGTACTGTTTGGGGAGTCGATAAGCTAATTCTTGTGGATGTCTATTTGCCGGGCTGCCCCCCTAAACCAGAGGTAGTTATAGATGCTATAACAAAACTTCGTAAGAAGATATCTCGAGAACTCCCTTAAGATAGAACTATGTCTCAATGGGAAAATCGATGTTTTACTATTAATCACAAGTTTTATGTTTGACATAGTACTTATACTGGAAATTACAATCAAGGATTGTTCTATCAATCATCATATACTTCAAAAATACCTTTTGAAAGATTTTGCAAATCTCAAAATTCAGTATCTTTCTACGAATTAGCGAGTTAGGTAGGGTTTTCTTGTGCAGAATGAGAAAGAGCAAGTCAATCTTTCACAATTTTCATTCTAAATTGAGAAATACTTGTACAAGTACAAATAAATGTGGGAGAAATCAAGAAGATGCGGGGTCATTTATCTGATTGGCTAGTCAAGCAAGAGCTTGTTCATAGATCCTTGGGCTTCGACTATCAAGGAATAAAGACTTTACAAATAAAAATAGAGGATTGGGACTCCATTGCTATTATTTCATGTATATATGGTTACAATTATTTATGTTCTCAGTGTACCTACGATGTAGCACCAGGTGGATTTTTAGCTAGTGTATATCATCTTACAAGAATAGAATATGGTATAGATAAAGCAGAAGAGGTATGCATAAAAGTATTTGCATCTAGGAATAATCCTATGATATGTTAGGAATCTCTTATGATAATCATCCATGTCTTAAACGTATCTTGATGCTGGAAAGTTGGATAGGATGGCCCCTACATAAAGACTATATTACCCCCAATTTCTATGAAATTCAAGATGCTCATTGAATGATAAGAAACTTATGTTCACTTCTATGACACGACTCCAGACTTCATTTGAGTCAAATCAAGAATATTTTTACATTCTATTCTAAATGAAATAGAGCAACTGGACTCTAATTCATATTATGGAAGGGCTAAAATAAAAAAAAAGGCTTTTTGTAAGATATCTCATATGAGTAGAAACTATAAATAAGATGAATAAAAAATGTTTCACACCATAAACCTTGTACCGCGCACGTCACTTAGTAAAGTAACATAAGTAGGACTGAAGAAATAGAATAGAAATATGAAAAAAAGTGAAAAGGGATCGAATTTTATTTGTACTGTGTCTGAAATGCATCTTGTCTATTGCTATCCTTCAACTCTTGTAGATTTTTGAAGCTTTTTAGCCAACTTATTTATTTTAGATATATATGTACCTTTTAAGTGAGAATTTATATAAATATCGATGTGATATAGTATTGGAATGTTAGGAACCAGACTTGAACTAGTGACACGAGGATTTTCAGTCCTCTGCTCTACCAACTGAGCTATCTCGACCATTTTTTGCGCATCATTCTACTACAGTAGAGTATTTGTATCTATGTCAATAACCAAAAAATATTTTTAAATCTTACCTAGTCCCTGATTTTTTAGATCTTCCAAAATTTTATTTATTTATTTTTTTTTGAATCTTTGATGAAACAAAAAAGAAGTAAAATGGGATTTTTGGGGATAGAGGGACTTGAACCCTCATGATTTCTTAAGTCGACGGATTTTCTTGTTACTATAAATTTCATTGTTTTTAGTATTAACATGTAGAATGGTACTCTCTCTTTATTCTTGTCTGATTAATTTATTTTTCAAAAGATCTATTAGACTCTAGAATCAATGATTTGATCATTAAATATTCAATTCTTCCTTCAACTTCCAACTTTGGTTGGAATAGATTCCTAATTGACTTTGCATTTTTTTTCATCTCATATATATTCAATTCATTTCATATATAATGTCATATACATATATATCATATATATATATATATAATGGAATCGGGTCATGATTAATCATTTGATATGCCAGTATGTGTACATACGTATTGCATATATAGAGTTCCCCTTTTCATATTTTTAATGAAGGGATTCCAACGACTAACATAATGTAATCAATTCCATTCATTAGAACAGCTTCCATTGAGTCTCGGCACCTAACCTTTTTAGATTTTTTATTCTAGTTTTTTTTAATAAACCAAACCTTTTCAAATCTCAAATAAAGATTTGGCTCAGGATTTCCCATTTTTAATTCTAGGGTTTCTCTGAATTTGGAAGTTATCACTTAGTAGGTTTCCATACCAAGGCTCAATTCAATCAAGTCCATAGCGTCTACCAATTTTGCCATATCCCCCTTTCTACTTCTTTGATTTATCTTGAAACCATTGAATTCATTAGATAATAATTCTTATATTGTATTAGAAAAGTGTATACTGCTATTTTATTTTTTTCCACCCTCTATTATTTCATCTTTATTGGATAAACTATCTTTGTTTCAATCAGAACTAATTCTATTATTGATATATTTGCAATTTAATATGGATACATGTATCCCATATATATATGCTTCCCCCCTCTTTCATTTTTACGGCACGATTTACAATACTGGAATGGTTGATATTCATTCTTTCTTATCTCCTATATTTCTAAATGAAACCAGAAGAATACCACATTCTTGTATCTTTATTCTCCTTTTCTTATTCTTTTTTGATCTGAGAACTGATTGAGTAGTTAATATAATTAATATAGTTTTCTATAACTGCTCTAAAAAATTATTCCATTTTTTTCTAATCAAAATTTAAGGTTTGATAATATCATGTTATGATATTTTATTTTTATCATATAAAATACATATTGAATTATTTTGAATATTTAATTGTTTAAAAATTTATTTAATAATATAATACTAAATGAAAAAAATTCATAATATAATACTTAATCAAATTATACTTATAAATACTTATTAAATACTTATAACTACTTATTAAATACCTATATTATAGTGATAGTTATTAGATAGTTAAAGTTAATTTACTAAATTAAAATTCTAAATGAATTTAAGTATTTTAGTATTCAATTATGAATTTATTAATAGCTAACCAAGATCAAGTACTTTATAGAATTCCTATACATTTCTGTTATACGAGCCTGCTTAGCTCAGAGGTTAGAGCATCGCATACGTAATGCGATGGTCATCTATTCGACTCCGATAGCCGGCTTTTTCTCTATCTATTTTTTTTTCCATGATTGACAATCCCCCTTCATTTCCCTAAATGTTGGGTTGCCAATCGGATCTATTATGTGGTGATAACTTGTAACTAGAAATCCAAAAATACAAAATGGAGGAATAAGATTTGTATAGAACAAATCCGAAGATGGAGTCTAAATTTCTTACTATATACATTATTTCCTATATATACAAAAAATCCAAATATTGATACAATTTATTCCATTCTACTTTATTTGATTTGTAGTATGTCAATAGTTGTTTGTAGTACTTCAATAAATCCATTTTAGCTTTATGTTGTTTCTCGTTTAGTTTAGTCTTAATTTTGATTTATTCTATAATGTAATATGAAGAAATGAAATGTCAATTAAAAAAAAGTGAGTCTTTTTTTTTATGTCTCATTATCGATGACCTCGTTTCAAAAAAATATGTCGTCTGGGGGCTTTACCAGGACTAACTAGTAAAAAGCCTAGATCTGGAAGTGATCTTAAAAACCTATCGTGTTCTGGGAAAAGATCACAATATCGTATTCGTCTAGAAGAAAAATAGAAATTGGATTTTCATTATGGTTTGACAGAATGACAATTACTTAGATATGTACATATCGCTGGAAAAGCCAAAGGCTCAACAGGTCAAGTTTTATGACAACTACTTGAGATGCGTTTGGATAACATCCTTTTTCGATTGGGTATGGCTTCGACTATTCCTTGAGCCAGACAATTAGTTAATCATAGACATATTTTAGTTAATAATCATATAGTGGATATACCAAGTTATCATTGCAAGCCCATAGATATTATTACTACGAAGATAAACAAAGATCAAAAGCTCTTATTCAAAATTCTATGGAATCACCCCCCCAAAGAATTGGCAAAACATTTGACTATTGACTTATTCCAATATAAAGGATTAGTAAATCAAATAATAGATAGTAAATTGATCGGTTTGAAAATAAATGAGATGTTAGTCATAGAATATTATTCCCGTCAGACTTGAACCTAATGAAAATGACAAGGAAAGGTTTAGACAATTTTGCACCCCCCCCCCTTCCTCCTCCTCCTCCTCTCTCTTGTGCTGAAGTAAAATTTTTATAAATAAATGTAAGAGTTCATTTTCTTTTCCCATTTATGTATTACAAATAAATCAAGAATTTTCATTTATCTTCACTCTTTCCGATATTTATATTTGTATTTTACGTATCAAACAAAGTAATGTAATTAGGAATAGAGAATCTCTATGAAATAGAAATAAGAGTCTTAGTGTTGGAATAAGGATATCGATTCTTATTATATTTGATATATTATAGTCGGTAACATTGGTGAATTAACATAAACAAACGGAAAGAGAGGGATTTGAACCCTCTGTAAACAAAAGCCTACATAGTAGTTCCAATGCTATGCCTAGAACCACTCGGCCTTCTCTCCTACATAAAATAATCTTATTATTGACCAAAAATAGAAGCTGAATAAATAGTGAGTCATTCATATTACTACAATATAGGTTCAACCGATCAATGGTTCCATAAGAATAAAAAAAATCTTTGTCTTGGTTATTCAACTTAGACGAAATAGTAATAGTTCTATTCAATAGTAATAGTTCTGTTCATTGGTATACTATACAAATAATAAATAATTTGATAATTGGGATGAAATCCAATCTGATTTAAATATTTCATATCTCTCCTTACCAAAAGCATAATTTCAATTTATAATTTGAGTGAAGGGTTCACACTTTTTTTTAGACATAAATTAATCTGTTTGCTTTTATGTTATCTTGTACTGTAGAATTCCTTTGTTTGTGGGATCATTACCTCTCAGGGTAATGATAAAAATTATAGAATAGATTGCTAATTAATTATGCCTAGATCTCGAATAAATGGAAATTTTATTGATAAGACCTCTTCAATTGTAGCCAGTATCTTATTATGAATAATTCTGACAACTTTGGGAGAAAAAAAGGCATTTACTTATTATAGAGATGGTGCGATTTGATTCTTTTTTCTTGTTTTTTTAGCCCTCTCAGTCTTACAAAAAGGGGTGTGGTTCGAGATGGAAAGAAACAAATTATTGAAATAAATGTACATTTGGTGAAGGTGAAGTTTGGAGATATAATTCCTTCTCTCATGTATTCTAGGGAAATATAGCCTCAAATGCTTCAATTGCCAATTTTAGTACTGAGTGAAAGAATACCCCTATAGGTTATGTATTATAGGTCAATTCTACTTCACTAGTACCCATACGCGGCATAGGGAAAGAAGCACTACACTTAGGAATCAACAAGATGAAACCTTTGTTATAAATTATCCCTTTACTTATTGGTATTGGGACAAAGAAGAATGGTTAGGACAACAAACATCCATCTTGTTCATACTTTGGATATCCATATAACCATCAAAGATCGTTGAGGTGACTAATTCTTGAAAATAAGGGGCGTTGGGGACAAATAAATTGTTGGAATTACCATTTCTATATAGAACTAGATTGGTGTTAAAAAAGAAAAACCTCTTACCTTACAGGGAGGCTGGCTAGAGATTTCTCGTAAAAATACTAGCCCCTACCAGTTCATAATATAATGACAATAGTCAAGTTTGGATTCCATGGATTACTTAGTACTATGAACTAAAGGGAGGAGCCGTATGGAATGAAAATCTCATGTACGGTTCTAGAACAGAGATTTTTGAATAGAATGAATGACAGTAATGGATGTCGGCTCAATCCGAAGGAAATTATACGAAAGCTTTACAAAATTATTATGAAGATATGCAACCAGAAATTGTCCCTATGATCAAAGTTATATACTCTATAACATAAGCCTTATACACACAAGTAACGGAGAACATATGAAGGCTTTGGAATATTATTTTCAAGTACTAGAACGAAATCCATTCTTACCGCAAGCTTTTAATAGTATGGCCATGATCTGTCATTAGGTGTGGCTATCGCCACTATAGAAAGAAGGAAAAAAAAGATCAAATTGGCTAGTAAAGTAAATAATATAAAAAGGCTTTCTACATATGCATCATCTAAAGAAATGATTTTTCTCAGTTGTAGTAAGGAAAGAGACTTCACAAGAACCAAAATATGAAGAAATAGATATGCCTATATATTCTATGGGTAAAGGATCAAATTGATAGACAAAGCATCGTAAAGATCAATTAGCGAGCTATTGGATCAATACGGTTAAGAACTGCTTACTTATACTTCAGGATATGGGAAGTAATCAACTTATGTAATAAAGTCGATCCACTAAGGTATAAGATATTGAGCAGCGGTGTAGTGTCAGATCCCAAAGATAGGAAGTTCTTTTTTCTTATGGAGGGAAAGTCCTTTTCAGAGATTCTATATAAATTTCATATATGAAAACAAGATAGTTCCCTTTCAGAAAAATCTAATGTAATGAGATAAGGAAATATCTCTATGCTTCATTCTTCGGAAGGGGGGGAGAAAAGATAAAATAGATTTTTGACCAAGAAAATTAGAGTTTGAAACTTAGTTAATTAACTTTATCTGCTTAGTTGTGGTTAATCCCCCCCTCCCTTTTTTTGTTAAGGGGGGGTTCATTTCTTAAAAATCTAATACAGTTAGTACAGATTAAAATGGGATGCCAAAAGAATCAATTGCTGAGCCGTATGAGGTAGGAAACTCTCAAGTATGGTTCTAAGGAAAGGAATTTACTCACCTATTCCAACCAGGGAGAATGGGCCATTCTACGGGGTGATTCTAAAATCACAGAAGCTTGGTTCAATCAAGCTGCTGAGTATTAGAAATAGGCTATAGCGCTTACCTGAATAATTATATTGAAGCACATAATTGGTTGAAGATTATGAGGCATTTAGAATTCGAATAAAATTTGTAATTCATTACAATTGATTGTTGGATCTATTAATCAAATAAAATAGATCATACATATCCTATGATACTATCCAATAGAAATTTCGTTATATCTCTTACTTCTAAAATCATTATTGTATGGTATCTTATATGGATAAAGGAGATATGGGTACAGAAAACTAATCTAATAAAGGAAAGAATACCTTTGAATGACTAAATATAAATATCAAAATGAATCCTATTAATTCTAATGAATTATTTTGTGATTTTTAATGTAATGTAATACAGTACAGTAATTAAGATATTATGTTCCATGGAAGTAGATACATATGGGCATTTATACATTCAGATAGAAATATATTAGACTAGGTTAAGTTGCACAAAAAAATAAGTTTTTTGTCACACTAGGAAAGGGTTTTATGAGAAAAGGTTTTACAAGATTTTAAATTGTCCGTTAGGCACCTAATCTTTATGTCATAATAGATTCGAACACTTGCCCCGGATCGACTTGGATATCATAATTGCTTTAGTGAGAAACTAAATAGATGGATGGGAGATAGGAGAAAAAAGGGACTAATCGTAAATTAAATAAAATATCCATCTTTTAGAGGTTCACTAAAAATTTGACTATTGGCAGGTCTCTTTGTATGTGTTGTCTGGAAAGAGAACTTAATGATTTTTCGTTCGCCAGAACCAGAAGTAAAAATTTTTGTAGATAGGGATCCTATAAAAACATCTTTTGAAGAATGGGCTCGACCTGGCCATTTCTCAAGAACAATAGCTAAGGGTCCCGATACTACCACTTGGATCTTGAACCTACATGCTTATGGTCATGATTTTGATAGTCATACTAGTGATTCAGAGGAGATCTCTTGAAAAGTATTTAGTGCTCATTTTGGTTAACTCTCCATTATCTTTCTTTGGCTAAGCAACATGTACTTCCACGATGCCTGTTTTTCCAATTATGAAGCATGGCTAAGTGATCCTACTCACATTGGACCCAGTGCGTAGGTGGTTTGGCCAATAGTAGGTCAAGAAATATTGAATGATGATGTAGGCGGGGGTTTCTGGGGAATACAAATGACCTCCGATTTTTTTCAAATTTGGTGAGAATCTGGAATGACTAGTGAATTACAACTCTATTGTACCATAATTGGTGCATTGGTCTTTGCATCCTTAATGCTTTTTGCCGGTTGGTTCCATTATCACAAAGCCGTGCCAAAATTGGCATGGTTCCAAGATGTAGAATCTATGTCGAATCATCACTTAGCAGGGTTACGAGGACTTGGGTCTCTTTCTTGGGCGGGACACCAAATCCATGTATCTTTACCTATTAACCAATTTCTCGATGTTGGAGTTGATCCTAAAGAGATACCACTTCCTCATGAATTTATCTTGAATTAGGATATTTTGATTCAACTTTATCCTAGTTTTGCCGAGGGAGAAACCCCTTTTTTACCTTGAATTGGTCAAAATACGCAGAATTTCTGAGTTTTTGTGGAGGATTAGATCCAATAACAGGAAGTCTGTGGCTGAGTATAGCACATCATCATTTAGCAATTGCAATTCTTTTCTTGATCGCCAGTCATATGTATAGGACCAACTGGGGTATTGGCCATGGCCTTAAAGACATTTTAGAAGCCCATAAAGGTCCATTTACAAGCCAGGGTCATAAGGGCCTTGATGAAATCCTAACAACGTCATGGCATGCTTAATTAGCTCTTAACCTACCTATGTTAGGTTCTTTAACCATTGTTGTAGCTCACCATATGTATTCCATGCCCCCTATCCATACTTAGCTATTGACTATGGTACACAACTTTTGCCATTCACACATCATATATGGATTGACGGATTTCTCATAGTTGGTGCTGCTGCACATGCAGCTATTTTTATCGTAAGAGATTACGATCCAATTACTCGATACAATGATCTATTAGATCGTGTCCTTAGGCACCATGATGCAATCATATCACATCTTAACTAGGCATGTATATTTCTAGGGTTTCATAGTTTTGGCTTATATATTCATAACAATACCATGAGTGCTTTAGGACGTCCCCAATATATGTTTTTAGATACCTCTATACAACTCCAACCCATCTTTGCTCAATGGGTACAAAACACCCATGCTTTAGCGCCGAGTGCAACAGCTCCTAGTGCAACAACAAATACCAGCTTAACTTGGGGAGGTGATGAATTAGTAGCAGTAGGCAGCAAAGTAGCTTTGTTACCTATTCCATTAGGAACTGCAGACTTTTTGGTCCATCACATTCATGCATTTACAATCCATGTGACTGTATTGATACTACTAAAAGGCATTCTATTTGCTCATAGTTCCCATTTGATACCTGATAAAGCAAATCTTGGTTTTCATTTCCCTTGTGATGGGCCTGGAAGAGGAGGAACATGTCAAGTATCTACCTGGGATCATGTCTTCTTAGGTCTATTCTAGATGTACAATGCAATTTTGGTAGTAATTTTCCATTTGAGCTAGAAAATGCAGTCAGATGTTTGGGGCACTAAAAGTGATCAAGGAGTGGTAACCCATATCACAGGAGGAAACTTTGCACAAAGTTCCATCACTATTAATGGGTGGTTACGGGATTTCTTATGGGCACAGGCATCTCAGGTAATTCAGTCTTATGGTTCTTCATTATCTGCATATGGTCTTTTCTTCTTAAGTGCTCATTTTGTCTAGGCTTTCAGGTTAATGTTCCTATTCAGTGGTCGTGGTTATTGGCAAGATCTCATTGAATCTATCATTTGGGCTCATAACAAATTAAAAGTTGCTCTTGCTACTCAGCCTAGAGCCTTGAGCATTGTACAAGGACGCATTGTAGGATTAACCCATTACCTTCTGGGCGGAATTGCCACAACATGGGCATTCTTCTTAGCAAGAATTATTACAGTAGGATAATGGCTAGGAGGATTTGAAAGGCATTATGGCATTAAGATTTCCAAGGTTTAGCCAAGGTTTAGCTTAGGACCCCACTACTCGTCGTATTTGGTTTGGTATTGCTACCGCACATGACTTCGAAAGTCATGATGATACTACTGAGGAAAGTCTTTATCAGAATGTTTTTGCTTCTCACTTTGGCAGTTAGCAATAATCTTTCTGTGGATGTTTGAAAATCTATTTCATGTAGCTTGGCAAGGAAATTTGGAGTCATGGATACAGGACCCTTTACATGTAAGACCTATTGCTCATGCAATTTGGGATTCTCATTTTGGTCAACTTGCCATAGAGGCCTTTACTCGAGGAGGAGCTATCGGCCCGGTGAATATTGCTTATTCCAGTCTTTATCAGTGGTGGTATACAATTGGATTACGCACCAATAAAGATCTTTATACTAGAGCTCTTTTTCTATTATGTCTTTCTGGTATATCTTTAATAGCGAGTTGGTTACACCTATAACCAAAATGGAGACCGAGCATTTCGTGGTTTAAAAATGCTGAATCTCATCTCAATCATCATTTGTTAGGACTTTTCAGACTAAGTTCTTTGGCTTGGGCAGGACATTTAGTTCATGTCGCTATTCTCGGATTGAGGGGGGAGTATGTCAGATGGAATAATTTCTTAAACATATTACCACATCCCTAAGGATTGGAACCACTTTTTACCCGTTAGTGGAATCTTTATGCACAAAACCTTGATTCCAACAGTCATTTATTTGGTACCTCCAAGGGGGTGGGAACTACCGTTCTAACCCTCCTTGGAGGATTTCATCCACAAATGCAAAGTTTATGGTTGACTGATATTGCTCATCATCATTTAGCTATTGCATTTCTTTTTCTCGTTGCTGGTCATATGTATATAACTAACTTGGGATTGGGCACAGTATCAAGGATCTTTTTGAAGCACATATTCCCCTGGGGGGTCAATTAGGATGTGGGCATAAGGGCCTTTATGACACAATCAACAATTTGATTCATTTTGAATTAGGTCTTGCTCTAGCCTCTTTAGGGGTTATTACTTCTTTAGTAGCTCAACACATGTACTCTTTGCCCGCTTATGCATTCATAGCATAAGACTTTACTACTCAAGCTGCGTTATATAATCATCACCAATACATCGCAGGATTCATCATGACGGGAGCCTTTGCTCATGGAGCTATATTCTTCATTAGAGATTATAATATGGAACAGAATGATGATAATGTATTAGCAAGAATGTTAGACAATAAAGAAGCTATCGTATTTCATTTAAGTTGGGCCAGCCTATTTCTAGGATGCCATACTTTGGGACTTTATGTTCATAGTGACGTCATGCTCACTTTTGGTACTCTGGAAAAATAAATCTTGATCAAACCCATATTTGCCCAATGGATATAATCTACTCATGGTAAGACTTTGTATGGGTTTGATGTACTCTTATCTTCAATGAATGGCCCAACATTTAATGCAGTTGAAACATATGGTTACTCGGCTGGTTGAATCCTATTGCTCTTGTTAACAATAGGCCCTGGAGATTTCTTGGTCCATCATGCTATTGCTCTAGGTTTGCACAAAACTACATTGATTTTAGTTAAAGGTCCTTTAGATGCACGTGATTTTAAGCTAATGCTAGATAAAAAGGATTTTGGTTATAGTTTTCCTTGTGATGGCCTAGGACGCGGTGGTACTTGTGATATTTCTGGTTGGGACACATTTTATTTGGCCGTTTTCTTGATGTTAAATACCATTGGATGGGTGACTTTTTATTGGCATTGGAAAGACATCACATCATGGCAGGGTAACCTTTCACAATTTAATGAATATTCCAATTATTTGATGGGATGGTTAAGAGATTATCTATGGTTGAACTCTTCACAACTTATCAATGAATATAATCCTTTTGGTATGAATAGTTTATCTGTGTGGGCATGGATGTTTTTATTTGGACATCTTGTTTGGGTTACTGGATTTATGTTCTTAATTTCCTGGCATGGATATTGGCAAGAATTGATTGAAACTTTAGAATGGGCTCATGAACGCACACCTTTGGCTAATTTGATTCGGTGGAGAGATAAGCCAGTGGCTCTTTCCATTGTCCAAGGAAGATTGGTTAGATTAGCCCACTTTTCTGTAGGTTATATATTTACTTATGCAGCTTTCTTGATTGCCTCTACATCTGGAAAATTTGGTTAATTTTTTTTTTTTATGTACTGTATCAGCAACAATCTCATTTCTTTCAATGGAGAGGGAGGGAGATTGACCTTCTTCTATTTTTTTTACATCTAGGACCCAAACTCAATCATTGATAATAATAGGAACTAAACATTATGGCAAAAAAAGTTTGACCCATAGGGGGAAGAAACAGTAGAAACTGGAATAGAAATATCATTTGATTCATTGATCTTCAAAAAAAGAAATAAGCAAAGTTCTATCATTGAGTGAAAAATGGGAAATTCATAGAAAATTACAATCCCCACCATGTAATAGTGCACCTATACATCTTCATCGATATTATTTTTTATCTGGAAGACCTAGAGGTAACTATCGAGACTTTGTGTTATCCGGACACATACTTTGAGAAATGGTTCATGAATGTTTGTTATTGGGTGCAATCAAGTTGGTAAAGGTAAAAATAGTGTTTCATATTTGTATAGACCTCTATGATCATAGATCATAGAGGGGCCCTCTTTACCATTCTATATAAATACACTATTCTATTTGTATAGATATGGTAGAGAGGTATATCTAATATTTTTTTGTCTATTAGTTCCCAGTTCTTTAACACAGAGTAGAGCAGTTTGGTAGCTCGCAAGGCTCATAACCTTGAAGTCATGGGTTGAAATCCTATCTCTGCAACATTTTTTGTTTGGATGGGAGATAAAAAGGAGGAAGATAGAACTACGATACTATCATAGTCAACTATACCAAATTTTTTCTCAAATTGAAGTTTTATTAAGAAGTATATTACTTCACTATGGGTAGATAGCGGGGATCAAACTCGCATCTTCTCCTTGGCAAAGAGAAATTTTACCATTCGACCATATCCACATTTTCCTCCTTTTTGATACACATGCATATGTCCACATATATATGATATATCATATATGCGTCTGGATCATATTTGTGTAGGGCCAGATACTCATATACTTTAGATTGAATCTTAATGTCTTTCACAATACTTTTTGAAAAAGAAGTGGCATTTTTGGATCCAAAGAAATTCAAGAAATAAGAGAATTAAGGATAGCTACTAGAAAGACTAATCCAATCCATAATGATGTACCTGAAAAATACAACATTTTTGTTACTTGACCAGCCATCAGAAGAAGCAAATACAATGGGTACACTAATTGGTAAGATTGATGAGGTCGCAATTAATACAAAAACTACTAATTGGAAAGCAATAATCATTTTTGTAATCCTCCAAGTTACCAACAAATGAACTATAAACTATACCATTTCATTTGATCGCAAATAAATTGATTCTTTAGAACTTATTATGCTTTATTTTATTTTATTTTTATTTGAGCATATGGTTAGGGGGAGTTATGTGTATATGTATACATGTATATATACAATATATAGATAAATACATAGAAATATAGATTCGCATCTGGACGTTTCTATAGTACAGATAGTTAATGTATCATATGGTTATGTTCTATTCATAGTAATAAAATATAGATTACCCTTCAGAGAGATGGCTGAGAGGTTGATAGCTCCAGTCTTGAAAACCAGTATAGTTTTGAACAAAGAACTATCGGCGGTTTGAATGCCCCTCTCTCCTTTTGTTTTTGTTTGTTGAATAAATTTGTTTCTTTATTCATTTGGTCTAGCCCACTATCGTAAAAGGGAATGGCTCAGGTATCTCACTTAGCCGAGCCAAAACAGAAAAAAGTAGAATGAATATATATATAAGTATAGGAAAATCTTAGTTAAGAGGGGTCATAGAAAGAACAGGTTCCAAATCACGATCAATTCCTTTTTCAAATCCTGCTGTAGCTGCATGGGGCCTTCTCGCATGCCACAAATGACCCACAAAAAGGAAGAATCCTAGAACAAAATGAGAGGTAGCCAATCAACCTCTAGGAGAGACATAATTGACTACATTGATCTCAGTAGCAATGCCACCAATAGAATTTAAAGAACCTAAAGGAGCATGGGTCATATATTCTACCGAACGTCGTTCTTGCCAAGGTTGTATGTCTTTTTTTAGCTGACCCAAGTCCAAACCATTGGGACCTCTTATAGGTTCCAACCAAGGAGCATAGAGACCCCAAAAACACATAGTTTCCCCTCCAAAAATAACCTCTCTAGTCGAACACCGCATTAGATATTTTCCTAAACTAGTAGGTCCTTGGGCGGGGCCCACATTAGCCCCAAGATGTTGGTCTCTAACTAGAAAAGTAAATGACTGAGCTTGAGAAGCTTCTGGTCTGGTGGGTCCATAAAATTCACTAGTATAGGCAGTATTATTAAACTAGACAAAGCAACAAGCGATGAAACCAAAGATAGATAAAGCACCTAAACTATAAGACAAGTAAGCTTCTCCAGACCATACAAATGCACGGTGAGCCCATGCAAAGGGTTTGGTTAATATATGCCAAATTCCACTAGGTATACAAATGGACCCTAACCATACATGCCCTCCAATTATGTCTTCTAAATTGTCAACACTAACAATCCAGCCTTCTCCCCCAAAAGGGGATTTTAATAAATAACCAAATATGATGCTTGGACTAAGGGTCAAGTTGGTAATTTTTCTTACATCTCCTCTCCCTGGCGCCCTGGTATCATATACGCCACCAAAAGAAAGAGCCTTGAGTACTAGAAGAAAAGCACCTATACCTAACAAAATTAAGTGAATACCTAAAATTGTTGTCATTTTATTTCTATCTTTCCATACATAACCAAAGAATGGATAGGATTCTTCAAAAGTTTCAGTTCCAAGAAGTATATGATAAATACTGCCAAAGCCTAAGACTGCAGAAGAAATTAAGTAAAGTATTCCAGATACAAAGTAGGGAAAGGCGTCTATAACTCCCCCCCACCCCCTCGGACCTTCTCCCCAACCCAGAGTAGCTAAGTGTGGAAGTAAAATCAACCCTTGTTCGTAAATGTGTTTCTCTGGTATGAAATGAGCCACTTCAAATAGGTTCATTGATCTGGCCCAGAATACAATTAATCCGACATCGGCTATATGAGCCCCAAGTAGTTTTCTAGACAAATTTATAAGTCTGGCATTCCTGGCCCACCAAGCAAAATTGGTAGTTTCTTGGTCATGACCAACTAAAGCTAAAGTTTCATTAAAGAGCATTTCCACGGGGTAGAACCTCCTCAAGGAATATAAGGTTTTCATGAGGCTGATCTTGAGCCTCCATCCAAGCATGAATACCTTCATTTAAGAGAATATTCTTGGTGTAGAAAGTCTCAAATTCAAGATCTTCTGCTGCATGGATTTCTTGGGAAACAAAATCATAGGCACATAGGTTCAAAGCCAAACTGACTATCCCAACAACACTCATCCATAAACCGGTTACTAGTACAAATAACATAAAGAAATGTAACCAACATTTATTGGAAAAAGAAACCCCAAATATTTGGGACCAACGGTTAGCAGTCACCATTGAATAAGTCTCTTCAGCTTGAGTTGGGTTAAAAGCATGGAATGTATTTGCACTGTCACCATCTTCGAACAAAGTATTTTCTACGGTAGCGCCATGAATAGTGCATAGCAAAGTGGTGTCTAATACTCTGGCAACTCCCATCATATGAAATGGGTTCATGTCCAATTATGAAACCCTTGGAAAAATAGGATCAAAATATAGTTGCTACGCCAAAACTCAGTGCAAAGAACCAACCAGCTTAATCCAGTGGATAAATCAGGAATATAGAAACAAAAATAGTAATTCGAGCAGAGAACGCGATTGCATTATAAGGTCACAGTTGAACAGATCGAGCAAGTTCAGATTGACATAACATGAAACCTATTAGTCCAAAAACACCATGGAGAGCAACAAAAGTCCATAGGCCGCCTAATTGACACCAACGAGTAAAATCTCCTTGTGCCTCAGGACCCCAAAGTATCAATAGAGAGTGCGCTAAACTATTCATAGGAGTAGAAACTGCAGCGGTTAAGAAATTATAAACTTCCAAATAGGAACTGGCCAATCAATGGGTATACCATGAATTTACAAAAGTTGTACTTGTAAACTAACCTCCTAAAGTGAAATAAGCACAAGGAATACGAATTTGAACCTCGAATTGTCCTATGACTCATACCACTGAGTATATCTTTTAAGTAAGGGGCGAAAAAAAGAAAATTCCTTATTTTTTCCTTGCCCCTAAATTTAATATTAATATTAAATAATAGTAGACTTGAAATGAAAGCCCTTTTCTCTTCTAACATTTGTTCACTATTGCATTTTTGCAATAAAAAAAATAGAATATATAATTCCAGAATCAAATAAAAATAGTGCAAAAGAGATTTTCAAAATATTTATCTGTAGCAGAAAAGAATAATGATTTTTTCCTATGGAAGAGCATCCAGTAACAAAAAGATAAAATCAAAAAAATATTAACAATTTTTTGCATGGTCCAAGGAAAAGGAAATAAATAAAATCCACTTCTAAAATTTAATGTATGTCTAATTTAAATATCAAAATAGCTGATATACTCATGATTCAATGAGTCAGGTTCACTTACTTTTTTCGATTCAAAATTCTACGGCGGGTTTGATAGGAACAAATATGAATACTTTAGTTTCATGATTAATAATTAGGATTGGATATCTAGAATAATTTTTATGTCCCAAGATAATTTGAATAATGAGACATGAAGAGGAATACTATGTTAATACTGGGTATACTCAGTACAATTATGAATTACTAATTGTTCAACTTTGTAACTATAGCTTTCAATAATAAGAATTGATTATAGTAATATAGTAGTTACCCTTTTACTTTTTTTTAGAGGTCTCAACTTCTATTCTCTGTGAAAAAGAAGAAGATTAAAGATTATGCTTGAGTTTAGTGGAAAAAGCCCTTTATTGGATTTGAATAGATGACTTACGCCTTACCATGGCGTTACTCTACCACTGAGTTAAAAGGACTTATTCTTTTCTAATTCATGAATTAGCCATCTTCAATTCTGAGTTTACTGCATATATCTATATATGTATATATATAGATACCATTCAAGAACAAAAAATGGGAGTTGCCTAGTAGTAATTGGTAATTGGGTATTAATATTTAATATTATTAATATTATTATTTAATAGAATTATATTTAAATAAATAAATGATATTTAATTAGATAAATAAAATAAATGTAGTGAATTTTTTGAAGACCAATATCACTTGTAATCAGTCAAAACAAGATTGACTTGATCGATACGTGTAACAATCTGACATCAACATAAAAAAATGCAAGATATTCTTATTGAATCATGTGATAATCGAATATGATTCATACCCTAAACTGAATTTTTTGAATATAAAAAAAAAATTCTTACTCTTACTATAGTATCATCCTAAAAATAGGAAAGTCTCTTTGGATTTGGATCTAGTCATTACAATAGATTATATTGGCAATTCCAAAAAACTATTCATACTATCATGGTATTATGATGGTGGTCAGGCCGATATGCTCCTATCGTCTAGTGGTTCAGGACATCTCTCTTTCAAGGATTCGACTTCCCCTAGGGGTATGGTACTACAAGAGGAAGTTGATCATGGATTAGATTATCAATAAGCCAAGAATTAATTCTTCCTGGGTCGATGCCCGAGTGGTTAATTGGGATGGATTGTAAATTCATTGGCGATATGTCTACGCTGGTTCAAATCCATCTCGGCCCAAAATTTTGTCATCCCACGAGTATGATATAACCTTTAGAAGTGTCGAATAAGTAGACCAATACGTAGAAATAAAGAGAAAGAGTCCTTTTTTTTTGCTCTATCCATATGTTTTTCTCATCCATTTTGATCTTTATAATGATCTAGATTGATGATCCTTAATCATTAAGAATATGTATGCCATCATAGACCTCACCGGGATTGTAGTTCAATAAGTCAGAGCACCGCCCTGTCAAGGCAGAAGCTGCTGGTTCGAGCCTTGTCAGTCCCAAACTAGGACCATTGTCTCTCTATTTTATGTAAAAAGGAAAGGCATCAAAATATAATTCCCTCCGATCTTTATTTCTTTTGTTTTTTATCATCAGACAAATATGGAAATTTCCATTTCTTCCCCCAGTACCGATTGATTGGGGAGAGACATGAGTAGGTACGAGTGGTAGCATTAATATTAAATTAAGTATGGTAAGAGATACATGTTTGACTTTCTTTTGTGATTGTTCTTGATCAATGAAATGTAATAGAATGCTGATATTTTTAGTATAGTAGGAGTACATACACAAATTGTATTGATTTATTGTTTGATAGAGAATGTACTTACCATAATTATCTAGGCAAAGTATTTTTTGGGTTAAATCACACTTTTTCTAGCTTAGCTCTGACTTTCTTTGTGTTTTCTCAATTACTAATTGGAAACAATCTATTTCATTCTCATTCCAATTTCCCATTGAATTTTTTGTCTTCTACTTTTTTCTATAACCTACCACCTACTGTCTTTTTTAAACTTTTACATACAATTACCATATAAAATATAAAATACCATATAACTGCTATTCTACGGGTTATACACATATCCCAAAGAATAAAAGTGAGATGGAAAAGGGTGAGTTAAAGTTAACTATAAAGTTTTAATATTCCAACAAATTTACTCAAAAAATAAATAAAAGGATCCTCTTTGGTCTTTTATTTTTTGAGTATCCTCCTTTTGGATTTTGGATTAAAGTTGGCATACATACATTAAAAAAAATTCAACGGGATTTCCTTATTGGATCAGGAATCCCATTGTTTTATTTTTTATGGATAAAAATTTTCCTGTGTTATGTTATACTATTCAATTCTTGACGATGAATCAATTTGATACATCAAATATTATTATTCATAATATTGATCCAATTCAGTATGATCAGGATTCAATTCATCCCAGTGAATTTACAAGAATTACAATTTCTCATTTCTATGGGATTAGATCCTGCATTATTGTGAAACAAAAAATAATGAGATTATGGAAGTCAATATTCTCACATTTATTGCTACTGTACTATTTATTCTAGTCTCTACTATTTTTTACTTATCATCTACATAAAAATAGTTAGTCAAAATGATTAATTTGACTGAAATTTGAATTATTAGTTCTTATCAATGATTGAAGAAATGAAAGAAAGGGATTCAAACTCCAAGTCATAAATGATTAGGGGTGGAATCAGAAGTATCTGAGATACTATGGGAGATAGTATGGTAGAAAGAACTAGAATATTATTCTAGTTCTTTCTACCATACTATCTTCTATTCTATAGTTGTTTGTATTGTTTTTTTAGTTAAAGTTGTATTGTATACAAATATAGGCTTTATATAGATCCTAATTTATATAGATCGTAGGATAATATATATCTCATATATTAGATGTACATCTATAAATTTGAATAGCCTTTTCTATTTTATTTTGTTTTCTTTAATAGATCAATTTGTATGAATTTTGATTAATCCAAACAAAATAATGGAAGCCTAACTCAACTCTTCTAATTCCTAGGTTTCTTTTCATTCAAAAGAATCAAAAATAGTATGACTATATACTATAAAAAAAATGAAACGAAGGAAAATTTTTTTTTTTTGATTCCCATCTCAAGACAAGAACTCATTGATTGAACTATTAACAAATAATCCATGGAGTTCTGTGGTAACTAACTTCTTCAAGGTTGGAAAAGGAGTAGAACGCAAGGAAACTCCTATTTTCTTATGTAGGACCTCTTTTGATAATCAAATCTCTAGCCGTTTCCAGTAGCAAGTATATATCATCATAATAGCAGAACAACTTTTTCTTAGAATAGTAAAAAAAAAAAAAGAAAGGAGGAAAACAAAAATAAGGAAAAGCATTGGGGATTGCTTTTTCTCATTTAATATCCATTATTCTATTAAGAATTAAGAACTAGTGCATCAAAATAGAATATTTAGGAGGAATTCTGCTGAAAAAAATTTCCTATTATGTGTAGATTTAAGTCTCAAAATACAACTATAGTAATCATTCATTCTTTGATTGAATGATTATTATTCATTATTGTATTTTTTTAATGTAATTCAGTATAATTCTGAAAGAGTTAAGATTTTGGAAAATGATCAATTAAGTAAAGGATTAATACAATTTGATTACTAAATGGAGTAATCAATTATACCCTAGAGCCCACTGCTTCCCCATACTACAACTAAAACGGAAGAAAAGACTACCATTAAAGCAACCCAAGTGAGACTTACTCTATCCATGTTGAATTATACCTCCTATCTCTATGAAGGAATTAATTTATTAATCAATAATTATAGTAAAATTAATGGTTCATAGTAAAAAAAAAAAAGGATAAGGATTCTGACTTAAGGCTATCTCTAAAGAATAAAATAAAAGGTGACATAGCCGCCCTATTTGAATATCTGAGCACTCAGAACTTCTAGTGAGTCTCGATATAAAGTATTTTCGGTCCTTTCCACAACTCCTAAATTGATATCCCATTAGATTATAGCCTATCCAATCTAATTCCATATAGAGTCAATAAACACTACCTATACTAAGGTAGTGTAAGATAATTATGAAGTTTTGGATAGTCTTTTGTATAATGCTTTCTTTAATCCTAGAAGAAAAAAATGGGGATTCCTCTAGCTTATAGGATTTCCAACCTATTACTTTAATAGTTCTAAATCCCCAAATTGACTCTCACTATTTATTTGCTTGATTCCATTTTATTTAGAAAAAAAAGGTAGAACTTGTTTCATCTCTATTGATATTGGTTTGGGACATGTACAAAACCACCGAAAAAATTGACAGTCTTTTATAGATATAGAATTTACCTACAAATCCTAAAAATCCAATATCCCCAGTATCAATGAGCCCAGCCCTTTGTCCCTACTTTTAAGGGTCAAGAATTCATCGAACAATCAAAAGGATATGAAATCTCAAGTCTTTTGTTGAGTTGATTAGGCGACACCCAGATTTGAACTGGGGATAAAGAATTTGCAATCCCCTACCTTACCACTTGGCCATGCCGCCAAATCTGATAAAAAATGGATAAAAGTATTATCCATATTCTAATACTAATAATTCATTTGGAAATTATGAAATTACTGAGAACCTCCTTTTTATATTTTATATTTGGATCTTGAATCCCATTATATCCCTAAATTAATCCATCCCTATATCTTTTTTATTGAATCCCATTTAGATTCTTCTCTGCGATTGATTGTATCTTAAAACATACATCCTTCTTAAAAAATAATTTTCCTTTCTCTTTTTTCTCAATGTAAAAGAAAAGAGAAAAATGAATTTATGTTCACAGACAACAAAATTCAGGACAAACTGTGTTCCCTTAATGGCATAAGAAAATGGCATAAGAAAAATAAAATGCCATAAGAAAAGCAAATCAATTTACGACTAATCAGTATAAATTAAATTATTATAAATAATAGATCATTTTACATTTCTATTATAACAATATATATGTGTCTATGTAAACCCCAGAATAGAAATTGTTACACATATATTGATTGTATTGGTGGGGTCTTCCTCTTATGCACATATCCTTGTAGAAAAGTAGAAAGTAGAAAACTGTTGTGTTTTTTCATTGGATATATTGAATAAAAAATAGGAATTATGATATAGTACGACCTGCTCTATATTCAGGTTGCCAAAATAAAATTACAATAAAAGCATACAATATGAAGATTGCTAAATAAGTATATCGGATCGCCATAACCTACTAAATACTGTTCTATTTCTCAATTGTATTCTATACATTTTACTATAAAAAAAGAATCCGTAAATTTTTTTTGAACATTAACCAATTATTCTATCTTTATTGCATTCATAATCATAAAAAGTGGAAGTATATTTAAATTTAATTTAAATTCTGAATCCATTTATTTTTTGCTACCCAATTTGATCATAATATCATACATAATAGGTAGAGATCCATTTCGATATTCTATACAAGACTCTATAAGTGTTTGTAAGGTAAGTGGTAGGGTTTTTTTCCAGGAATATTTTATCAACTCATTTCTATTTCTACCTATCAAAAATATTCTTCATTCCTTCGTTTCCTCTTACTTGATACGTATGAATAAAAGACATATATGGGGGTTACCTAAAATTTTATGTGATTCAGTAAACAATATATACATTCCATCATTGCTAGATCGATTCGTATAGTTTGATGAAGAGTGGGGGATTTTTTGATAAAGAGGAAATTTAAGATTAAAATGCTCCAGGATTGAAATGGGGAAATGTGTACAATGCCTGGATTTAATCAGATCCAATTTGAGGGATTTTGTAGGTTCATTAGTTAGGGCTTGACGGAAGAACTTCATAAGTTTCCTAAAATTGAAGATAGAGATCAAGAAATTGAATTTCAATTATTTGTGGAAACATATCAATTGGTAGAACCATTGATAAAAGAAAGAGATGCTGTGTATGAACCACTCACATATTCTTCTAAATTATATGTACCTATGGGATTAATTTGGAAAGCCAGTAGAGCTATGCAAGAACAAACCGTTTTTATTGGAACCATTCCTTTAATGAATTCGCTGGGAACCTCTACAGTAAATGGAATATATAGAATTATGATCAATCAAATATTGTAAAGTGCCAGTGTTTACTATCATTCAGAATTAGACCATAATGGAATTTCTGTTTATACTAGTACTATAATATCAGGCTGGGGAGGAAGATTGGAATTCAAAATTGATAGAAAAGCAAGGATATCGGCCCGTGTGACTAGGAAACAAAAAATATCTATTCTAGTTCTATCATTGGCTATGGGTTTGAATCTAAGACAAATTCTAGATAATATTTATTACCCTAAAATTTTCTTGTCTTTTCTGAATGATAAGGAAAAAAAAAGATTGGGTCAAAAAAAAGTGCTATTTTAGAGTTTTACCAACAATTTGCTTGTGTAGATGGGGATCCGATATTTTTCTGAGTCCCTATGTAAGGAATTACAAAAGAAATTTTTTCAACAAAGATGTGATTAGGAAGGATTGGTCGACGAAATATGAACCGAAAACTGAATCTTGATATACCTCAGAACAATACATTTTTGTTACCACAAGATGTATTGGCTTGCTATAGATCATTTGATCGAAATGAAATTTGGAATGGGTATGCTTGACGATATGAATCACTTGAAAAATAAACATATTCATTCTATAGTAGATCTATTACAGGATCAATTGAGATTGGCTCTTGTTCATTTAGAAAATGTGGTTCGAAGAACTATATGTGGATCAATCAGGCATAAATTGATACTGACTCCCAAAAATTTGGTAACTTCAACTTCATTAACAACCACTTATGAATCATTTTTCAGCTTACACCCTTTATCTCAAGTTTTGGATCAGACTAATCCATTGACCCAAATTATTCATGGGCCGAGGTTGAGTTTTTTAGGCCCTGGGGGTTGATAGGACGAACTGCTAGTTTTTGGATACGAGATATTCATCCTAGTCACTATGGATGTATTTGTCCAATTGATACGTCCAAAGGAATCAATGTTGGACTTATTGGATCCTTAGCTATTCATGTGAGGATTGGTCATTGGGGATCTATAGAGAGTCCTTTTTATGAAATATTTGAGAGATCAAAAAACACACAGATAATTTATTTATCGTCAAGTAGAGATGAATATTATATGGTAGCAGTAGAAATTTCTTTAGCCTTGAACCAGGGCATTCAAGAAGAACAAGTTGTTCTAGCCCAATATCGTCAAGAATTTTTGACCATCTCATGGGAATAGATTCATCTTAGAAGCATTTTTCCCTTCCAACAATTTTCTATTGGAGCTTCTCTCATTTCTTTTATTGAGCATAATGATGCAAATCGAGCTTTAATGAGTTCTAATATGCAACATCAAGTAGTTCCACTTTCTCGATCTGAGAAGTGCATTAATGGAACTAGATTGGAAGACCAAACAGCTCTAGATTCTGGGGTTTCAGCTATAGCCGAATTAGAGGGAAAGATTGGTTATACTGATACCCACAAGATCATTTTCTCAAGTAATGGGGACACTATGAGCATTCCATTAGTTCTGTATCAATGTTCTAACAAAGTACTTGTATGCATCAAAAACCTTAGGCTCTGCACGGTAAATGCATTAAAAAGGGACAAATTTTAGCGAATGGTGTGGTTACAGTTGGTGGGGAACTCTCTTTAGGAAAAAATGTATTAGTAGCTCATATGCCATGGGAAGGCTATAATTTTGAAGACGTAGTACTAATTAGTGAACGTCTAGTATATGAAGACATTTATACTTCTTTTTACGTTCATAAATATGAAATTCAGACTCATGTGACAAGTCAAGGCCCTAAAAGAATCACTAAGGAAATCCCATATTTAGAGGCTCATTTACTCCGCAATTTAAATAGAAATCGAATTGTGATGCTTGGATCATGGATAGAAATAGGTGATATTTTAGTAGGTAAATTAATGCCTCAGGCAGTGAACGAATCATCGTATGCCCCTGAAGATAGAATATTATGAGCCATACTTGGCATTCAGGTATCCACTGCAAAAGGAACTTCTCTAAAACTACCTATAGGTGGAAGGAGTCGAGTTATTGATTTGAGATGGATTTAGAAAAAGGGTCATTCCAGTTATAATCCAGAGATGATTCATATATCTATTTTATAGAAATGTGAAATCAAAGTAGGTGACAAAGTAGCTGGAAGACATGGGAATAAAGGTATCATTTCCAAAATTTTGCCTAGACAAGATATGTCCTATTTGCAAGATGGAACGCCCATTAATATGACTTTCAACCCATTAGGAGTACCTTCATGAATGAATGTGGGATAGATATTTGAATGTTCGCTCAAGTTAGCGGGGGACCTCAGAAAGAGACATTATAGAATAACACCTTTTGATGAGAGGTATGAGCAAGAGGCTTCGAGAAAACTAGTATTTTCTGAATTATATTCAGCCAGTAAGCAAACAAAAAATCCATGGGTATTTGAACCTGAGTATCTGGGAAAAAGTAGAATATTTGATGGAAGAACAGGAGATCCTTTTAAACAACCTGTTATAATAGGAAAACCCTATATCTTGAAATTAATCCATCAAGTTGATGATAAAATCCATGGACGTTCCAGCGGACATTATGCACTTATTACACAACAACCCCTTAGAGGAAGGGCCAAGCAAGGGGGACAATGAGTAGGAGAAATGGAAGTTTGGGTTCTAGAGGGATTTGGTGTTGCTCATATTTTACAAGAGATGCTTACTTATAAATCTGATCATATCAGAGCTCGTCAAGAGGTTCTTGGTACTACAATTATTGGAGGAACAGTACCTAACCCTGAGGATGCTACATAATCTTTTTGATTGCTCATTCAAGAATTACAATCTTTGTCTCTGGAACTAAATCATTTCCCTGTATCTGAGAAGAATTTCTAGATTAATAGGAAGGAAGCTTGATATGAATGAATCCAAATTTCTATTCTATGATCGACCGGTATAAACATCAACAACTTTGAATTGGACTAATTTCTCCCCAACAAATAAAGGCTTGGGCCAACAAAATCCTACCTAATGGAGAGATGGTTGGGGAGGTGACAAAACCCTATACTTTTCATTACAAAACCAATAAACTAGAAAAAGATGGATTGTTTTGTAAAAGAATCTCTGGACATATAAAAAGTGGAATTTGTGCTTGTGGAAATTATCAAGCGATCAGGGCTGAAAAAGAAGACCCAAAGTTCTGTGAACAATGTGGGGTCGAGTTTGTTGATTCTTGAATATGAAGATATCAAATGGGATACATCAAACTCGCATGTCCAGTGACTCATGTGTGGTATTTGAAATGTCTTCCTAGTTATATTGCAAATCTTTTAGATAAATCCCTTAAGGAATTAGAAGGCCTAGTATATTGTGATGTGTGATGTGATCGAAATTTGCATTTAACAGATTCAAACTGAGAAACTATCATCCCATTCAATCTGATTGGGATGTCCCTACTCTGACATGTATCTTGGAAGGACTAACATGAAGCTTAGAATGTTGTGTGTATTCAATACTTCCAAAAAAAGGGAATTGATCCATGGTCGATTCCCTAATAGATAAATAGGAATGGAATTACTAATTTTACCTCATGAAAAAAAATACTTTTCATCGAATTAGCCATTCCATTTCTTTTAGAAAGAGATTTTGTTCAAGCAAGTAAGTATGGCATGGTTACAGAAGTTTATCTATCGCATATACGCTTCAAGGGACTTGATGGCATAAGCCCCATCGAGGTGAGTAGGGACCTAAAAGATCGAATGGGATGATATATAGGCAAGTAAATCCCTTATGAGTCCCAAAGTATTAACTTTAAAAGTTTAAGTGGATTCAGCATTTGAAGGAAAGTAGACTACTCAATAATTTCACATTTCCTTTTTTGACGTAAATGAATTGTAAATTGAATTTAAGTAATTCAGAAAGTCAAAACAAGAATGAATTAAAAGATTAGTCTTCGCTGGGAATTTGAGTAAGGAGTAGCCTTTAGCCTTTGTAGGGTTTTATTGAACAAAATTTCACCCCTCTTTCTTTTTATTTATTTTCTATAACTACTTAAGCTTGGTGAGAGGAAACCTTCACGTCCAATTTTTAAGGGGGGGAATCCAATCCTATAGAAACCTATCTCAATTTTTCTTTTTCTAGGCTCATATCTAAAAAACCAACTTTCTTCCAATTACGAGGTTCATTTGAATATGAAATCCAATCTTGGAAATACAACATTCCACTTTTTTTTACTACCCAAAGCATCAAGACATTTCAAAATTAAGAAATTGCGATGGGAGCAAGTGCTATCAAGGAACAATTAGTAGATTTGGACTTGCAAATTATTATAGATAATTCATTTGTAGAATGGAAGGAATTAGGAGATGAGGAGGCAATTGGAACTGGAAATGAATGGGAAGATAGAAAAATTCAAAGAAGAAAGGATTTTTTAGTTAAATGCATGGAATTAGCTAAACATTTTATTTGAACAAATGTAGAACCAAAATGGATGATTTTGCGCCTATTACCAGTTCTTCCTCACGAGTTGAGACCAATTATTCAGATAGATGGAGGCAAACTAATGAGTTCAGATATTAATGAACTCTATAGAAGAGTTATCTATTGAAACAATACTCTTACTGATCTATTAGCAACAAGTAGATCTACGCCAGGTGAATTAGTAATGTGTCAGGAGAAATTGGTACAAGAAGCAGTAGATACACTTCTTGATAATAGGATCCATGGACAATCGATGAAAGATGGTCATAATAAAGTTTATAAGTCATTTTCTGATGTAATTGAAGGCAAAGAGGGAAGATTTCATGAGACTCTGCTTGGCAAACGGGTCGATTATTCGGGGCATTCCATCATTGTCGTGGATCCTTCGCTTTCATTACATCAAAATGGATTACCTCATGAAATAGCAATAGAGCTTTTCCAAACATTTGTAATTCATGATATAATCAGACAACATGTTGCTTCTAACATAGGGATTGCTAAAAGTCAAATTCAAGAAAAAGAACCCATTGTATGGGAAATACTTCAAGAAGTTATGCGGGGACATCCTATATTGTTGAATAGAGCACTAACCTTGCATAGATTGGGTATACAGGCCTTCCAACCCATTTTAGTGGAGGAGCATGCTATTTGTTTACACCCATTAGTTTGTAGAGGCTTCAATGGAGACTTTGATGGGGATCAAATGGCTGTTCATGTACCTTTATCTTTGGAAGCTCAAGCGGAGGCTTGTTTACTTATGTTTTCTCATATGAATCTCTTATCTCCAGCTATTGGAGATCCCATTTCCATACCAGCACAAGATATGCTTATTGGACTCGATGTATTAACGATTGGGAATCATCGAGGTATTTGTGGAAATAGGTATAATACATATGATTGCAGAAATTCTCAAAACAAAATAGTTAACAATAATAAGAATAAGTATATGAAAGTGACATATTGTTGTAGTTCCTATGATGCACTTGGAGCTTATCAGTGAAAACAAATAGATTTAGATAGTCCTTTCTAGCTCCGGTGGCAACTAGATCAACATGTCATTGGCTCAAGAGAAGTTCCTATCAAAATTCAATATGAATCTTTGGGTACTTATAAAGAGATTTATAGGAACTATCTGATCGTAAGAAGTGTAAAAAAAGAAATTCATTGTATATACATTCGAACCACCATTAGTCATATTTCTTTTTATCAAGAAATGGAAGAAGCTGTATAGGGGTTCTCTCGAGCCTACTCATACGCTACCTAAACTAAGAAATTATATTAGTTGATATCCATGTCTAGGAATTCAGTTCTCTCCAATTTCACCGGTATCAGAATTCCTAAATTTCTACATGAATTAAGATTAAGGGAAGGAAGTTTTCGAATCACTGACTCAAGTCCATTATGGAATCCTATTAAGCATAATATGGGGGTATTATGATAGAATGGGCTGATATGGTCTTTCACAATAAAGTGATAGATGGAACTGCTATGAAACAACTTATTAGCAGATTAATAGATCATTTCAGAATGGCATATACATCACATATGCTTTGAAGGAAGGGTGTTTCCCATTCTGTGCGTGCTTTAAACAATTCTGTCTTCTCCATATTACCATATCTCTAGAGTAAATAATTTTCTATGAGGAACAACTGAACTCAATCACTTGCTGCCATTACTCAATAGTTTTCTATTGATGTCTATCCCGTAGAGGTACTCAAATTGGATCAATCATCGATTTCTAGGTTTCGTGGTAAACCTAATTGGTTACTTCCAATTATGTAAATCAATAGTTCAAACCGCACTCAAAGGTAGGGCATTTCCCATTGAGATAGGAACTTTTGTACCAGAAACAATGGTATCTCCAATTATAGCCCTTCTGGGATGTAAAATATATCTCTTCTCACCATTCCCATAGTGTATGAGACAAATATGTATGCATTTCGATTAGGGTCATATTCTATGGTTACGATTATACCAGATATGTCTTTTTCATTCCGTCGAAAATTGATTTTATGGTATAGATGCTTATGACCTCCCCCTCTATGCCTTGTGGTAATGATTCCTCTGGCATTATGACCTTTACCACAATGATGTTGTCCATAGATCAAATTATTTCATATATTGGATTTCACTTGACTGTCTATGGTTCCATTGTGTGTGCTCGGGGTAGAAGTTTTGTATAAATGTATCGCTGTGTTATTAAGTATTTTTCTTTAAGTTCTTTTCTCTATAAGAGGTGGAATAGAATAACCTGATTGAAGCGTAATGATCATACGTCTGTAATGCATTGTATGTCCCATAATAGGTCCCATTCTTCTACCCTTTCTGGGGAGTCAATGATGATTCATAGCTATTACCTTGACACGAAAGAAGAGTTTGACCCAATGCTTTATTTCTATCCTAGTTGATCCTAATTCGAAATTAGAAATATATTGATTATTCCCCAATAATTGAATACTTTTTTTTTGTAAGTACTGCATATTTGATTACAGCTATAAATCCATTTTCTTCCCTATGAGTTCCAGTATCGATAAGAATTCTAGTTCTTATTGTTCATATGTTATGGTATGAATACACCAATTTGTTATGTATGGATGATGAAATTCCATTGATACAGAGCTAATTCCAATAGACTTATTGAACATTTCCATTGGCATGCATCCAGCAGGAATTTTACCTATGAATTTGCCAATTATGAGTTGGGTGCTTTAACCATTCAGCCATGGATGCTTAACAAGGATCATCGTACATCGTGAATAACCAAATTCCAATTAAAATGAAATCTTTAGGAGGAATCAATGAAATGACATCAATTCAAATCCTTGATCTTCGAATTGAGAGAGATATGGAGAGAGATCAAGAATTCTCACTATTTCTTAGATTCATGGATCAAATTCGATTCAATGGGATCTTTCACTCACATTTTTTCCAACAAGAGCATTTTATGAAACTCTTTGACCCCCGAATTGAGAGTATCCAACTTTCACGTGATTCACAAAGTTCAACAAGAAATCAATATTTCACTATCAAAGGTGTAGTACTGCTTGTAGTAGCAGTCCTTATATCTCGTATTAACAACTGAAAGATGGTGAAAAGAAAAAATCTCTATTTTATGGGGTTCTTCCCATAGCTATGAATTCCATTGTATCCAGAAATGAGACATTAGAAGAATCTTTTTGGTCTTCCAATATCAATAGATTGATTGTTTCACTCCTGTATCTTCCAAAAAGGAAAAAGATTTATGAGTGTTGTTTCATGGATTCGCAAGAGCGTACTTGGGTTCTCCCAATAAATAAAAAGTGTATCATGCCTGAATCTAACCGGGGTTCACGGTGGTGGAGGAACTGGATCAAAAAAAGGAGGGATTCTAGTTGTAAGATATCTAATGAAACTGTAGTTGGAATTGAGTTCTCATTCAAAGCGAAAGATAGCAAATATCTGAAGTTTCTTTTTTTATCCTATACGGATAATTCGATCTGCAAGGACCATGATTGGGAATTGTTTGATTGTCTTTCTCTGAGGAAGAAGCAAAACATAATCAACTTGAATTTGGAACTCAAAATCTTAGGGAAAGACTTGATTTGTTATCTCATGTCTGCTTTTCGTGAAAAAAGACCAATTGAAGGGGAGGGTTTCTTCAAACAACAAAGAGCTGAGGCAACTATTCAATCAAATGATATTGAGCATGTTTCCTGTCTCTTCTTGAGAAACAAGTGGGGTATTTCTTTGCAAAAATTGTGCTCAATTTCATATGTGGCAATTTCGCCAAAATCTCTTCATTAGTTGGGAAAGAATCAGCACAAATCGGATTTTTTGAAGAACATATCAAGAGAGAATTTGATTTGGTTAGACAATGTGTGGTTGGTAAACAAGGATTGGTTTTTTAGTAAGGTACAGAATGTATTGTCAAATATTCAATATGATTCCACAAGATCTATTTTCATTCAAGTAATGAATTCTAGCCAATAGAAAGGATCTTCTGATCAATCCAGAGATCATTTTGATT
This sequence comes from Trichopus zeylanicus subsp. travancoricus, assembly GCA_005019695.1. Classification (NCBI taxonomy): domain Eukaryota; kingdom Viridiplantae; phylum Streptophyta; class Magnoliopsida; order Dioscoreales; family Dioscoreaceae; genus Trichopus; species Trichopus zeylanicus. The sequence continues at coordinate 19,877 of RXID01019394.1, read as the reverse complement.
CCATTAGAAATGCGGATTCAGAATATCACACATTGATCGATCAAATAGAGATTCAGCAAGTAAAAGAAAGGTTGATTCTTTGGGATCCTTCCTTTCTTCAAATGGAATGAACAGAGATAGAATCAGATTAATTCCCAAAATGCCTTTCTGGATCTTCCTCAATGTCCTGGCTATTCATGGAACATGAGAAGCAGATGAATAATCACAAATAGTGATTCAATTGATGATGAATAATCACAAACAGTGATTCACAAATGTATAAATTGTACAAATCTTTCCATTTTCCAATTCGATCCGATCCATTCATTCGTAGAGCTATTTATTTGATCGCAGACATTTCTGCAACACCTCTAATAGAGGAACAAATAGCCAATTTTGAAAGAACTTATTATCAGCCTCTTTCAGATATGAATCTATCTGATTCAGAAGGAAAGAACATGCATCAGTATCTCAGTTTCAATTCAAACATGGGTTTGATTCACACTCCATGTTCTGAGAAATATTTACCATTCAGAAAGAGGAAAAAATAGAGTCTTTGTCTAAAGAAATGTGTTGAGAAAGGGCAGATGTATAGAACCTTTCAACGAGATAGTGCTTTTCCAAATCTCTCAAAATGGAATCTGTTCCAAACATATATGCCATGGCTTCTTACTTCAACAGGCGCAAATATCTAAATTTCACCCTTTTAGATACTTTTTCAGACCCATTGCCGATACTAAGTATAAGTAGCAGTCAAAAATTTGTATCCATTTTTCATGATAATATGCACAAATTAGATATATCATGGCCTATTCCTCAGAAAAAATTATGGGCGATTCTTCCACAATAGACTCTGATAAGTGAGATTTCGAGTAAGTGTTTAGCAAATCTTCTTCTTCTGTCTGCAGAAATGATTCATCGAAATAATGAGTCACCCGTTCTATTGATATGGACACATCTGAGATCAACAAATGCTCAGGAGTTCCTCTATTCAATCCTTTTCCTTCTTCTTGTTGCTGGGTATCTCATTCGTATACATCTTCTCTTTGTTTTTCGAGCCTCTAGTGAGTAATAGACAGAGTTAGAAAAGATCAAATCTTTGATGATTCCATCATACATGATTTAGTTGTGAAAACTTCGGTATAGGTATCCTACATCTAAACTGAATTCTTTCTGGTTAAAGAATCTCTTTCTAGTTGCTCTAAAACAATTAGGAGATTCTCTAGAAGAAATACGAGGTACTAATTCTAGTGGCAACATGCTATTGGGTGGTGGTTCCGCTTATGGGATCAAATCAATACGTTCTAAGAAGAAATATTTGAATATCAATCTCATCGATCTCATAAGTATCATACCAAATCCCATCAATCGAATCACTTTTTCGAGAAATACAAGACATTTAAGTCATATAAGTAAAGAGATCTATTCATTGATAAGAAAAATAAAAAATGCAAACGGTGATTGGATTGATGATAAAATAGAATCCTAGGTCACAAATAGTAATTCAATTGATGATGAAGAAAGAGAATTCTTGATTCAGTTCTCCACCTTAATGACAAAAAAAAGGATTGATCAAATTCTATTGAGTCTGACTCATAGTGATCATTTAGCAAAGAATAACTTTGGTTATCAAATTATTGAACAACTGGGATCAATTTACTTATGATACTTAGTTGACATTCATAAAAAGTATCTAATGAATTATGAGTTCAATAGATCCTGTTTAGTAGAAAGACGGATATTCCTTACTCATTATCAGACAATCACTTATTTACAAACCTCATGTGGGGCTAATAGTTTTCATTTCCCATCTCATGGAAAACCCTTTTCACTCTGCTTAGCCCTATCCCCTTCTAGGGGTATTTTAGTGATAGGTTCTATAGGAACTAGATGGTCCTATTTTGTCAAATACCTAGCAACAAACTCCTAGGTTCATTTCATTATAGTATTTCTGAACAAGTTCCTAGATAACAATCCTAAAGGTTATCTTATTGATGATATCGATATTGATGATGGTGACGATATTGATGATAACCTTGATACAGAGCTGCTAATTATGACGAATGTGCTAACTATGTATATGACACTGAAAATAGACCAATTTGCTATCACCCTTTAATTCGAATTAGCAAAAGCAATGTCTCCTTGCATAATATGGATTCCAAACATTCATGATCTGTATGTGAATGAGTCGAATTACTTATCCCTTAGTCTATTAGAGAACTATCTCTCCAGGGATTGTGAAAGATGTTCCACTAGAAATATTCTTATTATTGCTTTATCTCATATTCCCAAAAAAGTGGATCCCACTCTAATATCTTTGAATAAATTAAATACATGCATTAGGATACGAAGGCTTCTTATTCCACAACAATGAAAGCACTTTTTCATTCTTTCATATACTAGGGGATTTTGTTTGGAAAAGAAAATGTTCCATACTAATGGATTTGAGTCCATAACCATGGGTTACAATGCACAAGATCTTGTAGCACTTAAATAAATGAGGCCTATCAATTAGTATTATGCAGAGGAAATCAATTATAGAAACTAATACAATTAGATCAGCTCTTCATAGACAAACTTGGGATTTGTGATCCCAGGTAAGATCAGTTCAAGATCATGGGATCCTTTTCTATCAGATTGGAAGGGCTGTTGCACAAAACATACTTCTAAGTAATTGCCCCATAGATCCTATATCTATCTATATGAAGAAGAAATCACGTGAGGAAGGGGATTCTTATTTGTACAAATGGTACTTCAAACTTGGAACAAACATGAAGAAATTAATGATACTTCTTTATCTTTTGAGTTGTTCTACCGGATCCATCGCTCAAGATCTTTGGTCTTCACCCGGACCTGATGAAAAAAATTGGATCACTTCTTATAGATTCATTGAGAATGATTCTGATCTAGTTCATGGCCTATTAGAAGTAGAAGGCACTCTAGTGGGATCCTCGTGGATAGAAAAAGATTGCAGTCAGTTTGATAATAATTGACTGACATTACTCAAACTAAGGAATTGGTTAGAAATGATGCAAAATGGATCTTGTTCTATCATTGATCAGAGATTTCTATATGAAAAATATGAATCAGAGTTTGAAGAAGGGGAAGGAGAAGGAGCCCTCGACCCACAACAGATAGAGGATGATTTATTCAATCACATAGTTTGGGCTCCTAGAATATGGCGCTCGTGCATTAATCTATTTAATTGTATCAAAAGGCCCACTGAATTGGGATTTCCTTATTGGGCTGGGTCATTTCATGACAAGCAAATCATTTGTCAAAAAGAGGATGAGCTTCAAGAGAATGATTCAGAGTTCTTGCATAGTGGAACCATGCAATACCAGACACGAGATAGATCTTCCAAAGAACAAGGCTTTTTTTGAATAAGCCAATTCATTTGGGCCCTATAGATCCATTCTTTTTCCTATTCAAAGATCAGCCCTTTGTCCCTGTGTTTTCACATCGAGAATTATTTGTAGATGAAGAGATGTCAAAGGGGCTTATTACTTCCCAAAAAGATCCTCCTACATCTATATATAAACACTGGTTCATCAAGAAAACGCAAGAAAAACACTTCGAATTGTTGATTCATCTCCAGAGATGGCTTAGAACCAATAGTTCATTATCTAATGGATGTTTCCGTTCTAATACTCTATCCGAGAGTTATCAGTATTTATCAAATTTGTTCCTATCTAATGGAACACTATTGGATCAAATGACAAAGACATTATTGAGAAAGAGATGGATTTTCCCGGATGAAATGAAACATTTGATTCATGTAACAGAAGAAAGATTTCCCATTCCTTAACCGTAAAGATATGTGGCTATGAAAAGGGGATTAAGTGGAATAGAATTGTCTGGGTGGTAGAGTCTTGGAAACACTTGTTTATTCCATATTTTGGACCTTAGCTCCATGGAACAATATGCTACTTATTGATGAAACATGGAAGAATTGAAATCTTAGATCAAAACACTATATATGGATGATATGAACTGCCTAAACAAGAATTCTTGAATGGCGAACAACCAGAGCCTCTTACTCACTACATCAAACAATTTCCATTAACGAAACCATGTAAATCCATTGGAAAATAAAAAATACACATGTCCGATGAAATGGTTGTTGCTATCTGCTCCAATAACGAATCCTTGGTTTAACTGAATAACTAAAGAAAATAGATAAACCTTTCTTTTTGTCTTAGGTTGATGGATCTTCTCAATTGGAATATCCCCATATGAATAATACACATTCTAGTTGACCGAGTCTAATTTGAATTTTTGAATTGTTTTGTTCCAAAGCAAAGATATCCACAGAGGCCAGTTCATCCTATTCAGATATTCACGACCAAGAGGTACTGGATTCTCTTCCAAATAAGCCCTGAAAGGAGAAGGAAGGCTGGAATGCCAACAGACATCTGTCTATTCTCTAATTCATCCGACCCAATACCATTTTGGGAACGTCCAATGCCAAAGTCACTGAATGGGTAAGTCACCAATCCCTAAAATGGACTATGTCCTGTATTTACTGGGTTACAGGTACTGGTGGATATTTTATCAGAGGTTTCTATCAATCTACCCTTGTGTGATTCCTATTAAATCATATACTCGGGTTTGGGAGCAGGGCGAGCGATTTCAAAATGGACTCCTCATTCATTAGATAGAGAAGATCACCAAGATTTTGTGATCCATTGCCGAACCTATTCCAATTCCAATAGCCCAGACTCAGATCATGGGGATCACCAGAATACTTTGTATCAATAGATAAGATACTCGATATATCAATACAATATTGATTCGATCTAAAATCTATTATTGAATTGCTCATTCAATGATCATTCTCAATATTATGCCTTGAAGAGGATTTGAACCTCCATGCTCTTTAGCACAAGATTTTG